>JAHWFO010072569.1:245903-399219 GCA_023313115.1 Rhysida immarginata
TGCGTACTGTCGCCCCTCTTGTTCATTATCTTTATGGACTGGATAGATAGCGGCAGCCGAAGCGATGAGCGTGTTTGTGTGGGTGACTGCTTGGTGGAGAGGTTGCTCTTTGCTGACGATCTTGTCCTCCTTGGATCTTCTCGCACAAACCTTCAGCATGCACTATAACAGTTTACAGCCAAATGTGAAGAAGCTGGGATGAAGATCAGTGTGGCTAAAACTGAGGTTCTGGTCCTTTCAAGACAGCCTGCTCAGTGTGCTCTCCATGTTAGGGGAGCCTCATTGAGACAGGTGGAGAAATTCAAATATCTCGGGATTGCATTCACGAGTGATGGATGGCAGGAGAAAGAATTGGATGCTCGGATCGGTGCAGCAAGCTGTGTCAGACGTGAACTGTGGTGATCTGTGGTAACGAAATGCGAGCTGGGTAACAAAGCCAAGCTCTCAGTCTTCAAATCTATTTTTGTCCCCATTCTCACCTATGGTCATGAGGCTTGGGTAATGATCGAAAGAGTTCGATCGCGGATACAAGCGGCTGAAATGAGATTTTTGAGAAGTGTGGCAGGTGTTACCCTAATAGATAGAGTGCACAGCAGCACAATAAAGGAGTCTTTAGGTGTTGAGCCGCTACTTCTCTGCATTGAGAGATCTCAGTTGCGCTGGTATGGCTACATGATACGGATGCCACAAACTGGTCTTCCTAGGCAGTTGTTATTTTCCAAGCCTGTGGGTAAGAGACCAAGGGATCGGCCTAGAACCAGGTGGCTAGACTACATGGAGAATCTGGGTTCGAGTCGCGTGGGTATTACCAGGGAGGACATGCGCCTGATGGCGGAAGATCGTGATCGCTGGAGATCCTTCATAGGGCTGCTGCCCCCGCGACCTAACAGATAAACGGATTTGAAAAGTAAGTAAGTAAATTGATGATCAAATTAACAGCAATTACAACAATTAACGACGATAATAATGATCAATGCGCATGTGCAGAAGCGCTGATTTTGCTCTTAAAAAAGTGCTTTGCATCTTAATATATGTCACCATTACATATTATACACTAGTCAAAATAATTAAGGAAGTAAGATACACCATACGTGAAATAAGTACTCAGTAAGTTGCTGGTGCCTCATAGGGAAAGAAAGGAAAATTTTAGGGGTTCTTTTACGAGAGTACTTTTCGCCGGGAGATTTTTATGATACGCCGGGTGACCGGGTGAGATTGTCAAAATCCGGGCGACACCCGGTCAATCAGGGGTGAGTTGGCAGGTCTGCTATTACAATACGCCATAGAAACTTTCAGTGCTAAGATATGGTAAGGAATACATCAAACAACTTGTAACGATGAGTGATGAATGAATATTACGAACTAATTACTGTTAAGCCTACTGTTAAGAGTAACTAAGAGTAACAATAAGGTCTAATTATTGTTAATAATAGTTAATTACTCTCAGTAGCTAATCGCTGTTACACCTAATGTTATTAACCACTAAATGTAGTTAGGCCTATCGTTATCAAGAGCTAATTTGCTATTAAGCCTAATGTTATCGACAGGTAATTTCTAGGAATAGCAAATTGCTGATAGGCCTAATTTTATCAAAAGCTAATTGCTGCTAGGCCTAAAATTATCAAAAGCAAATTGCTGCTAGGCCGTGTTAGCAAATAGTTGTTAGGCTTATCATTATCATTAATTAATGGCTATCTAAGAGCAAATTTTTTATATGCCTAATGTTATTAAAGCTAATAACTGTCAGTTGGTGTTAGGCCTAATGTTATCTAAAGCTAATTGCTATCAATAGAAAAAAGTTAACAGGGCTATTGTTATTAATAGCTATTTCTTAAGACCTCACGTTAAGTTTATCGTTATCAATAGCTAATTGCTATCAAGAGCTATAACTGATCCAGGAATGTTGGAATAGGATGGCTTAGCATTGATATTGATTAATCATGTCAGGCAATTGACGCTCATGGAATTATGAGGTTTCTTCATTATCTATGAGGGTGCCAGTCCGTTCACAATGTGCCATGACCAGTGATCATAATGGCTAGTTCATCTATAACACCTAATACCTTTAGAATTTGAGGACGAACTATTCACAGCCAAGCTAAGGAGATTGTGGAATGTATTTTCCTATTTTAAAGTTAAGGATCTTGATAAAAGCAGTTAAGCGTTAATAGAGGAAACATCTACAGCAACACAAGTATAAGTGATGTCCGTTCAAAGAATCGTTCAGAGCGTAACTAGGCCTACTTCGGAAACAGAAGCAAACATGCCCAACCTGTCACTTTTTTCTCAGCAGCAGCGATGAAGAGTGGGATGATGTTAACGTTCTCCTGCAATCTCCCTAGCATGGATTTTTTTAATAAACAGTCTTTTCATGACTAACCCGTTAAAAGGCCGTTTTAATGGCCAGCAAATAAATGAAAGAGGCCAGAACTTTTGTTTTTAAATTTTTATTGAAATATTTGTAGTAAATAAATATTTGTGATTCATTTTTAAATTCTTTTCATTCTAATTCATTAAAAGAAAGAACAAAAGAAGTGAAAGATTTATATATTGACTTCAATTTAATTGCTTCAGTTGCTTGCAATTTTAAATAAAATAAAAAATAAAATAAAATTTTAGTTAAGCATATATAACTAGCTGAAATACCTGGCATTGCTTGGAGAAAAATACAGGGTGTTCCAAAATGATCTTTACAACTTTGATCACGTATATTTCAGAAATGGGGATAGGTAGAAAGGTGTGTTTGCGGCATAATGTTCAGACAATTTAACTTTTAGTAGCCGTTTAACAGAGTTCAATGCGTGCCTGTCCGGCCTAGCATGTCCTCATTAATGTCCGGCCTAGCATGTCCTCATTAATGTTTGCAATTGCTGCTGTGATGCAAGCTCGCAGTTCCTACAGGTCCCACACAGAAAAAAATCTAATCGGCTTATGTCTGTAGACCTTGGAGGCCAGGAAATGGGTCCTCATCTGCCAATCCAGTGACCTGGAAATATGTCGTTCAAAGCCTTCCTAAACGATCAAGAACGAAAAAAAATAAAAATAAAATGGAAAAAAAAACCAAAAAAAAAACCATAACTTCAGTTGTGTGTGAACATTATGTTGCAAACTGCACCTTCCTACCTATCCCCATCTCTGAAATATACATGATCAAAGTTGTCAAGATCATTTTGGAACACCCTGTCTAGCTTTTTCATATTTATGTATATAGAAAATAAACGATACACTGTATTCCTTCGCGAAAGATTTGCAGTTACTGTTGGTGCTGCTTCACAGAACAACCACAAAAGTCCTCATTAAACAAAGCAAGCAACGACTTCACAATTTTTAACACTAGAAAAAAACCCATTCAGATAAAAAATAAAAGATACACTGTATTCTCGCACGACAGATTCGCAGTCATTGTTGAAACTGTTTCACAGAACAATCACAAAATTCTTCTTTAAACAAAGCGAAGATCACAATTTTTTAACGCTGGCAAAAATTACATTAAGCTCCAGATAAATTGAATTTTAAAAATAAACTACAATGGAAAAGAAGAAAGAAAAATTTAAATCCTTTCTTATTAAGCACCTAGAAGCCAAGAGAAATATACTTGCCAAATTTCAAGTTTGTAGGCTTCATAGTTCTGGAGATTTCGTGATGAATGAATGAGTGAGTGTGCATTTTTTGCTCTCTCTTTTATGTACACTATGGACCCGTTCGAAGATGGTCCGATGCAACGTGGAATCGGCTCCAATGAAGTTCCGGCATGGCTCTAGATTTCTAACTTCCGGTATCTCTTCCCGTGATTTTTATTTTTAACCACAACAAAGTAATACAATACTGCAAAAATTCAAATTGATTTTTTGTAATACTGTACATGTATTGCATTACTTTGTGGTTAAAGAGTTTTTCTTTTCTATATATTATTGCAACTGTCCAAGTTTTGTTTTTTATTGTAATATTGTTTATTAATTTCCCTAAAAATAAATGTTGATGTCAATCTCAATATACTGTAAGTTTTCTCATGGTGATTTGATTAATATACTTTCAATTTCGAGGCAAGAACATTATGGCTTAATTTTCGTTTGATTGCCTTTTTAAAAAAAAAGCTACATTACTTTCCTAGGCTCTTCAGGAAAAGATGAGTATTGTCAGTTGTTTTCTTGATGACCTCTTGTTATAGACAAGTCTTGATTAAGCTGGAACTATGAAAGCTCTTAAAAACCTAGATTTGGGCCATTTTGTAACACCCAGAGAAAGCAAAGTTTTATTGTTCAAATCTTTTCAGTATTGGAATATTTAGACACTGATGATCCCAAATAACAGATATTTTGCAAATTTGTACATGTTTGTCACCTTTTCATCATCATCATGATGGAGAGAAGCAGTTGACATTTGACAAGCAGAGCCAGCTCGAATTGCCAAAAAATCTTTTTGATCTGAGCATTGAGAAAACTCTAGCAGATTGTGAGAGTTAATTCCAAACTCTAGTTCATTATTGTGGACTTTAGTGCTTTGTAAATTGATTAGGTAAGTACCAACGGTATTTTCACGTTCACTGAATCTAAGACTAATTCACATGCAAATTCCTTATGAAAGGCCTGATTGTAGAACACTGGGCAACGGCATTCTTGCTCCAGGATTCTAAGATATAGTCTCATTAGATAACTCCTAATTGGTTGCTAATTCTTTGCAGATTTAGATTTTATTGGAAATTATTTTCATTTGTAACAAATACCCAATAATTATGTGGAGTTTATTTCATAATTTCCACTTATAGCAAAAGTCATGCTGCTTTTTTAATGCACATCAACCATTAAAATTTACTCATGTTTAATATTAAAAATGAGAGACTGTATTTAATCCCTTCTTGTATTGATTTTTATAAACTATAATTTTATTATCTTAATAGAGTATTTAATGAATAATAAAAAATAGAAAAGCAAGGTTGTAGACTTCATTACCACTAACAATTTGGTCCTTCTTCCTTCCTGTCCCACCCCCCAAATTTCATAGATCAATAGTATCTGTTGTTAACAAATCCACCCGATTTATTTAGGGTGTTCACTATTGATTGGCACTCCCCTATAACTCCTGCAAAGTTGCTGTTTCAAAGGTGTGTCGATGTATGCGTCAAGATAGACTATAGTATTGTCTACTGCCACCAGATGGTGTTGCTGCTTCCCATCAGTAGAGAATAGCAGCCGCCATTGTTCCGGCTTGCGAGAACACATGTGGACATCCAGGAATCTATCTAAGGCCAATTTGGTACCGTTTAAGGGTACCTTCACAAAATTATTTTAAGTGAGAACAGTATCTTCACAAAATTTTCTTTCTTGTTATCAACGTATTACCTTCAAAAACGGGTGTTTATCAACGTAAATAATGTCAAATCAAATAATAAAAAAAAGAGTTTTTTTAAAATTAAGTCCGGTGTTTTATATTTTTTGTTAAAATTTTCACAAAATAGGGTATGGATTCTGAAATTCTAGATAGACCCCTGACATCGATAAAGACAACATGGAAGCAGACAAGCATGGGCACCAACGGTGGAAAGTGTGGCTTCTCTGGAGGGAAGGAGTGACTGCATTGGACATCCACAAGAGGTTAGGAGCTGTGGGGAGTCAACACCAAGTCGCAGATGCATGTTTCCTTGGGTATCAGAGTTCAAAGATGGCAGGGACTGTGCTGAAAAACGCAAAAGCACTGGGCGTCCAGCAACTGCACCCAAACAGTGCCCAGCATGTCAATGATTTGGTAATGGGCAACAGGCAAAAATAATGTTTGATGAACTAGAGAGGGCAACAGGTCTATCATGGGGAACCCTCCACACCATCATCCGTGAGGAGTTGTCCACCAGTGGCGCCGGGATACTCCCAAAGAAGGTTGGCTACGTAAATGCGGAAGCTGCCAGAACGATGGCAAAAGTGCATAGACATTGGCGGGGAATTCCACTAATATAGTCGGTATTCTTTTGTTCAGTAAATGGTTCCTTTGACACAAAAACCATTGTAGCACCAATCATTTTTGAACGCTCCAAGTAAATACTAGCCACTTAATTCCATTTAGCACACATTTCCCTTACCTTAATGTACAGATCAAAGTCACTAAAATAATATGTCAATTCTCTCTGCTATTAAATTATACATCTGCCCATGCCCATAGTGTTGCCAAAAGTATTTTCAGATACTTGTATGAATACAAAATTCTCTCCGAAAGACAACGTTATTAATTCCCTTGATACGACCAAGAAACTAGCCGACTTTGAAAGCAATCCGAACCTCAGCCTAATGTTTCTTGACCTTGTCCATTGTTATACAATTACACCTGTTCCCGAACCTTATCTATTCTCGAACACCTGTCTTCTCTTTCTCCATGCCCAAGCAAGACTATTACAGGGTCAAGTCACATTATTATGACCACCCTCTATGCTTGTCTTCGAGGTTGCCTAGCAGAGGAACTATGTCACGTGTTGGGAATTGATTAGGTGACCATATAAGGTAGGTTTCCACTCTGTTAAAAACATATCACTCATTGCTGCAATGGGTAAGAAACAGGATTTATCAGATCTGGAAAAGGGGATGATAATCTGCTTTCGAGCCAACAGTTGCAGTATTTCAGAAACTGCACAGTTTGTGATCTGTTCTCGTGCTGCTGTGGTTAAAGTGTATCATGGCTGAGAAAATGGGACTGTTCAGAATAAACGGTATGGGAACTGTGGAGCAATACGTACCATTGATGAAAGAGGTGAACGTCGCCTGCGAAGGTGTGTGAAGGGCAACCGAAGAGCTACAGTGGACCAACTTACTGCTCAAACCAAGGTGGGTGCTACCAGACATGTCACTAAAACCACAGTACTGAGGACCATGCTAAGTATGGGCCTCCGCAGCAGATGGATGGTGACCGCACCCATGCTGACGAAGGTTCATCGCCAAAAATGGCTTCAATTTGCCCAACAGTACAGTAATTGGACCACATCTGACTGGAAAAAGGTTGTCTTCTCCGAAGAGTTACGATTTCTGCTCCACAGAAGTGACGGCCGTTAATAGGCGAGGCGAGAAACCTCTGAGAACAAGCATCTTGCAACCATTGTTGGACGAATCCAGGCTGGTGGCAGCAGCGTCATGGTGTGGGGAGTGTTCTCATGGCATTGTCTGGGCCCACTGATACCTGTGGAAGGCACTCTCAACTGATTCGGTTATTTATCCATAATTGCTGATCAAGTACACCCATACATGGCGACTGTCTTCCCAGAGGGGGATGGCACGTTCCAGCAAGACAATCCGACATGTTGTACGGCTGCAGTTGTTCGGGGGTGGTTTGAGGAACACGACCAAGAGTTCCAAGTACTACCCTGGCCCCCTAATTCCCCAGACCTCAACCCAATCGAGAACCTTTTGGATCACCTCGATCATCATGTGCTTGCTATGGAACAAACACTGTGTACCCTTCAGCAGCTGTCGGATGCTTTACAGTCTGCATGGTAACAGCTACCAGTAGAAACCTGTCAGAATCTTATTGACTCACTCCCACACCATCTAGCTGCTGTCCATGCTGCTAAAGGCGGTTATTCGGGATATTAGCTGGTGGTCATAATAATGTGACTGGACTCTGTAGTTATTCTCTCTATCCTTTCAGTTATTACTTTTCAAAACTACTTTTCTTTTAAAAATTCCTTTTACTCCTAGCCTATGGTCTCAGCATAGGATTCCCACTAACCAGTTTTTTATCTGAAGTTTTCTTACAACACCTTGAGCTACTTAACATTGCCCCTTCACTTTCATTTCCTCTCTGCTTTTTTCTCAGGTGTATGTTGATGATATCATTATCATTTTTGACTATGTCTACACCTCCTGCACTACTGTAATTTTCCTCTTTCAATTCTTTATCTCCCTGCATATAATTCCATCTGAATTCAGAGCTAACAATTCTGTCCTTTCCTTGATGTCATCATTACCCACGACTTGCTTATCAACTGCCTTTCTTTCAAATCTATCGTATAATGACTACTTTCTCTAACCTAATCCATTCTATCTCTTCTTACCCTACTTCAACAACTAGCCTCCTTCTGCTTCTTCATTAATAGAACCCTTAAACATCCCCTTAGCCCATCTGATAAAACTTCCTTAGCCTGCGCTACCTTGCTTCCACTAAGGTAGTGATGGGCCAAACGGCACTTTGGTGGGAGCCAACTCTTCAGCTCCCACTCGCAAGCGAGTCGTTCAAAGGAGTCAGTTCGCGAATGAATTCCTTCAGAGTTGTTTCACAAGACGCATCATTTAAAGAGCCTTGCGAGGGATCCTGTTCAAAGAGTCATGCAAACGATATCGTTCAATGAGTCTTGGGAACAATCATGTTCCAAGAGCCATCCCACCATCAACATGTCTGGATGAAATTATTCAAAAGAGTTATGCATTTGAACAAAATCTTTTTGATTATAATAATTGGAAAATGGGTCTTTGGAGTTTTTTCACGTCATACATTCAGTATTGTTAATTAAGTTGAGAAAATACCTAATTTTTTTTTCTTTATTTAAATTTTTTTTTATTAAATTAAAATCCACACAGACTATAAATTCACTAACAATTTATTTGAATGAACAAATCAACTGTTATGAACTAATTGACCTAAACTAAAATTAACCTCACTTTTAATATTTTTTTCAATTCAGCATCAGTGAAACCAGATCAGATTTTAAAACGTTTTATGATTAAAAATGGTTTTATAAATATAGTACACAAAATATAGGATGTCATAGCATTTTGTTAGTTTGTCTTTTCAACTTCATTTTCACTTCATTGCGCATTACAGTTTTGTATGAGGAGTTGATGAGAAGTCCCACTTCTCATCTATTTCCACATTAAAATCATATGATGCATTCACAGCAAGGTATTGGCTACTTGAGAGTTTCATTCTTCCGGCTCGAGAACCTGTTTTGGCTGCACTGAACATCGTGAGGTAATGTCGAGCTATTTGTAAAACAAAATCGTTCAGAGTCGCGACTCCCAAAGGGCGAGTTAGCTCCTTATCAGTTCTCATTGAAGAATCGTTCAAGACAGTCAGTTCGTTCATGACAACCCATTTACAACAGTATGGGTCTCCCCCTTTCACTATATCCAACATTATATGTTCCATAAGATGTATATTATCTCACCCAACCAAGTCTATTCCCATGCTGCTATTCAGACATCCCTTTCCTTCTTTAACCTGACTTACTAGCGCCTTTCCAATTTCCTCTTCTTGTTAAATCTTCTTGTCTCATTCAGACCTCCCATGTCATGCTGACATCTTTAAATCTCCATCCCTTCCAATTTCTGACTGTAACGTTTATACCCAAGTGGGAGTTACTGAATAGATCATAAACAATTCTGTTTAATTCCTTGCAACTTTACCACAAGATATAAAGAATGCAAGTCCTCCTTCATCAAGAAAGACAACGAAATCGTAGTATGTTGCTCATCTCATAGAGAAAGGACACAGTGATGAAATATCACATGAAATATGAGATTTATTTTTCATGCACTCGTTTGCCTAGCCCTTTCCATGTTTACTTTAGCTGTGACTGACTGGTCTTATATTTCCTCTTAAAGAACACTGAAATAAGTGTTTGCATTGTTGTGGAGCACCGAGTGTGCTTTGTGCTCATCATCTGTTGATTAATTAATGACTGTTACAAGCCTTTTTCGCTTGCAAGCATGGACCTATTGGAGATTGTCTGGTTCATATAGGCAATTGGAAGCGATCTTGGCACTGGGCACGAGTTTTGAACAGCGTCAGAATCCTCCAGAAAGATGTGGGACTAGAAAATTTTGAATATATGAGCCGAAATTTGCATTTTTGATATGGGCAATCAGCATCAACATCATGCTGGAAGACATGAGAGCGACAACATCTTGACACCCGACAGCCAGCCCTGATGAAGGAGATGCCATCCCTGGAACTCCAATGCCAGCTTAGGCATAGTGAGCAATGGGACTGGCCTACGAACTCTTCTGCCGAAGTTGATATTGATGGATCGTCTGCGCAAGCATGGTGTGGGTTACGTGCTTGCAGCCTTCTGGTTCATGAATGTATTTTCCTATGTCGTTAGACATAGCCAACAATATAAGATTGCCAGCTGTGCCTGGCGATGGAAAAAATTAGCCAGCTTAACGTGGACTTGTGTGCGGTTGTGTTCGAATTCAGTGGTGGAACGGTGGCCCGTCATTTGTCATCAGCTGTCAGATTAAATGGAACTCTCTTATTCTGTATATAGAACTTTTCATCGTGTTATTTATTTTGGCTACAGCTTTATTTTATTGTAATTTGTTTACCAAGTGCTTAATATTTAATGGTTTCTTGTTGTAGTAATAATTTTCGGAACTTACTAATATTGTTTTTAGTGTTAACGTTATTTTGTTTATTCGATTCATTTTCATGCCATGGGGATTCTTCAGTGGGAGGCTTTGTTCTAGTGTTTTTTGGGACGGTTTAAGTTATTTTATGGCACTTATTATGTAGTTTATTTATTAATGGTTGTTTAGTCATTTGGTTGATGTTACTTTTAGTGAAAGTAAGCCGATTTGTTGCGATGCTGATCTGGAGCGGAAGTTTGTGAGAGGAATACTTTTTGTATTTGTATTGGTTGGTCCCCGATGTAGAGATCATGCTGTTGGAGCTTACTAGGAATTAGGATTATTTGTATCCTAGAGTGGTTCCAGTTGGTTACATTTGGTTAACTTGTTTTGTAATGTTTTACACGTTAATTCAGTGGCCGCTCAGTACTTGAAACTTTTATCGCCAATGGTTTAGCCAATAGCGATTTTCTTTAAGCCAGAATCTCATGTTTTTAGCCAAAATTTAAAATTAAAAAAAATTATGTTCCTAATAAAGGACACATCCTTTTAATCACATGATAATCTCATTTTCGAGGCTGAAAATAAAAATTTTCCATATAAATAGAATTAGCCAAGTATGTTCGCCAAATGTGATTGTTTATTCGTCAGATTAGTTGAACTGTCGCCACTGGCGATTTGGTAAGCGGACTGCAGGGACACTGTTAATTGAATGTGTGGGGTGAGTTGTTATTTATCTTGTTCTGTTGCCTTATTTGTGTGCCTTGTTGTTGTTGAAGCCTCAGTTTGTATTGATATTTTGAATTCCTCCTGGTATACTGGTTTTGCTGTTATTTAGTGGGAGATATATAGATGAAAAACGTTGAATGACTGTGGAAAGCGACATAATAACAGAAGAAACACCTCTTATCCACAAACTATTTTTACAGGACATATACGTATTTCGAACCCTTTGGGTTCATTATTCATTGTCAAAGGAATAATCGGTACAAATCGCAAAACATATTTATAGGGAAGAGGTTACCGATCCTCCAATCACTGCTACCTCGCAAAAAGGACAGCCAATGAAGAACGAGGGAACCTCTTCTTACAAAAGCGCGGACCTAGGAGAAATACCCAGGATGCCAAATAATGCAAGATACAATAAAGAGAAAATAAAATCTAAACAAAACCCTATATAAAACAAAATTTAATGGCCTCTGTCCATATTTTCAATTTTTTGTTTTATATAGGGTTTTGTTTAGATTTTATTATCTCTTTATTGTATCTTGCATTATTTGGCGGCCTGGGTATTTCTCCTAGGTCCGCGTTTTTGTAAGAAGAGGTTCCCTCGTTCTTCATTGGCTGTCCTTTTTGCGAGGTAGCAGTGATTGGAGGATTGGTAACCTCTTCCCTATAAATATGTTTTGCGATTTGTACCGATTATTCCTTTGACATTGAATAATGAACCCAAAGGGTTCGAAATACATATATGTCCAATAAAAATATTTTGTGGATAAGAGGTGTTTCTTCTGTTACTATGGGAGATATATAGTTAACAAATTCATGTATTTAGATTTTGGGGAGTTTTCACTGTGACTGAAAGAATGATGGAGATTCAGCATTTATTTATGTGATTATTTGTATGTATTTGTTGTAATGTTAAGTTTTTACTGTAATTAAATGTATTCTTGGGGATTTTAATTGAAGATGCTTAAAGTTGGATTTGTTTAAGCTTGAACTTTAATTACGGTATATACAGGGTGGGCCATAAGTCTGTCCCCCCCTTTTATTTTTTGAACCGAAGCAGATATGTCAATTTTGATGAATCCAATGAATAGGAAGTTGTGGGTGGCCTTTTCATCATCCCAAATTTGCAAATTAGGACACATTCAAAATTTATCTCAAAAACCGTAAGGGATAGAGAAAAAAACCCAATTGAAAAATTGTTCAGCATAAAAAAACAAACAAAACAAAAAAAAAATCATCCAAATCGGACCAACCAATCACCCACAATCACGAGGTGGGATATAAATTATAATCAGGACAATATGATATAAACAAAACATAAAAACCTAAAGATGGCTATATAGCTGAAACTGGTATGCTAAATCCACCATATAATAAATGTTGTGAATTGAAACCAGCAGTTAAATAAAAATTTTATTGATAAGCAGATAAAGAAAAACAACTTTATAAATAAAAGGGGATGAATGAATAGTTTATATAAACTAATAGGAATAAATGTATAGAGAAGTAGGGTCATTTTGATATTTATAATGATTATCGGCCTATTATGCGCATCATCCATAATGCGCAGCAATGATTTTTTAACTTTTTTCACCCCAAAAATTACGGTAAAAAAGTGAAAATAGTGTCTGTTATGACCCTGTGAATAATTTTATTATAACCTGTATAGAGAAGTAGGGTCATGTTGTTTATTATATGTATAATGGTTTAATTGATAGTTTCTTTTCATTTACCATATTTACCCGAATATAACGCGAGGTTTTTTTTCAAATTCGGAGGTGAAAAAAGGGGAGGTCGTATTAAATTCGCGTATTTTGAAAAAAAAAAACTGCGTGAACGCCGGAGAATTAGAGAGGGTTCGGTTTTACCCACCGTTAAAGCTAGCGAATGACAAGTAAAGATTCGCACATATGAAAAATTATTTCTTTAAACTGTCTAAACTTAGTACATCTTGGTTTAGGCATAGATTAAAGAAAACATCGAAAGAATAGTTTTTTTTTATTCTGTGTTTTAGGTGTTTTTCTTATTATTGTCCTTTTCTTGTGAGATTAAATAGAGTAGGCGATTATTTTAGCCATTTCCGGTTAGAACGAGATGTTTGCGAGACTAGGTGAGACTTGGCTTTTTGCCACATGTACTAGGCCTAATGTGTGCACAGTCAAAGCGGGAATTCAAACACATCAATCATGAACTAAACAGCGATGGAGCGATGTGGATGTAGCAGCTCACAAATTTTAAAAGGATGTCGAAGAAGGTATGATGCCAACTTTAAGTTGATGGCAGTTAATTTAGCTGAGACAACCAATAACTGCGAAACAGCCAGAATATTTAATGTTTCGGAAGGTAACAATCGTCTATGGCGGAAGCAAAAACAGCAATTAAAAAACGCCCACTCCACTAGAAAAGCTTTTAGTGGGCCAAAGAAAGGACGCTTTCATGATTTGGAAACTTGTCTAGTCTCCTACGTTCAAGACAAACGTAACCAAGGCCTTCCCATCACAAGGAAAATATTAATGACCAAAGCACTTGAAATTGCAACCGAATTAAAAATTCCACGAAGCGATTTCAAAGCCAGCATTGGGAAGGATTCTCGCTGAGACGACGTACACATATAGCACAGAAATTGCCCCAAGATTATACGGACAAATTAGTGGCATTCCAGCGATATGTCATCGGCAAAAGAAAGGAGCATGCATATTTACTTGGACAAATGGGCAATGCAGACCAAACCCCCGTTTATTTCGATATGCCATCATCGACAACTATAAATGAAAAAGGCGCAACATCAGTGACAGTGAAAACAACAGGTAATGAAATATCCAGAATTACAGTTATGTGTTACGGCAGACGGACGGAAGCTACCTCTGTATCATTCTGAAAAGGAAAACTATGCCAAAGGAAAAACTTCCCCCAGGCATTATTTTCAGAACACAAGAGAAAGGAATGGATGACTAATGAACTAGTCCTAGATTGGATTAAGGTTGTCTGGAATAGGCGACCTGGACATTTACTAAGACAACGAGGACTGTTAGTACTTGATGCGTTTAGAGGGCATCTCACGGATGAAGTTAAAGCATCCATAAAAGATGCCAACACTGATCTTGTTATCATTCCAGGCGGCATGACTCCACAGTTACAAGTGTTAGATGTGGTCGTGAACAAGCCATTTAAGGACTATTTGAAGGAGGAATACAATGACTGGTTGGTATCTGGAAACCATTCCTTGACACCAACTAATAAAAAACCCAACAATTTCACAAATTGGACAGTGGATTCTAGAATCATGGAGAAGAATTTCGAGTGATTCCATAATAAAAGGATTCAAGAAATGTTGTATCTCTAATGCAATGGATGGCAGTGAGGATGATATTCTTTGGGAAGACCAGAATGAAACCGCATGTTCTACAGACAGTGAAGATGAGTTTGATAGTTCAGATGAAGAATGATGTAAATAATGCAAGATAAAGAGATAAATGAAACCAATTTTCCACATGTAAAAATTTAATGGTTTGTATAAGCATTTCATATCCTATTACCCATTATTTCTGGCATATTGTATTAAGTAAATTATATAAAATTGTTTAGCAAATAAAGTTTATTAATAATTGTTATGAAATTTGTTTCATAAAAAAGATTCTTTTTTTTTCACTACTATAAACTTTTTTTTCCAAAAATGCCTTCCAAAAACTAGGGTCGTATTAGATTCGAGGTCGTGTTATATTCGGGTAAATACGGTATTATATGGTAGATTTAGCATACCGGTTTTGACTATATAGCCATCTTCAGTGCTTTTTCCATGTTCTATATACTGTTTATATAAATATGAGGTATGTTATATTAATAAAATGAAAATAATGAGATTATATTCTCTCTAATGAATATCCCAAACTGCATCAAAATATTCTCTGTAATATCATTATTTTTCAGTACTTAAATTGTGTACGAGGTCTGTTCAAAAAATACGTAGACTGTTTGAATTGCACGGGCCCTGTTGGTCCCAATCAAAATCGCTTGGTGTCGCCATCTTCTGACAGATCCGCTGATTACAAGGCAGTTTTTTGATTGCAAATATCAGTATTGGTTGATTAGCTACGCGGTTGTTTGTGAAGTGTGTTATTTTCGTTTGGCGGATTTTTAGAATGAGTGACTTGAACGAGCAAAGAGTTGCTGTGAAATTTTGTGTTAAACTCGGAAAAACTGCCACTGAAACTTTTGATATGCTCAAGACGACTTACGGTGATGTTACTATGAAGCGTGCGACATGTTTTAAGTGGCATGCACGTTATAAAGATGGTCGTCAGTCAACTGCAGACGATGAGCGTCCTGGACGTCCTTCCACGTCAACTGACGACGCACACGTGGACAAAATCAACACCCTGGTTCGGGCAAATCGACGTCTGACCATCAGAGAGCTTGCTGAAGAGTGTGGGATAGCAGTTGGATCATGTCACGAGATTTTGACCGAAAAATTGAAGATGCACCGCGTTGCTGCGAAGTTTGTTCCACGCCTGATGACGGACGACCAAAAAGCCCATCGCGTCCAGGTTTGTCAGGAATTGCTTGAACGCTCAGAAGATGATGAAAACTTCTTGTCGAAGATCATAACAGGTGATGAATCTTGGGTGTAACAGAGGTTCAATCATCCCAGTGGGTGGGTGAGACATCTCCCAGACCAAAAAAAGCTCGCCAAGTTCGTTCCAATGTGAAAGTGATGTTGATAGTTTTTTTTTGATGCTCAGGGCGTAGTCCACCACGAGTACCTCCCCCAAGGCTCCACAGTGAACCAGATTTACTACATCGAAGTTCTCAAACATCTGCGGGATGCTATCCGGCGGAAAAGGCCAGAAATGTGGACGAGTGGTGACTGGTTGTTTCATCACGACAACGCTCCAGCCCATTCAGCCCTCAGAACTCGAGAGTTTTTGGCCAAACACTCGATCACTGTTCTTCCTCACCCACCCTACTCACCTGACCTCGCTCCTTGTGACTTCTTCTTGTTTCCCAAACTCAAAAGACCTTTGAAAGGAAGGAGATTTGAGACGATTCCTGATATAAAGGCAAATGCGATGAAGGCGCTGAAGGACATCACAAAAGAAGCGTTCCAGGACTGTTTCCAAAAGTGGAAACACCGTTGGGATAAGTGTGTGCGTCGGGGAGGAGAGTACTTTGAAGGGGACCCAGATGTGTAACTTCTGAATAAAGTATATTTTGTTTTATGACGTCAGTCTACGTATTTTTTGAACAGACCTTGTATATGCAATTTTTTTTTTTTGACTAACACAAATAATAATTTCCTCTTACCTCTTATTACTCAGTTTTGTTCATGAATAAACATAGTTGTACTTTATCAATAATTAGTTCTTGCATTGCATTTCTTGTTTCATTTCATTTAAATAAATCGATCGGCCTGAGCACTATTATAGTAAAAAGGGGGGGAGGGGGGGGTATTAAAAAAAATATATATTTGCGGCGCAACCAAAAAAATTGTACTAAAGTAAAAAGACAAGTTAATCACTGTACGATCCACCAAAGAAGGGAGAGAGGGTCTTTTATTTGATACTTCTCTGGGTAAAATAGAATTTTGCTGCTTTGCATATCTCCATATGCATTTGGTTAATGGTTGTCTACTCACTGGAGAGGGTGAACTCTTAACATAAGTTCCCCAGTGAGTCACTGCAATCTTGACAAGTATTCATAAGGGGAGGATCGGACGTACCACCACAATACATAGAAAGAAATTTTAAAAAAAATAATTTAAAAGTAATTTCTTGAAATAAATCTTATTTAAGCAAACATTTTAGAATTGATTGGATTATACAAAAACAAAGCGGTCTCACCAAACTATTACTGATGATACATTGCTCTAAAAGGGATCACATCGTATGTATATTAACGTCCATTTCACCAAAATAGGCTTAACAAGCAACTAACATTGTAGAATCAGAAAATAACGCTTGCAAAGCTTAAAAAAAACGTAAGTTCTCATCATGAACTTAAACAAACAAGGACTATGTTTGTAAATAAAAGTATGCTACTGTGATATGGGGGGCTTACATATCAGGGTGGGATGTTGCTCCCTCTGTTGGTATGACAGAGTTGCCTTCAATGCTACTAAGCATTCAATGATCCAACCTGTGAACTTTCAATATTAATTGAATATCCAGTAATTTAGTCTTAAACACAACAAAATTGTGAGAAGTACTTAAGATAAATATACTTACAAGGGAATCCCTCGAACATGTATGTCACAGATTTCCACCAAATTGAAATACGTTACTCCATTGAAGCTACAATAGTTGCTTGCAAACTAAGGGAGTGCGGATTTTTGTTTCTTTCAAAATAAACCACAAAAACGAAAAAATTTGAGCCATTGTTAAAGCGGTGTATTCATGCGCTTAACGGAACTTCTTTCTTCCACTACTCACAGCAATAAGCACGAATCCAATTCAGATGAAATAGACAGCAGCAGATGGCAATTGAATGGCTTCTCAAATTTCTAAACAAACTTAGTTTTTAAAATAGATTATTACTATTAGCTAATTACCTTCCAGTAAAAATGTCTAGAGTAATTAATAACCATTTCCTTAATTTATTATTTCATTTTATTAAATAATTCGGTAATCAAACACGGGGCTGGCTTCGTGTGCAACGTCGAGTAATACGTTGCATTGGTGAGGGGGTATGTATCGCGGTGCTTTATAATTTTAAATAAAAATAGTATTCATGGATGCCTACCTCATCTTATAAATTATTTCAAGATGAATAATTGTACAGCAAAATTAAGGTTTTATGCTTAATAACAGTGCTCTAATGCAATTCTTTGTCGATCGCCGCTAACAAGTTTGCTTCCCTTCTTTCCTCCATGTTTTTTGAATTCTGCGCACTTCCGGGGCGCTTCACTGCCGAGCAACGCTATCGCTTCTACGGTGTGCTTGCGCGCAAAAAAAAGCTATCTGGGGTTCCCTTGTTAGTACAATACTTACTTCGAAAAGGGAGAATAGTATTCTTCTTAATTCTATTTGGCTTCTCTATGATTGTATAGTGTAGACATATGGTTTTTTAGTTATGCCGCTGTTATTCCCAAGTACAAGTGATAAAAGCCCTTCAATATGAACCGCCCACAGCAAGGTAATTTATTACTGTTTATGTTTCAACAGTAAAAATCAATTTTTTATTTAAGATTCAAAAAAGGAATTGTAAGTTTGTTAGTAAGTCTAAAACAAGAATACGTTTAAATTAAACGATTGCTCTCTCTTAAGTAACTTTTAATTACAATAAAAAGATGTTCTATCAATGATCAATAGAATGGATTAAGCAGTTTTAATAATCTATTCATACGCGGATTATTAGTCTGATCGTGTGGGCCCAAAATGATAAACTGATATAGTACTTATCTTTGCAGTTTCTCTGAACGGTCACTTTAGATACACCACATTTCATAGCGTTTCTATTCGTATGCCGATCACTCGGAAACTATCTTCCACCGGTGTTCTTTCCGCACCTCCTTTGTCTCCTGTCGACGTTATCTCTCCGCTAAGGCACCCGTTGGTTCTGCTGATCTACCCGCAGACACAGACTCCTCCTCCGCCTTCCAGCTTTGAGCACACTCGACACTCACATCAATTCCTATGCAATCGTGTGAGGCATGAAAACAATGCAGCATTTGCAGAGCCACTAGTGGCAGGGCTGTACTAACAGCGAAAAGCGAGGCGACGCAGGAATGCATCAATGTTACGGAAAGACTGGAAACGATTCGGTTAAGGACTAAAAAAAGTAACAAAGAGGTTTTTATTTTTTGTATGTCGTGGAATATACAAAACACATAATTCTTGTAATTAAACATATCTATTATTTATAATGTTTTTTTAATGTTTAATATTAAATCTTTAAAGCTACACTATAGCATTACAAACTCTTATGTAATTTTTGACATGAATTAATGTTGTATCACCTGCTCTCATCTTGCGAAATATGAAAAATTATATTTTTTCACTATTCCCACAATTATTATTGCATCCAATTGCTGAGCAGTAATTTTTTTTCATGATATGCATATTGGCGATGTGAAAGTTTTGAAGATTTCTCTAATATGCACCAAAAAGGAGCAAAGGGAGCTTCATCTACAGCAGGAAATTGTACAATTACTGAAAACCAATTTGAGTTATTATTTAACTTCTACAGGTTGTTCTGTTTACTTTACTTACTCCAGGCAGCTTTGGACCCTCTTCTGGAGTACGATAACATCCGCCCGCACACGAGTCACCACACACCAGAGGCGTTGCAGCGCCTACAGTTCAAAAATGAAAGACTTTGCACATTGCGACTTTCACCTCTTCCCAAAGAAGAAAGAGCCCCTTAAGGGACATGAGTTGGTTCTGACGGCGAGGTAAACGCTGCCATTCAATCCTGGTGTCGACAACAACTCTGGAATTCCTCTCCGACGGGTTCACCCAACTAGTCACGCGTTGGCGCAATGCTTGGAAAGGAATGGGGACTATGTCGAAAAGTGAATAGTGCATTACATAGAGGACAAATGTGAGTATAAGATACAAAAAGAATTTTGAAAATCGGTTAACAAATAAAGTTACAGCCATGGAGACCTTATTTATCAATCGCCCCTGTAAGTATTTGGTGAAGTTACGAGGGGAGATCAAAAAGTAAGTTGCACTTCCACGGTATGGCCATTTATTACACCACCTATACAAAAGCAACACGGCTATAGCAGCATACAATGTAGGTTCACTTTTCCACATAGTCCCCAAGAGACCCTAAACATTTATCCGAATGATCAACCAACTTTTCGATTCCGGATGCATAGAAATCTCCTCCAACGTTTTGTAACCATACGATGACAGCTGCTTTCACCTCCTCATCATTTCGAAATCGTTGTCCACTGAGTTCCGTTTTGAGCTTACCGAAAAGATGAAAGTCTCATGGCGCTAAGTCGGGACGTTGCGGTCCTGCCTACGCAATCTTCGTCTGTGGTATCCGTGCGTCCTGCTTCAAATTGTTGACACCACTTTACAATTCCTTGCCGGGAAATTGCACGCTCTCCATATACAGCAGTGATTTCACGATGAATGTCCGTGCAATTCACCCGTTTGGCCCATAGCGATCGGATTGCTGCTCGCACCTCAAGTTTGGAGTGGACATCCAGTTGACGCGCCATTGCTTTTAGCCCGCTAGTCACACAAAACACGACGGGAAACCACAGCAACCGTCCTATCCGATGTCTGCGCAGTTAATGTCCCTTTCTCCGCTTTGCCCAAGATTGCGACACATAGCGCGCTCCTGCGGCGAGTTAGTGCAACTTACTTTTTGATCTCCCCTCGTAACAACATTTTAAGAAGGAAGGAGGTGACCATTCGACCAATAGGGGACACTGTGATGCAGTGACTAATGGTAAAAATGGGACACCTCTTTTTACAAAAAACGCAGACCTAGGAGAAATACTCCCAAGGAACCATGTTGGGGAAAAATTACAGTAAAAAGTACAAATACAAAATCGTATAAAATTACATATTAGACAAAAAACTCAATAATTAATAACAAATAACCATACAAACAAAAGTAAAATAACAATTACAATATTGATCATTTAATAAGAAAGAAAAGGAAAAAGAAAATTATCGTGACGTTTTAATCAGTTGTATTAACGTAGAATCTCCGATCGAGCCTGCGTCTCCATTCAACAGTGTGTTCGGTCCTTCTTTGCAATTTCCAGTGTTTCATACGCGTCCAGTGCCTTCCTGTTACTAACATGTTTTAACAGTTTACAGTCTTTTAACAGAATGTCGTGTCCCGTCTCCAACATGTGTCTAGCGACCGCTGACCTATATGGGCGTCCAAACCTGGCGTGGGCCGTATGTTCCTTAAACCTCGTTGTTACATTCCTGCACGTGGCTCCTCGGTAAACTTTCGGACATTTGCCACAAGCGATCTCATATATCTCAGACGGGGACAGCGGTGGAGTCTTGTCCTTGGGGTTCCCCAAGAGGTTTCTCAAGACGTTAGGGTTTTTGTACGCTAAAGTCAAATTAGCCTCCTTGAAAATAGTGCGCAACCCGGCAGACAGTGCTTTGTTATACGAGATTGGAATCCTAAGCATTGGAGTTCTTTTGTCGTTAAGGGTAGTGGAATCCCTGACCAGTTTGGTGAATCTTCTCCTTCGTACCAAATCGTGGATTAAACCAGGATCATAGAGTGTGAGGAGTTTGCTCCAAAAACAACAAGGTTGCCACCTAGCGACAAATGCGCGAAAAAACTTGCGGGAATCAAGTGTAATCATTAACACGTATTGAAATGAAATTGGACTTGGATTTGGGAAAATAAAAGAAAATGATTCCTTTATACTGAGTAATTTGAGTAGAGGAAAGGATTAATTTGTGAAAATGTATTTGATTTCCGCGAAAGATAAGAAGGAATTAAAATATTAGCTTTTTTTAACGTAAAACTAAAGTTAATCAATTAGCTCTTTTTCGCTTCTTATATCAACTGTTACCTATTCAAAAAAATGTTTAATCTGATGATGAGAAATATTCTCGAAAACGTTAGTTTATTCCTGTTCTGTGTAAACTTTTTTTCTTCAATTTACTTCATCATTTGGATCACCTTTTTCAAGACTTATCAATTGTATTTTTTTACCATCATTTTTGATCATCTTCGACCTTTTTCAAGTTTAAGTTCAATGTTTATTGTATTACTATTATCACCATCTTCTCCAAAAGACTGCATCTATATCCACATCTAATCTTCAAAAGACTGCATCGTTTTCATCAAGTTTATTTCCATCTATCCACAAGACAGTTTTTCAAGATTGGTGACTTTATATTTATTTTGTTTTACGTTTTTTTTTTTCCACATTAAAAGGAGAATATCAATATTTTAATTTAATGTTACTCAACCATCAAATAAAATAGAAATAAAAGTTTAAAAAAGCAATTATAGGAGTTTATTAAGAAAAGGATTAAAAAATTTTATATTAAATATTAAATCAAAATTCTATTAAAGATCTTAATAGCTAGAAATCATATTTCTGGTGTTTGTAAATTTAAAATTGGAAATTTTAGGTACAAACTCGTATGTGCAGTTATCCACTTCATTAATAAAGAAAGAGATAAGTCAAAAATTAATTTTCCCCTTTAATGGAAAAATTCATCAAAACGAAAGTACAGAGAGGAAAGAAGTTTATTATCTGATATTTTAACTTACAAGTAAATGAAAAGTAAGATTCTAACTCATTTATCTAAAAATAAAGAGAACAAACTAGAGGAAGTCTCACTCCTGAGTGAAGAAAATTTTTTTAGATGTTGTCCAAGACATAAAATGTGTATTTTCTAGAACCCGACTACTAGATGTAAAAATCCTCGGTTTCTTATTTTTTTTCTACAGATTAAAATTAAAAAATGATTATTAGAAGCCCCTTTTAAGATTTTATAAGCTGCAGCCATACACACAACAACTGTTGTGAGAATGACTAGACGAAGCCATTTCAACTAAATTCGCTAATTATCTGGAAGTACGAGCTTCCTAGAAAGTTTAAGTAGATTCTCAGAAAATTAAAAAATTCCCTTTCAAATGTTTTTCTGCGGATGGAAGCATTTAAAACAGATGATAGAAACGGATTCAACTCGTCCCGAGCATGCATTCCTGCGCCGACGCTGAGAATGCTTTCCCGTACATTCTGTGCAAAAAACGCCACCAGTTAGCGTTCTGCACAACTCCTCACACTCTATAGTCATTGCACCTCGCTGTGTCCTGTATGCGCCTAATCTCATTAGAAAACCTGGCCTTCGACAAAGGAATATTTAGGGCTCTGTCCACCATGAAAATGAAGGCCGACAGTTTATGACTCCAACAGTGATTGGATTCTTTATGGATGTATACTTCGGTGTGGGTGGGTTTTCTATGGATGTCGAACTCTAATCTGTTATTATTCCGAATTATCTTCATATCCAAGAAAGGTATTGAATTGTTCTCCTCATATTCAACCGTGAATTGTATCGAGTTATATAAGCCGTTGATATGTTCGAGAAACACTTCTACACTCATCTTACTGGTATCAATGATGGCAAATACATCATCAACTTTCACCAGAGGAAACGAGTTTTGCTTCAAACTTCCTCATGAAGGTCTTCGCAAGTATGGGGCTCAGGCAACTCCCCATTGGAGTTCTGGAAGACATCCGATAAAATTCACCATTAAACTGCAGAAAATTGTTGTTTACGCTAAGTTTGCAAAGGGTCACAACGTCGGTAACCAAATCGTGTCCTACCTTATTGTCCAGCAATACTGTATGGAGGAAGTACAAGGTCTCCTGCATAGGTTGATTGGGAAACAAAGAAGTTACGTCGAAGGAAACCAGAATACAGCTATCCGATAGTGTGACATCCTTCAATTTGCCAACTAGCTGTGTACTATTCTTGACTGACAAATCCAGTTGGTCGATGTCTAGTTTGGCCAAGTAGCTAGCTAAATACTTTCCTAGTTCGTATGTTGGAGCTGAGAGGTTATAAATAATAGGTCGGAATTGGTTCCCCGGCTTATGGATTTTCGAGAGTGTGTAAAGTTTCAGTACTGTTGGGTTGGAAACCTTTAGTCATCGAGCTACTACGGGTGTTAAGAAGTTTTTGCAATTGGTCAAAGCTGTTTTAACTGTCCTCACTATTTGGGTAAAAGATCCGATTCCACTTTGATATATGTGGCCTTCTTCCAGAAGTTTCGAAATGCTGGCGAAATAGTAATTCTTCCGTAGAACCACAATTGAATTCCCCTTATCAGACTTCAGGAAAAAACAATCTCTGTTCCTGAGAGCTGCAAGTGTAGCTAAACTCTTCCTATCACTACTGTCCGTCGTCCAATTCTTTCTCAGTTGCTGTGCACAAGCGTTCCTAATAAACTGTTTCTTATTAAGAGGGAGGAATTTTATCCTACTTTCAATGTCACAGACGATGTTCTCTAGGTTGAAGCGGCCTTACGGAGAACTTTAAGGCTTTTGAAAGTAGATCTAATTCGTCTGCTTCTAGCTCCAAATCAGTTTTGTTGATGACATTTTGCGGGCGTGTAGCCAAGTTGGGACCAAGTGGGTAAATTCCCAGATGAGCCAAAGTCGTACACAGCTTCTTATCTAACTTGTCTCGTTTCACCTCAAACAAGTGCTGATTAATCAACATAGTATGTCTAGAAAACGAATCCCATAAGTCCGAAGGTATATTGTTTCTAATTAATAAGTGTAAGTCATACAGTCTAAGTTCACATGTGGCTAACTTTTTAAAAAGTCTCGCAATTTCCAAATCCAATCTTTTGCATCTTGTGCAAAATAACGCCTTCTTATCCCAAAAGGATAGAATCTTAAATCTGAGTCTTAGAACGAAGTTGAGAAAGACTCGAAACTGTTTGCACTTCATTAAAAATGTCAAGTCAGCCTTAATAATCCTGACTTTTAAGTTCAAAGAAATGAACTTACCAAATTCTTTCGGTGAAAATGCCTGAGAGGCGAGCGATGAGAATTCATCAATGACTGTGGATAACGACATAATCATAAGACGACAACCTCTTGTCCACAACTGGATTTTATTCCGCATATACGTATTTCGAACTCTTTGAGTTCATTATTCAATGCCAAGTAAGTATTTGGTGAAGTTAACAACATTTTAAGGGGGCACACTGTGATGCAGTGACTAATGGTAAAAAATAGGACACCTCTTTTTACAAAAAACGCTTTATTATTTAACTCTTGTTTATGCATGAAGCAGATGAAGTTTTATTATCTGAATTATGTGGTTTTTGCTTAGCCTAAAATGTTACTTTATTGAATGACCGGTGTGGGGACCTAGGAGAAATACTCCCAAGGAACCACGTTGGGGAAAATACAATAAAATAAAAAGTACAAATACAAAATCGTATAAAATTACATATTAGACAAAAGACTCAAAAATTAATAACAAATAACCATACAAACTCAAGATAAATAACCATATTAATCATTTATAAGAAAGAAAAGGACAAAGAAAATTATCGTGACATTTTAATCAGTTGTATTAACGTAGAATCTCCGATCGGGCCTGCGTCTCCATTCAACAGTGTGTTCGGGTCCTTCTTTGCAATTTCCAGTGTTTCATACACGTCCAGTGCGTTTCTGTTACTAACTTGTCTTAACAGTTTACAATCTTTTAACAGGATGTCTTGTCCTGTCTCCAACATGTGTCTAGCGACCGCTGACCTATATGAGCATCCAAACCTGGCATGGGCCGTATGTTCCTTAAACCTCGTTGTTACATTCCTGCACGTGGCTCCTCTGTAAACTTTCGGACATTTGCCACAAGCGATCTCGTATGTCCTAGACTGGGACAGCGATGGAGTCTTGTCCTTGGGGTTCCCCAAGAGGTTTCTCAAGACATTAGGGTTTTTGTACGCTAAAGTCAAATTAGCCTCCTTGAAAATAGTGCGCAACCTGGCAGACAGTGCTTTGTTATACGAGATTGGAATCCTAAGCATTGGAGTTCTTTTGTCGTTGAGGGTAGTGGAATCCCTGACCAGTTTGGTGAATCTTCTCCTTCGTACCAAATCATGGATTAACCCAGGATCATAGCCATTGCACCTCGCTATGTCCTGTATCCGCCTAATCTCATTGGAAAACCTGGCCTTCGAGAAAGGAATATTCAGGGCTCTGTCCACCATGAAAATGAAGGCCGACAGTTGAATAAGAGGAGAACAATTCAATACCTTTCTTGGATCTGAAGATAATAATAACAGATTAGAGTTCGACATCCATAGAAAACCCACCCACACGGACGTATACATCCATAAAGAATCCAATCACTGTTGGAGTCATAAACTGTCGGCCTTCATTTTCATGGTGGACAGAGCCCTGAATATTTCTTTGTCGAAGGCCAGGTTTTCAAATGAGATTAGGCGGATACAGGACATAGTGAGGTGCAATGGCTATGATCCTGGGTTAATCCGCGATTTTGTACGAAGGAGAAGATTCACCAAACTGGTCAGGGATTCCACTACCCTCAACGACAAAAGAACTCCAACGCTTAGGATTCCAATCTCGTATAACAAAGCACTGTCTGCTGGGTTGCGCACTATTTTCAAGGAGGCTAATTTGTTACTAATTATATGATTTATTGTTAATTACAGTGTATATTATATTACTTTGTACTGTAACAATTTGTCTGCACCTCCGGGGACCAAACTCGTCGGTCGTTTGGCCACACTGGTCCCGGGCAGATGCTGTCGTATTTACTTACCAAATAAACAAAGAAAATATCTTTTTACAGCTAAGGATCGTCTTTTACGTCAAAAGCAAAGACTTCATTTTCTCTCTGCAATAGATCAACAAATAATGTGGGTACAGTGGGTTTTTTCCTTTAAGATCAGCATAGGACTAATGTCCTGATCTCAGACGACGAATAGGCGATTGCAGCGGTTAGCGCCTGGAACGAGGTCGGCACGCTCAAGGGGGGAGGGGTTGTGGCAAAAAATGAAGGGTAAGGAACGGAGGGGAACAGGGAAAGTTAGTAAAGGTGGGGCCCACCCTTACCTGCCCAGCTTACATTCGAATAAATTTTATTTTTGACCGCAATGAAATGTCTCAATCTCTTCAAATCGGGATGTTCATCAACAAACATCGTTTCACATTAGCCTTCAGCGTTTAGTGTAGGTTTGGCATCCCTGCGTCCAATCCTGTTCAAGTAGGAAAAAAAGAAAAACAAAAAAGCAGGAAACAGTCAACACACGAGAGAATTCGCCAATATACTCATCTTGTCTGGAATGAACAGATCGAACATCAGACACATTATACGGGGTTTGTCAGAGTGTCCTTGACAGCGTCTACATTCTCTGGTGTCATGCAGGTAAGTTTACGTTTCATCTTTAATAATACGCATCATATATAACTTATTTAAAAAATACGATAAACGTTTCTACTTTTCAGGAGAATCAGAACTTCCCATCTTATCAGGTCTAATCCAAGTCACGGTCATGGTGCATATCATTTGAATCGTCATCCACCTTTACGGCTCATTTCAAACACAACTGAAAAACATGTTGGCTCTTGTTCCACACACAAGGCATTCTACACAATCCTAAAAATATTAAAAAAAATTCTCCTTTTTTCACCACATTGGTGCCATCTCATTTTTCCACCTTTTTATCCATAGTTGGAAACATCCTTTCTCGGAATCTTCGTCTGACGTCATAGTTAATATGATGCAATAAAGGAGTAAACGTCAATGATTTTTTGTTTGTTATTCATCTTGAAATTTCATCTCATAATCGTGGCTATTCGTCATCTACGTCATTAAACATCCATTGCTTGGGCATATCAATAATATCAGGTAAGATCGACAATTTCCCTTTTTCTAGCTTCATGGAGAGGGGCTATTCGTTTGCCAATTTTCGGGTTCGTCTAGGGAGATTCAAGGCATTGACCAGCAGACAGGCAATGGACTAGATGACCATGACGTTTCGGTTCAGGGGCGCGAAGAACCCTTTCTGGGACCAGCGGCCAGGTGTGAGGGGTTTCAACAGGAGCGTTCCTTTGGGTCGCCAGAAAAAAAATCCGTAACTGGACCTGCGGACTCTTGGGGCGTTATATCCCCCATCTTGAAACAGAAAAAAAATCATCAACAAATGTTTTTGCTTGTCTTTGCGTTTTCTATCAAACAGTTCATGAAAGTCCACCAGACGGTATTAGTTCATTATCAGGTATCATACATTACTGGAAGTTAGGTTATAGAAGAAATTCGACTTCCAAACAGACTTGCTAAATTAATCATTCATGATTCATTTAAATTTTCTAAATCATTGAGAGAAAGTGTGAATAACATCATTAAAAACTGGTCCGCACATGGGTGGAACGAACTAACGTCGGAGGGGACCGAGTGCGGAACCGAAACCAGTACCTAGTTTCGATCCACGGGCTTGGGTGGAGGGTTGGCTTCGCTACAGGACCAGTTTCGCCTTAGGGTATTAAGAAGCCTGCATCCATGGCACCTGAAGCGAATATCGCTTTCCTGGGTTGTCGACTCCTGCGGTCCCTTACGATCACCCGTCGGTCTCCTATCACATCGATCACTTTGGTTTTCGAAGAAAGCTTCTGCCACATGTTCCTACTTGGCACATGTCGTGATGAGCTGGATGGAGGCCTGTATTGTGGAGGGTCGTACTAACCTTTTCAAAAAAGGCACCATATTTGACAGGGCCACCTGTGTCGATTCACGGTCACTCAACATCGGGTCCACCATCGCATTAATACTCTTCACGTCAGAGAAGTACTTCAGAAAACTTCCATTAGTGCTTTGTGTCCATGCATAAAGGTTCCTTCTCCTGTCGGTATCAGTCTTCTTTTCGGGACAATGCAATTTGAGCAGTGCTTTGGCTTGCTCCAATTTTCGGATCTGACCATGAGGTCATATGCCCAATCTCCCAAATGGGGCACTACCAAAGTTGGGAACATAAGTTTGAGGGCATTCCTGGGCACCACAATGAACCTGGCCTGGCTTTAGAGTCTATATAGGTATTCGTCACTGTTAATCCGTTTTTTGAATTTATCGAGGTCACCTCTGTGCTCTCTCGGCCATTCCCTGATTGCTTGGCTTTGGTTCTCAATATTATCGTTGAATGTTTTTAACAGCTGGCTTCAGTGGCTAACGCATAATTTTTGATCTCAACTTCCATGAAGGCATCAACTTCCATCGTGACCCACAATACATTATTGCACATGACCACTTGGTCATTTCTTAAGATGTGGAGCTTCGTTTCCACAGCACTCCCATGTCAAGTCAGCTGCTCTAGGCCAATTCTGGTAGTGATTTCTTTCAACACAGAGTCGGCTATCATGCAAGTTGGACACCGGCATTGGTACAGTGTCGCAATGAGCCTGTCAAGTATCAAGGGATCAAGTGGCATCTTTATCAGTAGTCCGATCAAGGAGCAACAATACAATTCGCCGTTTGCTTCGTTGAAGACAGTTCTCTCACACTTCCTCTTTTTCGGAAGATTCCAGTGCAACATCATAGAGAACATCGATTGTCCTTTTTTTTTTTTTTTTTTTTTTTTTTTTCCTTTGATTTATTTAACAACACGGAGGGCACTGTAACCCTTTGAGAAAACCTTTCCTCACTAATTTTATGCTTAAACACCTGAAACTCTCCTGTCACTCGTGGGGGGTGGGGCAGCACTTCACTTGTGTGGTGTTAGTATGAAATGAGAACTGTAGTGGAAACGACTTGCAAGACATTTAAAACATAACAGACAACTGTTGTGAGCATAAAATTGACCCCTTTATTACTGACAGAAAATGAGTGTATGATTATTTAATTCAATTAACTGTCTTTGCTAACAACAGGTAAGTCTAAGTTAAAATTCATAATTATTCATATTTAATCAAACTGCAGTTAAAGTTCATCGTTTAAAGTCCCTAAGAATACATCTCATCATAACGTATCAACCTTTAAAATATCTTTTTCATGTGAATATCTTTTTACATCTGAGGGATCATCTTTTACGTCAAAAGCGAAGACTTGATTTTCTCTCCACAATAGATCAACAATGTGGTTACAGTGGATTTTTTCCTTTAAGCTCGGTGTAGGGCTAATGTCCTGATCTCAGACAACGAATAGGCGATCGCAGCAATTAGCACCTAAACGAGGTTCGGCACGCTCAAGGCAGGGGGGGGTGGGGGATTGTAGCGAATATGAAGGGTAAGGAACGGAGGGGAAGGGGGGAAAGATAGTAAAGGTGGGGCCCGCCCTTACCTGCCCAGCTTACATTAGAATAAATTTTATTTTTGACCACAATGAAATGTTATCTCGATCTCTTCCTGTCGGGATGTTCGTCAACATACATCGTTTCACATTAGCCTTCAGCCTTTACTGCGGGTTTGGCATCAGTGCATCCAATCCTGTTCAAGCAGGGAAAACAAGAAAATCAAAAATCTCATTGTGCAAACATCGACAAAGGAAACAATCAACACACGACAGAATTCGTCACTATACTCATCTTGTGTGGAACCGATCAACACATCAGACACGTTATACGGGGTTTGTCAGCGAGTTCATGACAGGGTCTACATTCTCTTGTGTCATGCAGGTAAGTTTACGTTTCAATCTTTAATACAGTGGAAGCCGGATAATAGGCCCACTGGATAATAGGACCAGCCGCCAATTAAAACCAAAACTTCAGGTCCCAATCCCGATCTATACCAATAATGTATAAATTCTTCGGATATTAGTACCAAAAAGCTGGTTTATAGGACCGCTTCTGTGAAATTCACTCATCAGCGTTGCCACCTGCTGATGTGTAGAAGACACGCAGACATTCTCACACATTCTCGAATATTCTCGAGACTCATGCACATTCTCGAATATACACTCGAGACGCGTGCAGATTCTCGCACATTCTCGAATATTCTAGAACGCCCTCTGTCGGTGTAAATAAACGACGGCAGTCCGGTTCGAGTCGGTGTAGTCAGTAACAACACGTGTTTTACATGTAAACATATCGCTTCGCTAAGAATGGGTAAACATAAGGACATCACACAAGAAGAAAAAATTGGTTACTAGATAAAATTGCCATGTTTCAACCGAACGCTAGCCAACGGTATTTTGCTGAAGTGCTTGGAAAATCTAAAACCATGATTGTCCGATTTCAGCAACAGGAGCCTACATTGAAGGCACCATGGATATGTACATTTTTGAATAAAAGTGACCAGTTCAGCGCAGGATAGTGTCTTATTAAGGATATACACATACATGTATGTATATTGTACACCATATCTTATAAGGGCAGCGAAAATTGTTAACTCTGATAATAGGACTAATCGGTTATTAGGACCAAAACAGTCTGGTACCGATGTGGTCCTATTATCCGGTTTCATCTGTAATAGGCATCATATACAACTTTATAAATATGATAAATATTTCTACTTTTCAGGAGAATCTGAACTTCTCATCTTATCAGGTCTAATCCAAGTCACGGTGATGGTGCATATCATTCGAATCGTCATCCACCTTTACGACTCATTTCAAACACAACCGAAAAACAACATGTCGGGTCTCCTTCCACACACAAGGCATTCTACACGATCCTAAAAATATAAAAAAAAGTTCTCCTTTTTTCACCACGTCGGTGCCATCTTTTTTCCGTCATTTTTATCCATTGTTAGAAACGTCCTTTCTCGGAATCTTCGTCTGACGTCGTAGTTAATGCACACAAATTGCCCACGTTCATGATATTCACCGAAAGTCACCAAAATGTGTGGATTTACAGTTTCGTGCACACTTTTGGCAAACGTTCATGATTTTCACCGGAAATCACACAAAGGCTGGATTTACAGTTTATGACACATATAAAGGAGTAAACGTCAATGATTGTTTGTTTGTTATTCATCTTGAAATTTCATCTCGTAATCGCGGCTATTCATCATCTACATCATTAAACATCCATCGCTCAGGCATATCAACAGTATCAGGTAAGATCAACAATTTCCCTTTTTCTAGCTCCTTGGAGAGAGGGTATCCATTTGCCAATTTTCGGGTTCGTATAGGGAGATTCAAGGCATTGACCAGCGGACAGGCAATGAACCAGATGACCTCGACCTTTCGGGTCAGGGGCATGGAGAACCCTTTTTGGGACCAACAGCCAGGCATGGGGGTTTCAACAGGAGTGTTCATTTGGGTCACAGGAAAAAATCCCTAAGTGAACCTGCGGACTCTTGGGGCATTATAATGGGTTAATATGTGCCCAATTGTTTTTTGTATCTCATTGTTTTTGCGTGCCACTTGCACCCTAGTCGATCCATCTTATTTTCATTTTTATAATGTTATTTATATTAATTACTAACACAATTTTGTTTATTATTTTAATCTGTTTAGGTGCCCACAGGGACCTACCTTGTCGGTCTTCAAACCATACTGGCTCCTGTTGAGCACTATTGTATATTTTGCTAATTTTTTCGAATAAATAAATAAATAAATAAATAAATAAATTATATAAGAGTAGGAGTTGTAATAATGTATAATTAATTAAAAAATAGGAACTCTATTTTAATTAAAAGAAATAGAAATAAAAATAAATAATAAAAACAATGACTTTTATTCAAACGTTTTTATTAATAATTTATATTTCTATATCTTTTAATTAATATGGAGTTTCTGTTTTTTAGTTAAATAAAGTTTTGAAGTGAATGTTTACAATTTATACTTGTTTGATTGTGTAGTTTTGCATAATTTAACCTCCATGTTTAATAATGACAGCATATCAAATATCTGCTCTGGTTGAACCATGAAAAAATGGCAGCAAATTCAAAATGTCAGTTCATTTTGGGACATCCTTTACCAACCAAAGCATTGTAGTAATCTCTTTCCTAAGTAAAATATTTCATTTTACGGAGATATATCAACATTCATGATTTTTATTTAATTTTTCAATTTGTTCAGCGCAATAAAAATTAAGTGTAGCTTTTTATTTTTTCACAGACTGTAATATCTAAAGATCTTGTAATGTATGAATGTAATCAGTTAATATTAAAGGGGGGAATTTTTTTTTTTTATTTTGTTTAGCTTTCATGCATTATAGTGCCCGGCATGAAAGAAAAAGGAAACTGGCGCATGTGTAAATGAATAAAACTCGTTCAACCAATTTGAAATGAACAGTAATCAGAGGATTACTCACTACTGATGTCAGGTATAAGTAATACCTCGTTTCCAGTCTGTTTCTGATTGGTTGAACGAGTTTTATTCATTTACACATGCGCCAGTTTCCTTTTTCTTTCGTGTCAGGCACTATAGTTAAGGTGTTCTGATGCTATTATGAAGAGAAATAAGTAAATGATTTCTAACCTACCAATAAGATTCATTCCTGCATCACCCATGTGCATATTATGCTTATTATTTTAACCAATCGTATATTAGATAAATTGTTAAACACACCTGAAATAATTTTAATGTTTCTAGATATAGGCTAGTAAGCCTTTCATTTGTATCCTTGAAAAATCCTGGAATAAACCGCAAAACCGATTGGGAAATCCTGCGTATTCTTCGGCTATGTATTGTAAGGCCTCTTTAAACTTCATTAAGAAAGACAGTAGGATGACCCATATATTTTATAATGCAAAGAATAATTTATTGTTGCATGGCATTATATCTAGTGAAGTCTTCTCTTTTTCCTGCTGGGATCAAAGGATATCCCAAGCAGATGAAAGATGGAAGCCATGGGATTAATTCTCATGGTGTATCCTGACCTGATTAGCCAAAATAATTTAATAGCAGCGTTAAGAATTTATTGTAGGTCCTACTATTAAATGAATGCATTGGTTTGTAATTCGTAATGGTTGATTTGTAATGTTCAGTTGGTGTAATTGTAATGATTTTTGGTTTATTTGGGTTTTTTTTTTTTTTGAGTTTTCACCGACACAACAATGAATGTCATATGCTTTGAGCATGCTTTAACCTGTGGTTGCCTTTGGTGATTCTAACAATCAATATTGAAGCAAGATGGCTTTTATGTAACATGATGTTCATATCCATTCACGTCTTAATAAATGTATGTTTAAAGTAAGCCCGTCCACTTTACTTAGACCGGAACACCACCCGGATAAATGGTTATGGGCCCAGCTGCGCTGGACGGCAATTTAGATGCTTAAGCAGGTAGGCTAAAGAGACTTTGGAGCAACTGCCTTGTGAACAACGTTACTCATTGCCACGTTCGAACCGCCATGGCGTGCTTTCAGCCAATGCAAATAGAAAAGCTGAATGAACGGAACTATCGTGATTGGAAATTTAGCATGAGAATGTTGTTGATAGACAAGGAGTTGTGGTGCTATGTTGACGGAAGTGTCACCGAACCTGTAGAAAGTGCGTCGGAGGACGTGAAGGTGAAATTTAAAACATGTCAAGATAAGGCATTGTCAACTATAGCACTATCGATTACATCCGAGCAGCAAGTGCATATTCGAGATTGTATGAAACCAAGAGAGGCGTGGGAGACGCTCCAAGCAATATTCGAACCCAAGTCCAGAGTTCGCATACTCCAACTGAAGAAACAGTTTATGAATATGAAGATGAACGATGATGAAACCATGTCTGCGTTCCTGAATAGACTGATAATTTGTGCCAACAGCTTAAAAGATGCCGGTGCCGAGGTGAACCCTACTGAACTCGCCTATGCGATGTTAGCGGGACTGCCTGATACCATCATGGGATCGTCATGATCTTCGCCAACATGAAAGACAAAGAATTTACTCTGGACCACGGAGTACGAACAGCGACAGATGAAAACAGAACCTAAAAGTAAAGAAGTTCTTCAAGCTAGTGCAAAAGATAAAGAGCAAGCTGAACAAGTGACTAACAGAAGTCGGCAAAGTAATAAAAGGTTCACAGGTAACTGTCTTATTTGTGGTAAATCTGGCCACAAGTACAGGCGGTGTCGGAAAAGAGGTAAACAGGGTGAGACTAACTATAACAAAACAGATAATTTCTTATTTAGCACCATTGAAAGGGAGGCATTAAGTGATGAATGGTTGTTAGACAACGGTACCACTGACCATGTTACATTTAGAAAGGACTGGTTGAGTAATTATAGAGAAACCTGCGAGGAAACTATCACCACTCCTAATAGTTCAATTTCTTTGCATGGTATTGGGAATGTAAATTTAATAATGCTTGTTAATGGTAAACCTAATAATATTGAGTTAAGAAATGTGTTATATGTTCCTAATGTTAAAAAGAAACTTAATGTCAGTAGCTAAGTTTGAAGCCAAAGATGCTAAAATTGTATTTCACAACCACAGGGCTGCAATTACAGACAAGTTTCAAAACTTGGTTGCTACAGCACAAGAAAAGGCTGGGTTATATGTTGTAAATTGTATAACAGTAGTATCAGACACCTATAAGATCAATTCTCAATACAGCATCGAATAATATAAACACTTGGCATTTGCGGCTTGGTCATATAAATTATAACCCATTAATGAAGATGAGTAAAGAATCATTAGTGAGTGGTTTCCAAGTTAGTAGTAATAACAGCTCCACATGTGATGATTGTTGTATGGCCAAGTCTACCAAGGCCACACACAAACCATTAGGTCATCCATCAACTTTCGATATTCTAGAATTAGTGCATGCTGGTCTGTGTGGACGTATGCCTGTAAAGTCCAGTGGTGGATCTAAATATGTGTTGACTTTGGTAGATGATTTTTCTCGTAAGATAACAGTATATTTTTTAAAGGAGAAATCAAAAGTACATTACTATGTAAAAAAAAATATCAAGCAATGGTAGACAGACAAATGAGCAAAAAGCTGAAGAGATTTAGATCAGACATTGGTGTAGAATTTTGTAATAATGACCTGAAAAAACATTTTGACACATGTGGAGTGAAGCATGAATTTACAAATATTTATTCTCCTCAAAGGAATGGGATTGCAGAGCGTACCCAAGGAGTAATAATGAATCTAGCAAGAGCATGCTTATCAAGCACTAATCTTCCTCAAAGTTTCTGAGCTGTTAATGCGACAGTTTATTTAAAGAACATAAGTCTATGCAGTGTCACAAATCAAATACCAGAAACTTTATGGTCAGGTCGCATCCCTAGTGTTCGACATTTAAAGGTATTTGGGTGCTTGGCATATGTAAATATCCCCAGACAAAGACAGGGGGCAAAGTTAAATACGAGGGCTAAGCGTTGTATCTTCATAGGGCATTCGACCCGTACAAAAGGATATAGACTATGAGATCCCGAAATCAAGGATGTTATTCATTCCAAACACATAAAGTTTGACAAGGAAAAAATAGGAATTAAGCACTTAAAAGAGTCAACTTTAAATGAAAATGAGCCAGATAAGTATAATCATGTGTGGTATGAATATGGATCTTCAACTGAGGATGAGGTCGCCAATGGTTCGCTTAGTGACGAGTCCGAAAATGGTAACAATGGAAAATGTGATACTCCTACCCCCGATTTATTAGGAAACGAGGAGATAGTGGGGGATGATAGCAAATCTGTAACTGCTATACCATAACGATGTTAATTAAAAACATCGGGTGTTCTGTTGTCGATTTTTTCGAATCTTTTGATTTTGACTTCAACTTCGGATAGAGCATCAAAAAGTAAATAAAAGTTAGAATAGGCACACATGTCCGAAAAAGACACCGAAAAACAAAGATTATTAGAAGCCCTTTTGGTCATGCAGGTAAACCCAAATATGAGATAAATTATTTACAGGTGCCAGAGCTATGAACTATAGAAGAAGCATTGAATTCTCCATTCTCGATGCAATGGAAGCAGGCAATGAACAAAGAAATGGCTAATCTAGAAAAAAGGGGCACATGGGAGGAGGTTGAGCTACCAGATGACCAACCTGTAATAGGATTGAAATGGGTTTATACAGTAAAAACAAACGCAAATAATGATGTGACTTTTAAAGCTGGACTAGTTGCAAAAGGTTTTGGACAGCATCATGAAATTGATTATGGAGACACTTATTCGCCGGTTGTGAGCTTCTCAGTAATAAGAATTCTCATTGCTCTAACTATCCAATTTAACTGGATCATTCATCAAGTTAACGTAGACTGTGCTTATGCAAAAACTTGATGAGACCATATACATGGCTAAGCCATCAGGATATAGTAAAGATTTAAGTGTTACAAAAGTGTTTTGCCTAAACAGAGCATTGTATGGATTAAAACAATCCAGCAGATGCTGGAATAATACTTTGAATGAAACATTGTTATCTATAGGTTTCACTAGAATATTGTCGCACAGTTGCGTTTATCGTTATAAAAATGTTGCGTTCGTTGCAATTTAAGTAGACGATATTGTCATACTTGCACAGAATAGAGAAATTGTAAACGACATGAAGAACCTGATTGCAATCGTGTTTGATGTGAAGGATCTTGGTGATGTGAAATATATTCTAGGTGTTCAGATGGAACGGTTGGAAAACAATGTATTGTATATTCATCAAAGTAAATATATTAAAACAATTTTGGATCGGTGCAACATGAATGAGTGTAATCCTAGACAAACACCTTTAGAATGAATGAATGAATTTTATTCCATGGTTTTAACATACAACCAATGGTATTTAGATTACAGTAACCAAAGACATGTAACAGGGCTTAAAAGAACATGATCAAAATATTCAAACAAAAATATAGAAAAAATATAAAAAGTAACAATTGGTTAACATATACTCTGTGTCTGATTGTTGTTCTTCTCTTCTTCTGTGGTCTTTCTCTTTATCACTCTCTTTAGTTTAATAAGTTTTAGATTCGCTATGTTGCCGTCCAGTAAGTTGACAATTGTGTCGGTGTTATTGTTGATCCCGATATTTTTCCTTTCTGTTTGTATTGAATCACATTCGATTAGAACGTGTTCCGCTGTTTCAATCTCTTTTTTACAAAGTCTGCACTTTCTTTTTTCTTCTTTTAACCACTTTTTGTCTCCATTCCATTCGTTACCAAGTCTTGCTCTGTTTATTATTATTCTTTCGTCTACTCTCATTCCCATTGTCAGGTATATTTCTATCTGGTAATTGTTCTTAATTTTGCTGTAGTATGGGCAGCAGCTTGAATTTTCAATCCTTCTCTCTCTTTCCTCCATCTCTTTCTCCACTATCCTCAGCATAACTGTCTCATCGATTTTCTCTCTCTCATCTTTCCCGCAGTTCCACCATTTTTCTTTGTACTCATTTGGGATGCAGTTGTCTATCCGTTTCATCCAATTTTTAGTAATGCCATTCTCTTTCTTTTTCTTCATTTCCTCCCATATCACTTTTGGGGTAGTCTATCTTCTTCCATGTTTTCCACTTTCCGAATATAGTCCATTGCTCTCCTACAAGTGTTAATGTATATTGGCATTCTTCCCATCTCCGTGTTCAGCAGGTATTTAGGGGTGTCGTGTTTGCAGCCGGGCATCCATCTAATGAATGTATTTTGTACCGTCTCCATTTTGTTCTCTTTCTTCCATCCCCAAATTTCGCATCCATAGTTCATTACACTCCTTACCAGACTATCAAATAGTTTGAGTGATGTTCTTGCATTCTTGATTTTTGCTCTTTGTATAATTTTCCAAAGTTCTCCCATTGCCAGAATACTTTTTTCTCTAGCCTTTTTTATTTGTGTTTCATGGCTGTTTTTTTTATAAACCAGTATCCCAGATATTTTATTCTTTTTACTGTTTCTATTTCTTCTCCCTTCCAGTTCCATCTTTCATTCTTAGATAGCTTCCCACCGTTGCTGAAGACCATTATTTTTGTTTTCTCGACGCTAACTTCCATTCCTCTTCCCTTTAGAAAGTTGTCTGTGGTGTTTATCATCTATTGCAGTTCTTCTATCTTGTTAGCGATTAGTGCTATGTCGTCCGCAAATGCCAAGTGGAAGATCTTTCTCTTTCCGATCACTATTCCTCCTTCATTATGTCTTCTCAGTGTTGATTCTAGTTCATTGATGTAAGAAATGAACAGTACGGGGTTGAGGGCACATCCTTGTTTGACTCCTTTTGTGGTCCAAAATTTTTCCGTCTTCCCTTCGGAATATATCACTTTGCAGTATGTTTCTTTGTATATTTCGCTGATGCATTTTAATATGTTGCCCTTCAGTCCCATTTCCCTGAGTGTTTTGGTCATCCTACTTCTATCTATCCTGTCGAAAGCTGCCTTGATATCTAGGAAGCACATGTATATCTTTCTCCTCTTCATTGTTAGGTCCAAATCGATTATGCTGTTGATGATGAAAATATTGTCGATTGTCGATCTTCCTTTCCTGAAGCCCGCCTGGTTTTCTTCCATCCACTCGCTGCTTTTCGCCCAGAGTCTCATTCTGCTCTCCACCATGTTCGTATAGATTTTGTAGAGCATGCCTGTGATGCTGACTCCTCTGTAATTACTGATGTTCCGTTTTATTCCCACATACGTCCATTCTCCCTTTTTATCGCCGTTGTACTTGCCATTCAATATGATTAGTCCCTTGTCTTGACAGAATTCCAGAATTTCCTTTCCTTTTTCGTTTACCGTCTTGTCTTTTGAATATCTGATTTCTGTTGCATTTGAGTTCATCGTCTCCCATATCTCTTCTTCTATTATTTGTTCTTCTCCAATTCTTCCATTCCAATTTCCGATTACTAATGTTTTGTTTTCTCTATTTTCTTCCATAGCTGTATCGATTTCTCTGATTGTGTCCTTAATCTCCGTGTTTAGATATATTCCGATAATGCATATGTCTTCTTTTTCCCAGTTTATTTTCATTGTTATGATCTGATTCCCCTCCTTCCATTTTAAGTCTTTCATTTTAAGTCTTGTCTTTTCTTACGCCGCATATTATTCCTCCGCTTGCTCTGCCCTTTTTATTTGTCTTTTGTGCTGGCAGTGCCTTCCATTCGAATTTATCATCCATCTCGTCCTTCATTTTTTCCCAGTCTTTCTTCTCTATCCAGGTTTCCACTAGAACTACAATCTCAAATTGTGTAATGTAGTGCCAGAAGATTTTTTTGTTTTGTTTTTTATTCCTGCTACATTCCACATCATCACCTTTTTTCTCTCCTCTCTCATTTCCTCTTGTTTGTTTTTTTGTTCTGGTCTCTTTTGTTCATTTGAAACACCTTTAGAGTGTAGCCTTAAATTACATAAGGGTGATGCTTCACCAGTGGACATAACAAAATATCAGGAAATAATTGGCATGTTAATGTATCTAACAACATGTACTAGACCAGATTTAGCATACTGTGTAACAAAATTAGCTCAGTACTCATCAAATCCTCAGAAGGAGCATTGGAATGCTATCAAACAAGTATTAAGGTATGAATTATTGATTTAAGGAGTTTAAATGATTAATTTAAATTTAAAATGAGTTTAGTCTCCTTATAATGGGGAAAATCGTGAAATAATAAAACAAAAATTAAAATTAAAGTCACCAATCTTGAAGAAACTTGGGAGATGAAGGAATGCAGTCTATTGAAGATTTGTAGAAATAAAACCAGTCTATTGAGGATGTAGATGAAGTTCTTGTGCAGATGATGTTGATAGGGGAAAACGATAATCTTGAAGTATTAAGGTATTTACAAGGTACCAAAAATCCAGGTTTGGTTTATTGTAAAGGAAAACCAGAGTTTATTGCATTCACCGATGCTGATTATGCAGGTGACTTGAATGATCGTCACTCAATAGGAGTAAAATTTGCAAATTGTACAATTTTATGGGGTTCGAAAAAACAAGAGTGCATTGCTTTGTCGGCCATGGAGTCGGAATATATAGCATTGTCACAACTTGCGAAGGAAATAGTGTGGTTAAAGCGGTTTATTAAAGAATTAGAATTTCCTGGAGTGTATGATAATACTATCACTGTCTACTGTGACAACAAGGCAACAATTTGTTTTTCGAACAACCCAGTAATAAATCTGAAAAATAAACAAATTGATATACTTTTGCATGAGTGTATTCAAAATAATATTTTTGATGTAAAGTATGTAACAACATCAGATAATATTGCTGACCTATTTACTAAGGCTATGTCCAAAGACGCACACTGGAAATTTTGTGATATGTTATCGTTAAATTGTAAACAATGTAAAAATTAGTTTATGTAACATTTTAATTGTTAATTTAATGTCGGTGAAAGTGGGGGACTTGTTGAGTGTTCACCGACACAACAGTGAATGTCATATGCTTTGAGCCCGCGATTGCCTTGGTGATTCTATTAATGTATCAATATTGAAGCAAGATAGCTTTTATGTAACATGATGTTCGTATCCATTCACGTCTTAATATATGTATGTGTAAAGTAAGCCTGTCCATTTTACTTAGACCGGAACACCACCTGGACAGTTTTTATGCAATGTGGGCAAGAGAATTAATTTATTTTTTTTATAATGTATATTAGCAGTGCATCGGCAGTTTATGATGCTTTCTTTTCATAGAAATATATTCAGTATTTCTCTTTTTCCTTTTTAACGAACATAGAAAGTTCAGATGCAAACAATTAGTGAAGAGAACACAAATTATATCTGAACTTTAAAAAATTAATTAATGAAATCTATCAAAAAATTTTGGATTTTTAAATTCTGACTTCAAGTTGTAAAAGATCAAAAAGTAGAATCAGAATGTCTGAAAGATTGGGCCTCTTATCTCTTTGTCTCCATCCATAAAATTGAGTTCAAACACTTATTTCGTGGAAAAGGGATGGGGCCACCTGACTACTAAAACATGAAAAGTTCATGTTTGCTGTTTAGATTTTCAACTCATATTTTCAAAGAAAACGAAGGTCAGTCTTTGAGAAATTCCTATTCTATTTTTGAGAAATTCTATTCTATCTTTAAGAATCTGAAGCTAGAATTTCAAAAATCGTAAATTTTTGATGGGGACACAGGCACGTACCCAAGAATTTTTCCAGGGGACGTCGAACTCTCGAATTATTGGACTTTTTGTTCGAATAATCCATTCTTTTTATTATGTTTTAATTACAGTAATACTAATTAAAAATGAACATATTTCAGTGATATTTTTGTAAAGTTGCTTGTGAAGTTTATGCTGTTATACGTTGTTGATATTAAAAAATCAATCTGCTTACAAAATTCGGATTTCAATTTTGTGAAAAAGAATCTTATAATAAAAATTAAAAAAAACATGAAAAGAAATAAAATTAAAATCGCAAGCCCTTTCGACTTAAGTCATCTTCTGGCAATAAAAGATGTGAATGAGGAATTGTCGGTCTGGTTCACTGTAGGTCAAAGGGGAAAAAATCCTTTTGTTTAACTGGAGTGAGCAAGGAGTGGGATGATTAGGGGGGAGGGGAAATAGCACTGGAACAGGCCAAATGAGGAAAAAAAAAAAAAATTTAAAAACTGAAATTAAAAAACAACCCCTCCCCAAGCACTCCACTACTCCTTGTTCACTCAGAGTTTTTAATAGAATTTAAACAATAGATTTAAATTCACACTCAAATTCAGCATTTTTTGGGATGGTCGCTCGACCCCCCCCCCCCTTGCATACGTGCATGGGACACGCGCGCACACACACACACACACACACACACACACATACGCACACACAATTACATTTTTTTGTGCCTAATATTTAATTGAAGTGAAAACTTTATTTTTAATCAGAGTTTTGTAATGAAGAGCAAATTTAATGTTTTAGCTGCAATGTTCATTGTTAGATTGTTAAGTTTTCCTAGGTTTACTACTTTTGACATTTGGACTTCTGCGGAAGAACCCAGTGGTAAAACCTTTTATTTATTTGAATTTTTCTAAAAAGTGTAAATTGCATTCATTTTTAAGCCTATTCAGTGTCAATGGTGTTGAAGAAACAATACTCAAGACTGTCTTCATTGTTGTGCGTTTTCTCGTTATGCATCTTTGCGTGAAACGTGCCACGCTCCTCGTTCTTTCTCCGATGTGTGTTGCTTCGAATAATTTTACTCAGACACATTTCCACTTCAGAGTTCAACTTGAACACTTCTCCTCTTCTGATCATCTACTAGCCAGTCGCCATGGATCCCGTTTCTCCATGTGGTAGTCGGAAAGTCTCTCAGCTTCCACAACCAGACTAATTATTTGATACTCCGCAAGTAATTTCTTCTTAGCCATTTAACCCTAACGATTTCTTTCGCATTTGATGTGATGATGTCTTCAAGGATGAAAGCTATCCTTTGGTCGTGTGTGCTATGGCCCACAAGCCTGCACATTCCAATTCAAGTTAACTGCGATGCTTTTGTTGATCTTTCCCATGAATTGAGTACCCTCCGAAATGAACGTTTATAGAATATGTATTTCTATTTATCAATATCTTCAATTATTCTTGAATTTGTTTCTTTATGAATAAAGTGAAAGTTACCGTATTTTTGCAAACTCGTCTTTCTTGTTGTTACCATTAGTTTTAGCCACTTTTCCATTAACCTTTGAAAGTTCAGATAGTGGGGGCATAACAATCTACACACACAAACACACACACACACACACAAGATGAAATGCGCTTTTTATTTCAAGCGGTTTCAGTTCAAACATATCGCCCAGGTAATAAAGAATAATTGGGAAATAGTAACTGGATAAATTGATAAGACAGTAAAAATATAATTATAGTTTAAGATGCTTAAATCTGAAATTCAAGAGATAAGAAATTATCTCCCCAAAGTGAAAGTAAAGTTTAATTAACATTAAATCGCGTCCCGGTAGACCCCAGTTTAATGCAAACAAACAAATCTTTTAATCTCGTAGCCTCCAAATAAAACGATAAACCACCCAAAATTTAAGTTATAACAGGTAATAATAACAGACCAACTCCAAACAAAATTATTTTATTGCTACACAGAATAAATGAATGTAATAGCTAATAGATGAGACAACAGAGTACAAGGCTTCAATGAAGACGATGTCCAAGTCACATGGGAGGTAAAGTCATGAAACATGTTCAGAGGATGAATGCCTTGGGACAGTCCTTACTCGGAAAAAGACGGTGTGGTAGCAAAAGGTCGTTTGGAACTCATTGGAAGGAAAATCTGCAAATGCTCGGTGAAGATCTGCATAGTGAGCAGAAAAAACTTCTGAGAAGTGGTAAAGATAAAAATAAAACAAACCCATCGACCAGAGTGTGGCTCCTAGAAAAAAATACAAGTAAAAATAAACCACAAAGCATAAAAGAACAAAAAAACTAGAATAGTTAGTGAAAGCAGAAAGAGGGGCAAGAAAAGCAAAGGCAAACAAACGAATAAGACATTATCACATAAGGGAGATTAGGGGAGGAAATTGAATCCTAGACATAGCACAAAATGGGGCTGAGAACAAAGAGGCTAAAGAGAAATCAGAAGCACACTCTGGATCAACCACAGGCTGAAAAAGAAAAGGAATAAATGATAAAATAATTAAAGGAAAGGAGAAATAAGGTATTCATACATTAAAGAATGAGCTAAGAAAATAAACAAATCAAATAAGCAGCAGGAAATTAATAAAAAAAAAATGGAATTCAGTTCGTAGGACACAGTCCATAATTTCAGGGTAAAATTTTCCAAAAGAACCTGGAACAGCACATAACTGACCTGGAGGCAGTCTTAATCAGTGAATCCAGCATAAATAAACCATAAAAGTTCCAGAACATGAAAAAGTCACTCGGCACAGCAACTGGAACAGCTGCCGAATACCGCGTTGAGAAAACTATGAAGACGGTCCATCGTCATGATGAGTTACGGCATTGAACAAGCTAAGAACAGGGCTTACCGCAGTCGGCCGTTGAAGTTCCATTCATGAGGACGGAAAAAAAATTAAACCTGGAAACGAACGTCGCACGCAATATTCAAAACTCATTGAGGCAAACTCGTAAGGATTAAACTGTAGAATCGGGAAATATTTGCTTGTTGATTAAGCGAGCCATCCTCAATATCTCAATTTGGATGGAAATAAGGCCTGAATCGAATACGCCGGACGACTTCATAGACAAGGCTGTCTACTTTCTCCGTCCAAGGTTTTTTCCATTCTCTCCCAAAAACTACCAAAAAAAAACTAAAAGCCTGGAAGCCCTCGAGCTCTATGTGCGCCTTAAGCCAGAGGAAAAACAGGAAACAAAATACAAGAAAACGCACTTGTTTGTTATATCATTTGTTTCAATCACAAAGAATAACTCGTTAAAACAATAGTGGGCAATAAAAGTTAAAGAAAGCAAGAAAATTTACCGATTTAAACGAAAATAATCACGCAAAAGAAAACCATTAACAGAAGAATTGAATTCTCAAAAAAATATTATTAAATAAAACTAAATTTCAATAGCAACTGATTCTAAAGACGGCTCGCAAAATATAATAGAAGTAAAGGCTGTAAAAAACTTTAACCAAGAAATTTACCTTAATAGAGTCATTATCGAAATGTTGTACAAAAAAACCAACATAATAACCTTATTCCATTAATAATAAGGATTTACGTTAATTGTTAAAGATGAGAACTCTGGCACGATCACCGAAGAAAATACCCATCATGGCTTTAACAAAGACCTCGAATAGCTGCTACTTCCCGTAAAATGCTAGTTTCGTAAGCTTAAACAATTAGTGTAAATATCTCACTAGGGGGTAAATTACCTTAGTCACTACACCAAAAGAAATCTATCAAATAATTTTTTGAGCTTATAAAGCAAAGATTAGTCTGGCCAGACTAGACATTTGAATCGTCAAGATCCGAACAAATTAGTGATAAATGGGAGTAACCAGACAGGGAATAAAGACGCTTTCCGAACACGTCATATAGACCCTTTTTTAGGCAAGGGGCTACTGTAACCTCCATAACTCCGTTTAGTTGGGTCTTAGACAGACACTCAAAAAGTAAATCGCAAAGCTGGGAGATAGTACAAGAAGGGGTAAACCAGTATACTAATCGAAATCCGAAAACACCTGCTCTGGAGGAGAGGGAGAATCAGAAGCCATGACGCTAAGGGACATGGGGCGACAAGGTGAGTCGAAGCGAGAAGGGAAAAGACATAAGTTTTGAAGTAAAGTTACACAGATTGGATCTATGACGGGGAAGCTCAGCAGAGGAGAGAGGGAAAAAGAATTTTCCTTGGCCTCAAAACAAATGAGGCGATGTAGCAAGAACGCTACAACGTATATACACACACCCACACGACACTTACGGATATACAGATACATACAGATTTTCTCATCCTAATTTGGCACTATTGTTTGGTTATGACCAGACCGCATGAATTCCTGGAATGTATTCATGTACTCAGGCTGCCCAGGTGGCCGAGAGGGCTAGGGCGTAGGCTTTCTAGTTCTCGCGTCCGCCTGGTCATGGGTTCGAATCCCGCCGTGGGCATGGATGTTATATCTGGGCTGTGTACAGATATAACTTGTGTAAAAGGTGCAAAATGGCCTTAGTAGTCGACGCCAAAATTTCTAATAAACCAACCATTCATGTGCTGAGTAGCTAACAGGATGGCAGCAGCGGTTATCTCATAACCTTCGCCTGTTACTCAGAAGAGAGAATGAAACAAATGCTCCCATTTATTGGCTACTTATATCATGTGATTTTCAAAGTCAATCAGAAATGGCACTACACGACAAAGTGAATGAACACCGGAACCGGTTTACACACCATAACGGATTCAGCAGTATCAAGTTAGATCGAGAAAGTCTGTAAGTTTCATTAATGTGCATTTTCAGTTCATAGTTTAGGTTTTAATTGTTTTATTCTATTTTGTAAATAACTATGAATAATATCTCAGTAAATATCAGCTCTCCTCCTTTAATTTCTCTTAATTACAATATTTAACTCTTTATCACTAATAAAAGTTAAATCTTTTGCTTAAAAAGTTGCACTTTTTAAATCTTACCCAATTTAATAAGACTGTCAATCATAATAATGTTATGCTCGATTTGGTTCTGTCATCGGCTAAATTAGGTGTTGCGGATGCCTACCCTATTATTCATCCTTTTCCACATCACCCTCCTCTACACTGCTTTTTGTATGTGGAAGACACTAGTAACAAAATGAAATATGATTTATTTTCTTATGACTTTGTTAATGCTGATTTTGATAAAATCGTGAATCGACTCTATAGGGCAGATTGGTGCTTATTGGAAAATATGGATCTGAAAACTGCTATTAATTACTTTTATAATGTTATTTATGAAATTATCGAGCATTTTGTTCCCAGAATTAAAATTAGAACTAACCGATATCCTAAGTGGTTTTCCCCAGAATTAAAAATGCTTGTATGCCGTAAAAGATCTGCCCATCATAATTATAAGATAATAGGATCCATGGATGACTATAAGTATTTCTCTGCTCTAAGAGCACAGTGTAAAAACCTTGCAAAATTATGTTATAAAGCCTACATCTCTTCAATAGAATCTGCAGTCTACACCAATATAAAGTCTTTCTGGAATTAGGTCAACTCAAAAAAGTTAAACAATGATCTGCAATCCCGTATGTGCTATATTGATGATGTCAAGACCGATCCGCTTGAAATAGCAAACTTATTTTCCCAGTATTTCTCTTCTGTTTATGATGATTCCTGTGCGGCTCCCCCTGTTTGTGATCTGTTATATAATCATGGGATTGACATTTCAAATATTTCAATTTCTGCTTCCGACATAGAAAACAAACTTAAAACACTCAAGGTCAACAAAAGTCCTGGCCCGGATAACCTGCATCCGCTTTTTATTTCCACTTGTGCCTCTCCACTGTGTCTTCCTCTTCTAATCATTTTCAACAAATCCATCAATCTTGGTGTATTTCCTGATTTTTGGAAGAGCAGTTTTATTGTTTCGGTTTTTAAATCTGGCGATAGGAGTGATGTGACAAGCTATCGTCCGGTTACTATTCAGTCAGTTATCCCTAAAGTGTTTGAATCTATCATTTTAGATAAAATACAGTGTCACTTTAAACATATCATTACTCCCCAGCAACATGGTTTTATTCCATGGAGATCTGTTCTTACGAACTCACTAACATATGAAAATTATATCTCTGACAATCTCGACAGACATAAGCAAGTTGATGTTATTTATACAGATTTTACTAAAGCCTTCGATAAAGTAAACCATAATATTCTATGTAAGAAACTGGAAGCCTTCGGTATCAGAGACCCACTTTTATCTTGAATCCGTAGTTTTATTGTGTCTCGGCGTTTGTACGTTAAAATTAAAGGCAACATCTCCTGTTCATTTAGTGCTACTAGTGAACGGAGTTCAGTTATTGTTATTTGCAGACGACTTGAAAATATTTACCTCTATTAATGATGAATGGGATTGCAATGTTCTTCAAAATTCTTTGAATGCATTATCACTATGGTGTACACATAATGGCATGATGCTCAATATTAGAAAATGTAAAGCTATGTCTTTCTGCAGAAACAAACACATGGTGTCTTATCCTTATTCAATTGACGATATCATTTTAGAGAAGGTTACAAATATAAAAGATCTTGGTGTCATTTTTGACAATAGAATGACTTTTACGTCTCATATAGATTATATCCTCAAAAAATCCTATAAAAATTTAGGTTTTCTGAATAGACATATACAACCTTTTCAAGATATTACATCAATTAAAATTCTATATTGTGCATTAGTTCGTCCAATTCTGGAATATGCCTCTATAATCTGGTCTTCCCATTATGTTAAATATATTGATGCAGTTGAAAGAGTTCAGAGAAGATTTCTTCGCATGATTAATAGAAAACTGGGTAATATTTCCTTCAATACAGATTATGTCCATCTTCATAAACTTTTAAACATTGAAACTCTGGCCGATAGAAGAATACGTTCAGACCTACTCTTTCTTTTTGACTTACTGAATTCCACTGTTGACTGTCCTAATTTACTAGAACTGATTCCTATCCGTATCCCTAACTACATTACTAGGATTACAGTACCCTTTCTCGTTGAAAAATCAGTGTCTGCCAGTAATTATGTCTATAACTCACCAATTAGACGCCTCCTCAGGAGTGCTAATTCCTATTTGGCTAATTTTGACATTTTTCATGACAACAGACAAAAACTCAAACAAATTAATCTCTTCACTTATCCTGCTGATAATTAATTATATTAATTTTTGATTATGTTAATTATATTAATGATATTAATTAACTAATTATTGATTTTATGTTAATTATATTAATTATTGATTGTTTTAATTTATTTCGTTAGTGATTTTATTGCTTTATTTATATAATTTTACTATATTATTTATATCTTTTCATCTTTCTTTATTTTTGTTTTATATTTATGATTATATTTAATATTTCTTTTGTAAATGGGTATTCCCGTCAATCAATCAATCAATCAATCAATCAATCAATCAATCAATAAATAAATAAATAAATAAATAAATAAATAAATAAATAAATAAATAGGTTTGTAAAAAGAAAAATAAAACAAAACAAGAAATGGTTGACAATCACTTTTTATTTTAACAGGAATAGAATCACTAAAATTATTCAAGAAGAAACCTTATAATGCACTCTTTGTTTATTATGCATAGTTTCAACAATAAACTCAAATAGTTTCAACAATAAACTCAAAACCATGGAAATTAGGTAAATAAATAAATACACGTATATATTTTAAATATTTTAAATATATATATGTGATAAATATACACAAACAAAACACACACTTATGATAACATGCCATTTGCATATTACACTAGTAAATTTTAAATTAGGGAAAGTTTGATTATTTTTTTTTTATAATACTTTTAATAAATTCCAATAACTTAAAGTGTTATTATTAATAATCTCACTTTTTCAAGACATCTGTAATCAGTAAAAATTACACCAGTGATCTTAGAATAATAATCTGATGACAGCCAGTTTAAACTTCACAACTCTATTACTCCTTTCTTAGACAATGTTTTTTTTTCTTTCTTTTTTTTATTATTATTATCTTAATCAATAAAGTTTAAAATATATAAAAGGTTTATTGAGTTCTTTCCTCCTTTCCCCTGTATTAATTGAAACTTATTTATATACTCCATTCATGGTTTTTATTCAGGTTCATTTTGTGATTCAGATCAGACCCCCACTCCTACTAGATTTATACGCAACTGTGAAGAGGTAGGACTTTTTCAGGATCTTCAGAATGTAAACCCCTTTGAAGAACAATTCAGGAAAGCTGCAGAAGCAGTAAGAAGTGGAGGAACTGTGGCCATTTCTGAGGTTAATATAAAATTAAGTTTTGAACTTCATTGTTAATTGTATTTATTTACCATAATTTTTGGGGTATAATACGCGTATCATGCATAACAAAAGTTAAAAAAATCATCACTGCATATTATGGACAATACATAAAATAGGCCGATAATAAAAACCTGGAGAAGACGACGTTTGGGGGGGGGGGGGGGCGTTAAAAGAACTTGGGGCTGATGAACTAATATAGTACCTTTGGTTTTTATTATACAATGTTATAAAGTAAATACAGTTAGCCTAAATATAGTGTACATTATATTTATTCACTTTATATTCCACAATTTCACAATACAGGGTGTTTCATAATTGGTGTCCCGTCTTTAGGTCCAAATAACGGCTGAAGGGGAACAGATTGGGGGAAAATGAATATTGATTATTTGGCTTTAATGTCCCTTAATTCAGAATAAAAACATTTCGCGTCCCTGGGGGTGAAGGGGTAAATTTTGAAATTTTTTTATTTTGTAGGGGTATGGGTTAGACCCCATGTGTTATTTAGAAAGTTGTAGAGCATCATGTAAAATGTGGGTTTAGCAAAAAACCCGGTGAAAAAATCTCATCCCCTGCCCTTTATCGAGTGGGTAAAGTGAAAGGTATGGCTAGCTGATGTGGACAAAAACCATACATATTAGAAAACAGTAGTGCCTACATTTGGAAAATTAATGAGAATGAATGAGCCGTTACCCTGAAAAGCTAATAAACTCGACCAGGCTTTTCCCCCCAGGAAAAACATTATGAAATTTGAAAACTGTGCATGGGAAAAGGGAAATGAGTTTTTCTGTTTTTGTCTACATTAGCTAGCCATACCTTTCACTTTACCCACTCGATAAGGGCAGGGGATGAGATTTTTTTCACCGGGTTTTTTGCTAAACCCACATTTTACATGATGCTTTACAACTTTCGAAATAACACATGGGGTCTAACCCCTACACCTACAAAGTTAAAATTTTCAAAATTTACCCCTTCACCCCCAGGGATGCAAAATGTTTTTATTCTGAATTAGGGGACATTAAAACCAAATAATCAATATTCATTTTCCCCCAATCTGTTCCCCTTGAGTCGTTATTTGGACCTAAAGACGGGACACCAAAAGCTATGAAACACCCTGTATAAAGCTATTGCAAAAGCGAATTCGATGGCTCTCTTCCGTTTTCCGTTAATAAAACCTAGTTTACCAGCTTTTATCAGCAACTTTTCAAGATGGCCACCAAGCTGAGGTGTTAGTTAAGCACAGTGGTTTAGTGACTGTTATTCTGCGTGAATTCTGTAATAATAAAGTTCAAAAGTAAGGTAAATTACTTTGCCATTAACTAGAACTGACACAATAATAAGTGCAATACATGAATGCAACCAGTCTTGATGATATCAATCAAAGAAATTAGGGGATGCTATTCCGCAGTTTTACCTATGTTTGTTACTAATCGATCTTTATAGGGTGCGTTCGACATCGCGCACTAAACGCTTTTGTGCGTCCACTAAACGCACTAACGTGTTCGTCATGAAACCCGATCGTGTTCGTCATCGCCAGTGGGCTCACTATTGGGCGTTTCGTGTGCGTACCAAATGACCCTAGGTTAGGAGCAGAGTCGTTTAGTGCGTTGCAAGATGGAGCTGCCCTAGAGCTTGAAATGTAGCGATAGATAGTTCGGAGTTTTAGTTACCGTTAAAAAGCCGACAGGTATAAAAATAATTGAATTCTGTAAATCGTTTAAACTGACATTGAAATCTACCTGTTTATTGATCGATTTCGGCGTGTTATATGAATGTAGATGTTATGATGGGTTTTATTTTCAGCAGTAGGCTTTCGGCCTGTTATATTCATGGTAGCACGGGTGAGGTGAACATCCCACTTTTGTGCTCTTTCCTGTTTTTCATGACACACTCAAGATGCACTACACTTTTTTCACCGCTCACACTGAGTGATGTCACTAGGTGCATTTAGTGTGCATATGTCGAACGCGCCCATAAAGATGTGGGGACAAAACATATGAATTACCTATCAAATGAATATCTATCAATCATTCATTTGCATGACAGAGAGTACAAGAAAATACTTTTTGAATGCTTTTGTGAAAGCAGGAATTACCCTCCTGTGGATGATACAATCGAAAACTGGAAAGAGGAAGAAGAAGAAATGGTAATTAGGCCTAACAAAGAACTCGGACACAGACAATTCCAATTTTGAAGGAATTTAAATACATTTATTTCAGATAAAGTGTACGTTTAACTGTAACGAATAATTTCTTTTATATGATCATTTATTTTGAATATTTATTTCTCATTTTATGGGAATATATAAAGTCTAAAGCCTCTAAAAATCAGACGACCATAATGCACTGCGCATTTGAACAAATATGGTGGAGCACTCCCTTATGCTAAATCGCTATGAAGTGCGAATTTTTCTAAAAACATGAAAAAACAAGGGTGCGTATTATCATAATACTCCAAAAATTATGGTATTAATATTTCTACTCAAGTTTATTTTATGTGTTTTATACTGACTCTACCTTGTATTGTTCCTCATTGTCAAAATACCAGCTACTTTGCTTCTTAGTATCATCATTTTAATGATTGTTTTCCTTAAGAATACAGAAATATTATTTTATCTTTTTACAGCATTTTGCAATTGAAAAAATAATCTTTTCAAATGAAAACTACATTTTAGCAATTGCAAACTACATTTTACCAATTGCAAAAAGCTGTATTACGTGTTTCTGAAAACAAAATTTTATATCAAAGAGAAGATAATAATTAAGCTGGAGAAACACTTCAAACATACACAGTATTCAAAAAGTTCCAGGACTGCTGCCCATAAAACAGTGCATGAAAAATGGAATCTCGCAACAACGATCTTCGGCCACACTCACACGAACTTTCATTCAGTTTCTACGAGTTCTGACTTGTGGGCATTCATTTGCGCAAAGTGTGTTTATGCGCTCTTGTCATCGTGTGAGGTCAGAATTGTTAGACAGTGGAAAGTGGTGCTGTTTCAAGACAGTGCACGTTATCGTAAGTCCATCATCGTGCAATGCAAACACACTTTATGCGAATGAGTGCCCACAAGTCGGAACTCGTCAAAACTGAATGAAACTTCATCTTGGTGTGGTCCAAGGTCATTGCTGTGCTATTAATGGCACCACTTGTACTGTTTTATGGGCACCAGTTATGGAACTTTTTGAATACACTTGTATCATAATTACAAATAGAAGAGGGAAGGAAAAATTCTGTGACCTGGACTCGAACCAAGGACTATGCCTTTTACTGGTACAGCTCTTAACAATTGAACAACTATTGAGATACTGTGGACAATGAATCGCAAAGTTGTTACAATACGTCTATATAGACTTCCATGAAGCTGCAAATCAGCTCAACCGGCAGAGCAGGCCCCCGACTTACAAATAGGAAATGCTTCTTTTCCCTTAAATCATCAAATAAATTGATGAAATTCAACTCAAGAGAAATAAATTGATGGTTTAAGGGAAAAGGACTATTCTCGATTTGTGATTTGGGAACGAGCTCTGCCGTTTGAGCTGATTTGTGGCTTCAAGGAAGTCTGTATGAATGTATTGTAACAGCTTTGCAGTTCATTGTCCACGGTAGCTCAACTAGCAAAAGTGGTACCAGTGAAAGGCATGGTTCCGGTTCGAGTCTGGGTTACGGAATTCTTCCTTCCCTTTTCTATTTGTAATTATGCAATTTTATATATTGATAAGAAAGAATTCAGCTCTTTGAGACTGCCTGGTGGAGAGGTTGCTCTTTGCTGATGACCTTGTCCTCCTTGGGTCTTCTCGCACGAACCTTCAGCATGCACTAGACCGGTTTGCAGCCAAATGTGAAGAAGCTGGGATGAAGATCAGTGTGGCTAAAACCGAGGTTCTGGTCCTTTCAAGACGGCCTGCTCAGTGCGCTCTCCATGTTAGGGGAGCCTCATTGAGACAGGTGGAGAAATTCAAATATCTCGGGATTGCATTCACGAGTGATGGATGGCAGGAGAAAGAATTGGATGCTCGGATCGGTGCAGCAAGCTGTGTCAGACGTGAACTGTGGCGATCCGTGGTAACGAAACACGAGCTGGGTAACAAAGCCAAGCTCTCCGTCTTCAAATCTATCTTTGTTCCCATTCTCACCTATGGTCATGAGACTTGGGTAATGACTGAAAGAGTGCGATCGCAGGTACAAGCGGCCGAAATGAGATTTCTGAGAGGTGTGGCAGGTGTTACCCTACTAGATACAGTGTACAGCAGCACAATAAGGGAATCTTTAGGTGTTGAGCCGCTACTTCTCCGCATTTAGAGATCTCAGTTGCGCTGGTATGGCCACGTGATACGGATGCTGCTAACTAGTCTTCCTAGGCAGTTGTTATTTTCCAAGCCGGTGGGTAAGAGACCAAGGGGTCGGCCTAGAACCAGGTGGCTAGACTACATGGAGAATCTGGGTTCGAGTCGCTTGGATATTACCAGGGAGGACATGTGCCTGATGGCGGAAGATAGCGATTGCTGGAGATCCTCTATAGGGCTGCTGCCCCCGCGACCCTAACGGATAAGCGGGTTTGAAAAGTAAGTTAGTAAGAATTCAGCTTTCCATGTAATATCTTTAATACAAAGCATGTCTACAAAGTTTGGTGAATGGTAACAGAAAACAGAGAAGAAAGAAGATACAAAGGAACTTCCTTGATTATCCTCCAAAATAATTGCCATTGACCACAATATACTTTTGACAGTCTTGTTTAAAACTAATAACTGCATCTTGGTCTATTTTGCTGTTGTTAATAATAAAATAAAAATGAGTCTAAGATTAGCAAAATGGTAGAAGTTTTAATGGGAACCTACGCATTTCGAATACACTTCATGTTCAGGGTAGGGAACAACTACGATCGAGTTGGCTCCTGCCACTGAATATATGTGATTTCCCTGCCAATTGGGGGGTTACAAAGAGCAAGATTCGTCAAAACCAAGGCGGGGAAACAATGTGCCAATAGGAATAAAATCAATAAGTTACACAAATTATTATAAGTCAATAGGTTGAAGATACAAACAATAAATAAAAGTAAAATAAAAATAAAATGACATAATTTATTTATTTTGTCATTTTATTTTTATTTTACTTTTATTTATTGTTTATATTTTCAACCTATCGACTTATAATAATTTGTGTAACTTATTGATTTTACAAGAATCACCAAGTGTTTTTCATTTGTAAATGTTGGATTTATACTTCTACAACACAGAGAAACAGTAATTTTTTTTATCATTTTCCAAAATGAAAGTTGCAAGTGTTTGTACTGTTGAGAAAGCAGACACTAAGTATTAATAAAGCTATTCAAAATGTTGATGTTTTTCTTGCATTTATTATTTATTAATAGTTAAGAACATGTAGGTGGATTTATACTTTTGCAACGCACCTTATTTTGCCAATACTTCATTGTGCTTACAAAAAAATAATGTACAATACTTTATATTAAGGTGCGGGTGGCAATCCTATTCGAGCCGGGTCGCAGAACCAAAATGTTTAACTCCCATGTTGGCCATGTTCCCGAATAGATAGGACATGTGTGCATATTAATTTTTACTCTCTTTTTGATGCTCTATCCAACTCTGAAGTCAAAAAAAAATATGACGGAATGCAGATAAAGTAACGATGCTTTTAATTAACATTGTTTTGGTAATGCAGTACCATGCTTTCTCGGCTGGCTTTTCTTTGAAACAAAAAAACAAACTAAACAACTTTTTTTTGATTGGTTACAATTTTGTGGTTTATATACAAAATGCCAGGTTACAAATTTTTGATGCTATACAAAATTAAAAAGAAATATATATTTGTTAATATTACACCATGAACGAGGCCCGTGCGTAATTTGCGTGGTAATTAGTTTTATCAAATTCAATTCATTCAAATTGTTTTGTTTGATGAACTCACATTTTCTCCTTTATTTATAGTTTTGTGATTGATTGATGATAAAAATTGTTGCTCAGACAACAATGGTCAGGTGACTTTTCAGTTTCGGCGTGTGCCTTTTAAGTGAGTGCCAACAATGCTTAAACGTGCAACAACAATGCAAAACAGTTTTTTGTGACGAACTAACATATTTTCCTTTATAGTTGGCAACTATTGGCACATTGTTTCCCCACCTTGTCCTTTTTGTAACCCTTCAATTGGCAGCTCAGTTTTCCAATTAGTGGGGAAATCCCATTTATTCAGTGGCAGGAGCCAACGTGATCGTTGTTGTTCCCTACCCTGAGATGAAGTGTATTCGAAACGCGTAGATTCTCATTAAAACTTCTACCGTTTTGCATATCTTGGACTCATTTTTATTTTATTATTGTTTAAAACTGCTGAAAATGCCAGCAACAGCTTCATTTGGAATTGCTCGAATCATTGATGTCACGTGTCCTTGCATGTCCAGTACTTCTGCAAAATATGTGCCTTTTAGGGCTTCCTTGAGGCGTGGAAACAGAAAGAATCTGCTGATCCAATGTACAAGAAGTAGGCCACGCTTAGCCAGTAAGTTTCCTTTCCATCGCGAAAGCGCTTAACCAGTCAGAAACATATTTTCTGCTCAGTGCTTCTGTTCCATAGACTTGCACCAACACTTCATGAGTCTCCATCGCCATTCTCCCCAATTTGTAACAAAACTTGATGTTTACATGTTGCCCCATTACATTATGACACTGTGACATTCCATGTCAGTAGGTCCGTTACACCCGGCAGAGGGCATTAGGTTATGGATGTTTTTGTTGTTGTTTGTTGTTTCGTTGCGCGTGGGTGTTGTTGAGTCGCTAGCCATTGTTTATTTTCAGAGGGGGTATTTGTGTGTTGTGTTTTGGGGCGTTGGTGTATTATTTTGGAGCATGGTTGTTGAGTTGTAAGCGACGGGTGTGAGTAGAAGTGAGCGTGTGTGTGTGTGTGTGTGTGTGTGTGTGTGTGTGGAGGTGTGTTGTTGTTCAGTTATTTTGGTTGTGATCGTGTGAGTATGATTGGAGCAGACCGTTGTCTTTTTATTTAATCGTCGTGTTTAGGTCTGTGTTATTTTAGGTGTGGTTTTGTTGAGAGCGCGTTTTTATACTTTTTATTTTCTTTCCATACGTGTAGTGCACGTTTTATGTTTTTTTTGTTGTTGTTGGTTCCCTCGTATAATAAAGTGTGTTGTTAGTATATTTTATTCCCTTGTTTGTTGCCTGGGAGTTTAGTTTAAGTGTCTAGTTGCGTGCTCGTTGATGCTTTTGTAGCGAGCGACAGCGGCCGCGTATTGTTTTCTCGGAGTTTTTTCGAAAAGATGATGCAGCCTCCCATTTAATTGTTAATGACGTAGTGCCAAGAATCTCTTTATTTATTTATGATGTTTTTTGTTTTTTTTTGATAAAAAATATCCGATGTGAGCGGACGTGTTGGCGGGAGCGCTAAGTTTTTCAAATGATGGCAGCCATGATGTTTGGTTCGCTTTAGCTATTGCCGCTGGAGTTGAATGTACATGTTCTTAAGGTGTACTGAGTTGAAGAAACAGTAATTTGATGGTTTTTGCCCTCTTTAAGCACCAGTAGATGTTTGTTTTTCTTTAAAAACTGGTAAAGGATGCTGTCGCTCCAAGACCCGTGCCAGTAGCTGAGACGGTGTCGACGTTGGCTACGTTCGGAGAGAAAGGTATTGTGTTTGACAGTGAAGCCCACGTCCAGTCCCTAATTGATGACGACGAGAAGGGCGAGTGTTTTTACTGTTTTTCTAATTCCATGAGGAGGAAGCTGCCTCGCTTCTGTTTGTCTGACGCCGCAGAGAGAGTAGTGAAAACCCCTAGTTCGAGATGTTGGTTCCACAAGTGGTGACATACTATATATTGTGCAAGCCTCTTGCACCATTTACAGTGAAAAACTGATTAATGTTTATGTTAAAACAAAAAAAACGATAGAACTTGCGTGTCTCTGGTATGGTCATTTGATTGTTTAAGGAAGCTACGAAGAATGTTTTAAATGTTTTGGAGATTATTGAAATAGCTTTAAGAGTTGTTTTATATTAACTGTATTTTGTGTGGAGATGTGCGGTGTCAGTAAGAGGGGGGAAAGAAAGCAGCTGTGCAAGCTGTGGGCAGCTTTGCTGCATGCCGGTGCCAAGAGGCCACAACGCTGTTAGAGTTGTGTGTCCACTGTTGGATGCATGGTGTGAGGTCATAAGGCTTGTCTGGATACACCTTGCCTAGTGCCGGGCCCACAGGAGTTTCTGTGAACCTCCCCTGGTATCAGTAAAAGGATCACGTGACGTTTTGGCGTGGCAAGTCTAGAAGGAATATTTATAAGCCCGCGTTTCTTTGGGGCGGGGGGGATGACCAGGCGCAGGTAGCTCGCTCCGTCTGTTCAGAGGCAAGCGGTACAGTACCAGGCCGTGGTCCATGCAACAGCGAGCTGTAAGCTTATGTCCGACCTCACTTGAATGGTATCGTACTCACATACAGCCCAGTAGCCTTGCCTGTCTGGCCGAGAGTAATTGTGGGTTTTAATGTGTTTAGGTCGTAGTCGGAGGGGCCCTTTTTGACTAGTCTAGCAGCCAACGGATTTGTTACTGTTTTACAATTGAAATTAATTTAGTTTTCACGGCCTTTATTGTTGTTTCTGCCACTGCACCATTGACGGATGTACATGTGTAAATTTGTGTTCTGGGGTCTATTAATAGTGGCCTTGCATTCATATTTTAACGTGTGATTAGTGTTCTTATAGTTGCGTAAATAATTTTATTTTCAGGATCAGAGTTTGTGCCCTTGGCGATTCCTGAACTATCTGATGGACCTTGTCCCTGTTGAACCCCTAAAGTAATTACCGTAAATATTCTACTATAACGCGAATTTTTTTGGCCTAAAAAGCATCTAAATTTGCTGGGTCGCGTTATACTAGAGGATAAAAATCAGCCCTCCGACGACTGCGGCCGATCGTCGATAATAACATCGATAATAACAACATCGATAATAACTTCTCCCAAACATTGATAAATAGGCCTACTTCCAAACTGCCTCGAACCAAAGCCTACAAGAAAATATTATGTAGTGAAAATATGAAACTGAATAAAGATTACTTGTCTTTTTATTAAGAAAATTGATGTACTATTGTGTTTTTTTGTCGATGTGCGAGTGAGAAAGCTTTCCCTATCAATGTAGGGCTATAAACTTCCAGACTGCCTCGAAGTTGAGGCAGTTGCTTTTGTCGAAGTCGCTTTCTGTGCTGATGACATTCAGAAGAATTTGCCGTGTATTATACATTAATTACATTGCATATAATGTCCAGTTCATTATACAATATATTAATTCACTTTTTATTCGAATTACTCGTCGCCAACATCTAACAACATCGATAATAACTTCTCCCAAACATCGAAACTTCTAAGACTTCGAAGACTGGGATACAGATGTCAAATTAACTGAGGAAGATTGGAAAGACCTGTTCGAAGACACAGATGAATCAGATTTTGAAGGTTTTTGAATATTAAATATCCAGACTATTTAAAAATAAAGATTTTTTTTCTGTATAAGTTCGTACATTTTATTTCTCGCGAGGAGTCAAACATGGGGGTCGCGTTATACAAGAGGATAGGATTTTTGCCGATTTTTTGGGCCGAAAAAGTGGAGTCGCGTTATACAAGAAGTCGCGTTATAGTAGAATATTTACGGTAATAGCTGTGGGCTTGTTTAAAAGGGGGTCGTCTCATTTGGCGTCCCTGGGTGGGAATCATTGGAATCATTGATTCCCGCATATGTCTGATTACTGAGGGCACCGCTGGTTTTGAGTGGATGGGATGCTGTGGGATGAGTGCTCGGTGCTAGTGGAATACATGTGGTCAGGTGTGGTGGAGATTTGCAACCCGATAGAGGGATTGAAGATTGGAGAGGGAGATGCGGAGAATGGGTATGCAGTGAGAAATCTAGTATATGAGTACATGACTTTTCTCAAATGAAGTCACGGGCGTACGAGGGGTGGCTGATTTTAAAGCTTCCTATGAGGTGGACAAGTCCCACCCAGTTTTTATCCACCAGTATCGCATCCCAAACATGCAGGGTTATTCATAAAGGTAGGTCAAGAATGAAATACCATGTACAGTTTATAGCGGGGAACAATATTTTCCCTATAAACAAGGAAATTGCATCCTTACAGAGATAATGCAACTTGTACAAGGTAGGAATGGAAGTGCATTACCCGGAAGGCAATGGTAGGGTCCATGTAAATTAGGATCTAAACATGCAAATTGTTCGTGTTCTCTCCTTTAAAAGAGAGGAAACGAACCGTGTAATTCCATTGTCGTACAGTGGATCGCTTGACTAATGCGGAGCTGGCGGACATGCATCTCGTCTACAGTGAGGCGCAGAGTTATGGGTGTTCCCGATGACCTTGTAGCTAAAATTGTTACAGCGTGTGGAGAAGTCAGTGATTCTACGGACATCTTCACCAGAGTTCGCGAGAATCTCGTCCGCAGACTAAACATCTGCATCGAGGCTCAGGGTCGGTATTTTGAACACCTACTGTAATGTCATTCCTACCTCTTGCAAGTTGCATTATCTCTGTAAGGATGCATTTCCGGACCCATGTTTATAGGAAAAATTTTGTTCCCCGCTACAAACTGTACATGGTATTTCATTCTTGACCTACCTTTCTGAATCACCCTGTATATAAGGATGCCTACAGGCTGAAATTGAAGAGTTGGAGAGGGCTGGGATTATCGAGCTCACTAGTAGCCCCTGGAACTCTCCGGTGCACATGGTGCCTAAAAAAAATGGAGAAGTTCGTATTACGTTGGACTTGCGGGCAGGTAACGTATGCACCAGCCTGGTCGACTTCCCCACGCCGCTCATCAGAGACATCCTCAAGGAGCTATGGGGGCATAGGTTCTTTCGGTGATCGATCTTAATAATGGGTATTTTCAAATACCGTTGATCGAATCACTGAGGGAATGCCATGCCTTCCAAACACCATGGAGGAAGTACCAGTTAACCCGGTTGCCCCAGGGTAGGAAGAATTCTTCCCACCTTTTTCAGCAGTACGTGGTGTCGGCTCTATCTAAAACAACTGGATCGCTTACTTACTGGTTTGAGGGCATGAAGATGAATTCAAGCTACTCCCATGGCCACCAAACTCCCCAGACCTCAACCCCATTGAACATTTGTGGGACCATCTCGATCGCCATGTCCGCAAGCTGGACCCTCCACCACGCACAGTGATGGAATTACGGGATGCACTGATCGCTGAATGGTCCCAGATACCTGCAACCACCTTCCGAGGACTTATTGACTCTGCCACGTCGACTAGCTACTGTGCTTGCCGCCAAAGGTGGATATTCCCGATACTAGCAGGTGGTAATATTTATGTGTCCCAACCCTGTATGCTTTACTAAAAAGCTTTTCAGTATTTCTGCATTCTTTTACTTCTAATTCAAGTATACCACATAACTTGGCCCATCAAACAATTTTATGCAACGTCAAAATCATTTTAATTTATTTTTATTAATAACTAAAATGAACTGGGATTTAACCTTGCTTTTTAGTGTTTTAGTATATACTGCTACTATTATTTGTAATACATGTAGTGAAAATAAAATGTCAGTTAATGATAAATGTCACTGTATTACTTATTCACTTGAAAAAAATGTTCATATTTATGATTATACTGTAAACAACACTCTTCTACAACGAAATTAAAATGCTAAAGGTCTCGGAATCACATTCAACTCATAATTACCTTTCAATGACTATATTAATTTTATTATAAATAAAGCTTACCAAACTACATATTTTATCATTAGAAATTCTCTAAGTAGTATTAACTTTTCAGTATTTCTTTTTAATATCTTAGTAAGACCAATATTAGAATATGCCTCCACCATATGGTCTCCGTCTCATGCATTATTGCAAATAAGATTTCTTGCGTAATCTTTTCAAACTCTTTCATCCTACGTCTTTAAATAATAGTATGTTTACAACTAATACTTTTCTTCTAAAATACTTTGCATGTGATAAACTTTCTAAGACAAGTTTTATATTTGATCTTTGCTCTATATTATAATATTGTGACATATCTGATGTCACACGAGTTCAAATGTATTTCCACACATTTGTACTCGTTGTTTCTTTATTTACCAGCAAGGTTTTGTACTTGGATTTGGAATTCACTTATCCAAATCTAGGTATTTGTCTGTTTTGTTAATAGGCTTAAGCATATCTTTTTGTGTTTTGAGCAACTTCGTGACCGTTTTTGATCCTAATTTTCTCACTTAATGATCTGTATGTTAAATTCAGTTCATTTCGGCCTTTTTGTCTGTCACGAAGTTGTCTCGCTTTTTGTAAATTTGCATCTTGTTCTTGTTTTGCAGTCAGCGTTTCTTGGCGTTCGGGTGGAGGGGGGGAGTTGGAGGCATTCTCCATTTTTTTTTCTCATGTTGCCTAGGCAACGATTGTTCTTTTATCGGGATTTCTTTTTGCACTCGAGCGGGAGAACTGTGAGTTAAGAGCGCTGATTGGTAGTGGCTCATCACGTGGTTATTGGGACTTCGTTTCTATATAAGGAATGGATGATTTTAATCATCATGAGACATCCTCTTCATCTTGTTGTGCTCCGTAAAACTCATCTAGGTTTGCGTTGCGTCCCGCGCAGGAAGGTCAGCCACATGGCCGATCCCGTCGCGTGGACCAACGCCGTGTTAAACATCGCAGAGCCGTGAACAACAGGCGGCCTGGAGCGTCGACCAACGAGCGGGGCGGAGGGAAGCCAGCGAGCGGCAGTTGTTGCGAGTCGAGAGCGGGAGGACGAGATTTCCACTGGCGGCGACTTCGAGTGTTTTGGTGGCAGGCGGAGGCACTCGCCTGGGCCAGACATGGAGGCACCGGATTCCAGTAATACGACAACGGTGAAGCCGACGACGGGTGCAGCACATGAACCCTGTGCACGCCGTTCTGCTCGGCCAGCGTCAAGGAAGGAATATCGTCCATGAGCCTCTTCCCAATGCATCGGTGGCATCAAGGGACCCTCTTGCCATCGCTTCATGTGTGTCGAACTGAACAACTGAACATCAGGTATTTTCGGGAAGACAAGACTCTTTTCTAAAATTACGCATGTTGAATCAGTGATCTATCCTTTGGACATTCATTCCAAAAGTGAACTTTTTAATCTAAATTAAATGAATATGGGGGAATGAGTGATGAGTCACAATTTTGAATGTTGCCATTTTGAAACGTATGTAATCTATTGCTACTTTTAATTTCTTCCTTTTAACTAACACTCTAATCCTTTGACTTTGATTTTCATTTTATATATGAATAAAGTTTGTTGTTTATTAATAAAGCTTGAACGTTATTAATTCAGTTTGATCTGGGACCATTCGGCGATCAGTGCATCCTGTAATTCCATCACCGTGCATGGTGGAGGGTCCAGCTTGCGGACTTGGCAATCGAGATGGTCCCGCAAATGTTCAATGGGGTTGAGGTCCGGGGAGTTTGGTGGCCATGGGAGTAGCTTGAATTCATTGTCCAGCTCCTCGAACCAGTCATGGACAATTTTGGCAGTATGGCAGGGAGCATTGTCCTGTTAAAAGGTGCCATCACCCTGAGGAAACACTGTCGACATGAAGTGGTGTACCTGCTCTGCGACGATCGTCAGGTAACAAACAGCATTCAGTGTATCCTCCAGCAGTATCAGTGGACTCTGACTATACCACGAAAACATCCCCCAAACAGTCACACCTCCCCCACCAGCCTGTCGTCTGCCAACGATGGTGTTGGGATGCCTGTTCTCAGATGCTTCCGGCGAATTCCCCATTGTCCGTCCACTCTGTTCACCAGAAACCGCGACTCGTCAGAGAAAGCAACCCATTGCCACTCAGTTGATGTCCAATGGTGATAGCCCATTGTGAATTGGAGGTGTTTTCGACGATGCACAGACGTCAACATTGGTGCTGTTACCATACGCCTGCTCCAGAGCCCCAACCTCAAAGAGGGATTGTTGCACTGTCTTGGTGCTGACACGCCTAGTGGCCCCACTGTTCATTTGCTGTGCCAGTTGCTCAACAGTGGCACGCCGATTGGTCTTGGCCAGGCGTCGCAACCGACACTCGCCTCCAGGATCGATGGTCCGTGGGGCCCCACAGTTACCTCTTCGGTTGCTCGAAACTATCTGGTTCATCCAGTCGAGGTACACCTTCACAACGGCAGCCCTAGAGCAGTTCACAAAGGTGGCTGTTTCTGAAATACTGCCCCCCTTGGCCCGATAGCCAATGATAATCCCCTTTTGGAGGTCCGACAGGTCACTTGCTTTGTCCATGACTGCGACAATTGCTGTGTTAACAGATACTACTACACTTCTGCTGTTGTCAGCTTTTAATGATATGCAATGATTTTTCATCTGCATACCATGGCATGTTCCAACATGTTCGAGGAGAGGTGGTCATATCAATGTGCCCCGACCCTGTATATATATTAACTCAATCGTTTGAGGAGTCAAATTTAAAATATAACTTTCGTTTCATATACTTGTGGAATGACAATTTTTGATATATATGTTTTTAATGAAATTTCTTATGCAAATTCCGAGTTATCGGTCGCTAAGAAGTTGATTATCTGGACCGCTACATTGACACCGCCCAGGTCTTAGAGATGTCAGCTTTTAGTGTAGTGGTCTGAATAACCAACTTTTTAGCGACTGATAACATTTCATTTTATCTTTATTTTCTGTAAATATTAATGAATCCTAAATTAGTATGAGCCTTTGGTCTACTAAAATACATATATACACAATTTTTTTCTTCTAACACAGTCTCCAGTTTTACTCCTGCAGTCAAAAGATAAACAGTATTTAACCATGCTAAAAGAATAAATTTTGCTGTATGCATGACATTATCCTATCATATAGTAAATGGAAGAACTGGATTGACTGGGATAATTACTTAAAAGTTCGAAAAATCCAAGCATTCAACCCTAAATGTCGCATTGCCTACATTCGCGCTCCCATAAGGCTATCGCTTACTTACGCCAGGCATAAACGTATTTTGGACACGCTTCCCAATGCCGACTGTGCATAGGGTCAGCGATCCAGTTGTTTTAGATATTGAGACCACCCACCCCTCCCACAGTAATATTTTAGCATTACCCAAACAGGTGACCGCTAGGTGGGGTAGGAGTCAGGGTTCGGGACTGTTATTAATTCGAGAACAGTACGTTTTCAATAAAATTCCACTGAATTATCATCAAAATATATCACTTTATTTCTTCCTATCAAGGCTATAGTACAAATCAGTACTGGTACAAATCCACCTTAACAACTATTTGCTACTACCTATCAGGTATACCTGTCTGACTATCTGGCTAATTATCCTATACAATTAATGTTTACAAAGTTCTAGCATTATATTGCTTATCACTTGATTAACTAAAACTTTATTCCTCTAAAAACCCCTAAATTAGTTTTCTACTTATTAAAAATATATGATTTAAGTAGGAGTCAGTTTAGGAAATGACTGATGTGCTTTAAACACAATCCCTAACATGTAACTTGCCCCATAATAATTGCACTTTACTGCTTATTATGCTTACGAAATGAATCTGCCAATGCCGCAATGCAATGCAAGAACGCATCACGTGATCCTTTTTAACATTGGAGGACCACTGTAACCCGCACAGACCATTCCTCGTAAAAGCCAAATAGTGAACCGTATCCTAGAAGTTCCGCCCCCGTACACACTACTAAATTAGCATATGAATTATACATGACGATTTGAACTTAGATGAGCGGATACTATGCTTTAAGTGCTGACAGTGCCAGTGCAATTAGACCCGCAGGGAGCAAAATTACTATTGTTAAATCTCTCATTTCCAGTAAATTAACTGCCTACTTAAGATTCTTAATCTATTTATTCTAAGTCACTTCAAAGTCACTATCTCAAAATTCATTATCATATCAGTTAATCCAGCACTTATTACACTTTTCTTTTCGCGAACACTAAGTCACGTGACGCAAAGTAACTCGCTGCTCCTCATAAATAAGTAAAAACTTGAATATCTTGAACATTAACACTGAATTCCATTGACTTAAGTTTCAATCGTATTTACTTCAATTTCTTGTTAAACGAAAATAAAAAAATAAAACGGTCTCACCACTGATGTCATCTATTTGTCTGCGCTCTCAATCACCGATGTTCTTTTGTCCCACACGGCTTATCTCAGCTTCCGTAGTTCCATGCGTTGCCTGAGTTGCCGATCAAATGAAACAGCATCTGCTTTTACTGAGTGATTTCGCAAACTACCGTATTATAAACTCCATAATGATTATCATTGCACATGTAGGTAGCAATATATTTCCTTAATCATTCAACTGCGAGACGAATAAATCATTTTCGACTGCTTGAATGTACAGAAATCAATCATGTCCGCCATTTGAACTAACATTACACTCCACTTCACCAACCTCAACATACAACACTTCTCTTTACCACATCCTCTCCAGCTATATAAAAAAAATATCTCTAAGAAGACAAGCTCGCCCTATAACAATACATTGTTGGAGCTGGCAAAGATCTTCCGGGAATTTCCTCTGGAAAACAATGCCAACCTCCAACAGTGACGGCCGGTGTTGCTTTTATTATTGTTAAGCAACAGCTGTCGTTAACAAATTCACCATTCTTACAACTCATCAAATAATCAAGAAAAATTCACATATAATATTACCCATTACATAGCTACACCTCTCAAATAACCATTTAATGCCCCCCTCCCCCCTTTACATACATTAAACAAATCTACATTCTAAACCCAGATAGGAAGAAATAACTCAATTATGTCAACACCAAATGAGTAATAAAAGAACCAACACCCCAATAATAAACTTAAATTAACTTCCATTAGAACAAGTAAATATTTGTATTTTCAACCACACAAACATTTCACAAAGATTGATTGTTTATCCTACAACAAAAAATTAAAAAATATTCCCGCCAGGCCCGTGTGACACACCGAAATTAAAATACACTGACATGGCATGTCACAATATCATTGGTAGCAAGTGTCACCCCTCGTGCCATCTCTTTGAACATCTTGAGGGATGTGCAGGATTTATTGCATAGACCTGTGTCCAACAGCACTATTCTTCGTCAAATCCACATAGGTGGTCTTGTGCACGATGTCCAAGATGATGTGTATCACTCATTGCAGAAGCCTGCCAGAGTAGACTCCACTGGTGCAAAGCCAGATGCCATTGTTAAGCTGAATGGACATGTATGGTTTTCAGTGATGAATTCCACTTCTGTCTTAATACAGATGATAGTCAAGTATACAGGTGACGATGTGTGGGTGAAGAGCTTCAAGACACACATTTGACTCTATGCAACACGGGCCTTCACCTTGTGTTATGGTATGAGATGCCATATCCTACAACTCTCGGACTGCTCCTATGTTCATAGTGGGCAATCTAACCTGTCAACCCTCATCTCCTTCATGACTACCATCCAAGATGGACTGTTTCAGCAAGACAGTGCACAATGACACATCAGCTGTGTGGCTGCGATTGCTGTACGTGGATGTTTTACCTTGGCTGGCCAGATCACTACGGATCTGTCTCCAACATGTGGGACCACATGGGGAGACAGATCTGTCGCCTTCCACAGCCATTAAGAGATGTTGCCAACCTACACAAATAGATTGAAGCATCATGGTTGTCCATACCACTGGATTTAATCTGCACTTTACACAGGTCAGTTTAAAGTCACATACATCAAAGTTTAGGTCCCTGTATAAATACCAGTTGAAAATTTATATGAAAGTAAAGTATCACAGAGATTAATTGAAATGTTGGCTTTTAGTTTTAACAGACAAACTTTAGGTGGGGTTTTTTTTTTCATACGTTATCCTTCAGCTCATCATTTCCCGTGGATTGTGGCTCCCTCGCTTGCCAGATTTATCACCCGCTGATTTTTTCCTATGGGGTTATCTGAAAAACGTAGTTTATGTGAATAGTCACACACGATTGCTGAGCTGAAAACAAACATCACAGTAGCCATTGCTAATATCAATACTGCTATGCTTCGCAGAGTCTCATGAAATCTGGTAAAACGGACATTCTTTTATATTCGTGAAAGAGAAAGTTTGTTGAAAAAATATTAAAAATTTGTACTAATAAAAAAACAGCATTTAACACAAAATAGTCCAATATAAAATAGTAGCATGATATAAAAGCTGAAAACGAAAGCATCTTTTTTACTTTCCACCAGTGTATAAAATCTTTTCTTTTAGGTTTTGAAATTACGTTACTGGAACTAGTTGTTCATGTAGTATTATTGCCTCAGGATTCTATGGTGTTCAAGTGGCATTAAACAGACATTACTTAAATTTTACTTAAATTATCGTATAGCCAATAGTATGGTTGTCTATGCTTATTTCTTGAAAACTCATTTATTGTTCTAATTCGGAAACCTATGCTCACCAAATATAACATTTCAACAAATCTGCAAATTTGCTGTGAATGGTTGAAATATGTTGAAAATGCTCTAAAGAGCTTGTTTTTTGCAGTTCCATGAAAAAAACACACACGAAAATTGTACACAGAAAATTCCGCACACTGAAAAATGCCCATGGGTAAAAATGCTCACAATGAAAAATGCGCACACATACAATGCAATGAGCTGAGGTGAACAGTCCTTTATTCATAATGAAATAGCAACATCAATAACAACAATAATAAAATGAATAATAATTGAATTGAATGATATATTATTAATATGTATAATCTCCCTTAAACGGGATTAATGGGGGGATAAAAAGGAAATGAACAAGGTTTTAACTACTTAATAGGTTAAAAATTACATTCCACACAAGCACAATTGCAACTATTGTTCTGTGAGAACTGAAAAAAATTAAAAATGTTACTAAAATTAATATTAAAAATGTTTACCGTATTTATTCTACTATAATGCACATCTTGTATAATGCGATTCCACTTTCAGAGCCCCAAAAAAAAGTAAAAATTTTATCCTCTTGTATGTGGTCCCCGTTTTTGACTTGTCGCGAGAAATAAAAATGCAAGAATATATAGAAAAAGAAAAAAGAAAGGGGAAAAAAAACAAACCAAAACCTCTTCATTTTACTATTGCTATTACCGGTATACGCCTCCTTTGCAGCTCGGGGATGAAGAAGGTTTCCAACATGTTAAGGTAAGCCTGTGACGTTACGGTGCCCTCAAAAATCAACGGACCAATGATGCCTCTTTTGCAAATCACGCACCAAGCCATAACCTTTCGTGGATGAAGAGGTGACTTATGGATCTCATGAGGGTGCTGGGAACACCAAAAACGAACGTTGTGTTTATTAACGTCACCTGACAGATGAAAGAAGGCCTCAGCTGACACCCACAGGTTGTCCACAATGTCCTGATTGGCTTCCATTTCTGCTCCAAACTCCATCGCAAATTGTTGTTGCTTCTGTCTTCCAGTGTCTGTTAACTCCTGATAAACATGGATCTTATACGGGAACAGGTGTAAATCCTTTCTCAAAATTCGCCACATCGTGGTATACGACAGCCCTTCTTCAATGGATAGGCGGCGAACAGATTTTTTGGTGGGGGAATCGACCAACCTTGTGCGAACATTTTCGACAACTTCGGCCGTTCGAACATGAGCTTCGCTCCCGCCTTTTTTCTTGCCTTTAACCCATCCAGTGGCATGAAATTGCTTGACAAAATCCAGGACTGCTTGCCTGCCTGGTGCGTCTCGACACTTATACTCCTTCCGGAACTTTTACAGGTGATTTTATCTCTAAATACCATTCGACAACGTTGCATTTCTGCTCTGTTGATAAAGCGGACGCCATTTTTCAACAATACGATTTTCATGCAGCGCCGTTGCAACAATATAATCTCCAACTATTTAGAAATTCGATATGGTGCTCATATTCTTTCAATTGTTTATCCCTAATGCACGTCATTCGAGTGAAATGGTCAGAAATGGACTGAATCACCCGGTATTACATCTTTGAAAATTTTTGAGAGCATCAAATGGGTACCATTAGAGCACGTGCCATTGTATCAATTACAACCATTTTGTAAATAATTCAAAACACTGATATCATAAAGCACCTTTCGGTACTTAATAATTGCCACTAGAGGGTGAGGGAGAGCGGGGGTAACAGGAACACTTTTTTAATTTTATTATGTAAATTATTTTGTTTCTTTGATTTAAATTTTATGAATTTTTGTCTATTTATTTTCTAATTTGAAAACTGCATTTTCTATTTTGAAAATTACATTTTTTCATTTGAAAAGATTATTTTTTCAATTGCAAACTACATTTTACCAATTGCAAAAAGCTGTATCACTCACCAGTCCGCTAGTCCCTGTCAGAAGACGACCCCTTGTTGGTGCCCATTCATTAGTCTCAACTCTCCCCATTTACCTTAGAGGATCAGTATATTGATAAAACCAGTGCCCTGCAACAAATGGATATTGAAAACCGAAATGAACCATGCTATGAAACATTATTAGGAAATCACACTGTGGACCAGTTGGGAAGCAACTGTTTAAAACTCTTCATTTCAACCCTCGTGGAATCAAATAAAAACGGCAAGCTAAAAAAAATAGAGGACGCCTTCAAGGTCAAAGCTCTCTCACTCGCCACATGACTCACAGACATTGTTAACTAGTGGAATGGTACGCTTTTACCACTTACATCCAATGACCCTGCCATCAGCCACGAACTAAAATAACATAACCATAATCCACTGGAATATTAGAGGGCTATTCTCAAATTGGGAGGATGTCTCCCTCCTTAAAAAAAAAAAAAAAAAAAAAAAAAAAAAAAAAAAATGCAGACATATTAACACTTTGTCAAACCAATACATCCATTAGTATTTCCAAATTCCATACTTACTTAAATAGTAGGGAAAAATGTGGCGGTGGCAATTTAACTTCAGTCAACTCCACTATTCCCCATTATAACAATTCATCAGTGTACATTGGCGATGTGGCAATGATCGACTTAGTAGTATACCTCCAAGGAATCTGGCTAGACATATTCAGCATCTCTGTCCCTGGTTATCTGAAAAAAGAAAATTGGGGGGAAATTATTAAATCTCTTATCTTCTCCATTTATAGCAATTAGAGATTTTAATGCTAAAAGCCCCTTATGGAGTTGCAGCAATTACAGTCAAAATGGTTGATACCTAGAGGATCTCCAAGGCCAACTAAATTTCTGTTTTATTCACTTCTGAACACATGCATCAACCCTCAAAAATAGAATGGCCCTCTGCTAATCTTGATCTTGCTCTAATATCCTTTGACTGTCCCTTCCCTACACATCTAGAAAAATATCCAGGCTCCTACGGAAGCGACCACCAGCCCATTCGACTAAACATCTTATTAAAAACCTCAGTCAACCTTCCTGCCCAGTTAGTTCCGTTAGTTAGTTAATTCCTGCCAGTTAGTTCTTTCTATGGAATAGTCAGTCTCCTAACATATAGGAGAGCGAGTACTGAACTGAACTGAAGTCATTATCTGAATAGAAAACAATGACATTTCACCCATGCCAATATAAATAACAGAATAAATTGATATTTGTCAATTCTTTCTGATTGAATATCAACATTTTTGGTCCCCTATCTTCTACCACTATGTAAACAAAAGATTTTCTCACTAAAGCAATAGAAATTCATTTGTTGTGTAAAGCTTTTCAATATGCTAAATATTCACCTTATTGACTGTTTCATGGGTTGGCGAGTGTGGAAGATCTGCCTTTATAAATTGTCCATCCTTGAAAGCTTGTACCCATTCTTTTGTGTGCATATGAGTAGTTATTTCTTCTTCAAGTTGTCGGTTTGGTAATTTCCAATCAGTTTTAAGTCCTTCTTCACCAGAAACTTGATCATATATTGCTGTCCGAACTTCATGCTCATTAGAAGAAATAACGATACCTCTTGTCCACATCTAATACTACAATTCTCTTTGTCTGAGGCCAACAAAGAAAGTTACAACAATCCATCCGAAACCAGGGATTATTGTGGTAAGACAATACTCAGTCATTGTTGTGAATTAAATAATAAATACAGAGAAAAATGTTTAGTGTAGATTTTTTATATGCAGATGAACAGTATATTGTTGCAGAATATTAAGTTTTGAAAACCATTGATGCTCCACTTTATTTCTTTACCCTTCAACCTGTATGGTTGACAGCTGTCATGTGACAGGTGGATTTTTCTTACATGTACATTTCAACCACCAAGTGGTCATCATTCAGCAAGAATACAATCATAAAAATATTCTTACTGAATGATGACCACTTGATGGTTGAAATGTACATAAAAGAAGTAAAATATACTTTAAGTGGACAAGATGTTTCATTATTTCTGCTATTGATCTATATCAGTGTTTCTCAAACTGCGTGCCGCGGGATTTTTCGGGGGGGGGGGGGGGGGATTGCTTCAATAAATTTAAAAATATTAAATTTTCCACTCTAAACTAATAAAATAAAATTAATAAAAATTATTGGATTATTTCCGGTGTGTTGCGAAAATTTTTAGAACTTTTTTGTGTGCCGCGAGATAAAAAGGTTTGAGAAACGCTGATCTATATCCACATGGTTGGTGTCTCATTCTCTGCATGCTCAAATCAACAGACACCATTTTGGATTGTGAGACATTGGATATGCATAAATCATGCAGTTATTAATTTGGAGGGAACCGACATGCCAATCTGCCAACTGTTGCTCCAAATAATCTTGTTCGAAAAGCAAGAAAATTAAAAATTTCAGGTCATATTCAAACTGCCCTCATATAACTTTTTGTGTATGTAGTATGTTTTGTTTCTGTGACAAGCAAAAAAAAAAAGATATTTAACTGAATAAATCAAGTGAAATTTTCTAGTTCTTTAACAATTTCTCATTGTTTATAACATGAGACTGAATTTATTATTTATAACACTTTTAGACTTTAAGTGGGACCTCTGATGCAGATGTACTGAACACTCCCTCGGTGTTGCCTAATGTGCTAGAAAGCGACTTAGTGGTTTCCACGACAACAACTACAGAGAATGGAGAGATTCAGCCCCCACCAAGAAATCCAACTCCTCAACTTCAAACTTCAGCAGTTCAGCCGTCATCTACTACAGCAGATAGTGATGATGAGGTTACTGTTGTGTCCACTTCTGTATCTGTTGTACAACAGCCTTCATATTCTGGAGTCATAACAACTACCAGTAGTTTCCTTCCTTCTCAGACACGTGTTATCAGATGTGGGTAAGCTTTAATATAATATATTTAAACTTGATTTTACTGGGGAAAAATTACTTTCATTGAAACTGCTGTGAATATCATTTATAAACAGAAAGGTTTCAATTAAGGCTCTTCAAACATGCACGAACAGAATGATCATTTACTCATGAGATGTTGGACTTAACATTGCAGTATGCAACCTTGGGTTTCACATGTTTTGCATCCAGGTTTTTAATAGAATTTGTTTTTTTTTTCTAACTCCAGAGAGGATCATGCACTGAAGTAAGTTGATCGGACACATGTGACATGCACTTCCCATGAAGAGCCTTTATTAAAATTTATTTACATCTGTTCAGAATTTTTTTGAGTTTATTCATTGTAAAGATAACTACCATCATTGGTTATATACGTGGCATGTTTCAACAGTAAGATCCGGTTGGTTATAATGAGAACAAATGAAAAACTATTAACTGTTGCTAAATACAAACATCCCTACATTATTTTTCTACATAGTCACCATTTCGTTCTAAACACTCTTAATATTGTGAACGCTTCTACAAATCCTTCTCATAAAATTTCGCTGCCTGGGATTTTAGCCAGTTTTGAATTCGGATTTTGAACTCTTCAATTTCCTCTAATCAGTTTGTGATGTGAAGGTCAAAAATCAACCAAAAGCACGCTCTTTTGGTCCCAGAATACAGTTGCCATGATTTTCCTTTGAGAATGGGTTTGCTTGAATTTTTATGGTTTGAGTGAACCAGAATGACACCACTGCCAATGTTATCATTGATCTCATGCCCAGTGACTACCATCTCTTCCTACACCTCAATAACTGTTGCATCTCAGTGACTCAAAGAAATGGAAGTGTGCAAAATCTGTAAAAATTCCACTTCACAGAATTTTATGTGGAGGGTTTGAAAAAGCTTTTTCACATTATCAAGTGTTTGGAACGGAATGGTGACTATGTAGAAAATAATGTAAGGATGTAGGCAAATAAACTTGTTTCAAGATGACATTTACTTTGTTTCTTGTGATCTTTAAGGTTAATACTGTGATTGAATTAACATCATCAATTATAATGATCTGGTTTTAATTTTAAAGAGAAAAAATTTTGTACAAGATATTACTCTAAATTTGGGGTTACGGACTATATTTGTGTGCGACCTGTATCCGTGCATGTACGGTAACTTTAATTATTTTTAATAAACTACTACTCTACTGGGTAAGACTTTTAATTTTACTTAATCAAGTCTCTGTATCAGATTTTGAAAGTTTTTAATTGTTAAGCATCCATGTTAAGTATTTTTAAAAATGTAAAAAATAAAGACATTTTCTGTACATTCATGCATATTTTATTTCTATTAAGTCCACAATGACTCAAAAATTGGTGGTCGTATTATACATGAATAAATATAGTAGCAGTCTCTGTGATATGATTGTAATGGTAGAAATGGTAGCTCATTCAATACAGAACTAGATGTGGTAAAAAATATCATCTAAGAATTTTGGGATAAGTGAGACATAACAATAAGCGCGTCTTCACACACACACACATGTACACACTATAACACCTGTTTGCTGTAAACAGTCTCCTTCTCTTACTTCCCCTCACTCGCAAGATTTTTGTTAAATTTGAGTACTGTCCAATTTACCGTTTGTCTTTTAACGACTGTCCAATAACGTCAGTCACAGATTGCCTCTCTGTCGATCGGATTGATAAAACAATGGACTAAGACAACAGTGAAAACTAGAGAAAGAAAATCAATTAGTGTGTTATAACGATGCTGTTGACACATAAGTTCAGTTGCTGAGGAAGGCAGAGGATCGCAGAAGCGTGTTATAAAGATGCTTGTAGGAAAAGGAATGCGGTGTCCAACGGGGTTGCGGTAAAGATGCACCCACGTACCTGGCCCGTAGTGAAGATGAGAAAATTAGCTACCAAATTGACCCAGGATGACGAAAATTACAAGCCCATTATGACTCAGAGAAGTCAGAACAATTCGAATGGTCTTTGCTGTTAAGATAGATAGATGATCCATTCTAATGCTGCATCAAAGCCAAACAAGAATTAACCGTCCACTGTTTCCTATGATGTCTGAGCATGGGCGCAAAGTTTGAAGAGAGATTTCTTCGCAGTGGATATGAAATAAAAGAAATGATAAAAAAGCAACGAAACCGAGGGAAAAGTCTTTAGCGTTCTGGTACTAGGCATTGTATTTGGGCCATAATTTAAGTTGGAAACTGTTTAATTTAATCCCGAGAAAATTATTTGCAGAGGTTTCCTGATCGAGATGGATGGCACGGCGGATGAACTCCCCTCGAAGAGAAACAGACAGCCGAACGTTCCAGACATCATTGGTTCTGGAAAACGAGACTTGATATTCAAGATACAATTTATGAGGAGTGAACAGGTTGTAATGTTGCAAACACTTAGTGTCGTAAGTCCCCTACTAACAACCTGAATTCGATCGTGGTTACCTTCCTTTTCCGTTATTGTTAGAGTATTGCTTTACCCCTTTCCCCTCCCCTTACACACTAAAATGAGAGTTAAAGATGTAAAAAATGGATACTCCTTTCTCGATATAATGACTGTCTGGTGCCCGGTCTCTTAGCTTTACACATGCCAAATAAAGCGTTGGAACCCTGGGAAAGAAAAAAGGGAATCATATGAAAAGTGATAAGTATCAGCCCGGTCGGCGATGTGAATTTTAAAATTAATCTTAATGACTAAAAGTGAATGACAAAATGACATTTATGGAACACAAAAGGTCTAACTAAAAGGAAAAGTAATAAATATAACTGAAATGAAACTATTCCTAATTAAGATAAACTTAAAACTTACCTGAATAATGCCGACCTAATAAAAGCAGATCTGGTAATAAAATATAAAAAAGATTTATTTGTTGGTTACGGAAAATAGTTTTAAAAGAAACAGAAATAACTGATCTAAGAAATGAGTATCAAGCCACTTACCTGGAAAATCCAGAAAGTTCTCTATATGGAAAAGTTTAAACAAAGGAAATACAATTAACAGATAAATACGATTTGAACAGTGTGGTGAACAATAGAAGACTGTTGTATTGCATATGAAATTTTGACTTTATTATTGATAAACAATTTTGCTTTCTACAGGTCGATCTATTAAGTTATGTTTGTGTTTTGTTTATTTTCCTCTGAATGCCCGGTGGCGACTAAAGCACCTGCAAGGATGGAAGCCTTTCGTCAGACGTTCTAAGAATTGCGATGCCAACGAATTTCTTGGTAAGAAATGAACAAGCTCACCAAGAGGTCTCTAGTCGACATCAGACAGAAGCGTAGGATTCACGGCTAAGAAAAAAGAAAAAGATCGAAGAAAGTAATAAAACACATAGTGAGATAATATAAATGGTTCAATACCTGATGATCGCAATCACTTACCTGAAAAAGGAAAAAAAACAGACGAGGCCTTTTGAGCTTGTTGGCTAACTGGACTTCAGTTAAAGCTTAGTTCGACATCACCACAAGGACAGAGCAACTGATTTGAGAGATAAATTATCAAACTACTATGTAAGTAATGAGGAGGTGTTGCTGTGGTAAATGAACAAAATGTAATGACTCTACTATACAGGGTGCTTTTGAAAAGGATGTCGTGAGATACCTAGCAATGTTCTGCACTTAATTTTTTTTTTTTAAACAAAAATTTAATTTATTATCGTAATTGCTGAAAATTACAAAGAAGTGACTGAATTTTTTTAAATGCCGTAGAAAATTTATAGAGTGTAATTCGATCGTGCAGTTTCCATTAGTCGAATTTGACTTTCCTGTGAAAGTGGTTGAGTTTAGGGCCAACACATTAGTGCACAGGTAGTTCGCAGAAACCTAATAATGGTACATGTGATTGTGTTTACTTTTTTTCATGCACTTTTGTTTACATTTGTAAGGGTCCGGTTTACTTTATCTTCATTGCCAGAACCAGATAATTAGAAAAACGACTGCGCCATCCGATTACTATCGGAAAAAATGTTAATCAACTAATTACCAATTAATATTTAAACCCAATACTGAATCTTACATAGTAATTCTTCCCCACAAGTTCGTGCCAAGAAGGGCGAGAATAGAATGAGGGACTCAAGTTTTTGATTAACAATAACAATGAAATTTATTCATAATAAAAAAAATGAATGAAAATAAAATGAAGATTAAAATATGAGTTTGCACTACTAGCTTCACTAACTTGATTAGGTTACAGTAACGATGAATCTGAACCATAGTATAATTAACCAAATGTAACTAATGAGATTTTATAAAAAGGAAACGCTTTTCCATGGCCAAAGGGAAAATATAGATCATACGTACTCTTTTGACGAATCAAATGGTCTTGCTTCTTTGGGATTTGGGCTCGCTGATCTTCTGCCGATGTTTGTGCTCTCAAATGGGAATCTTAAATTAAGCTTATACATTTCTATTAGTGTCAAATTGTTTCAATGTATCTTATATGTATTCAAAATTAAACAGCCTATTAGAATTACCCAATAGTGTTCTCATTTGTTGATAATTCTTTTTAATATCATAGCTTAATTATTTATTATAAGAAGTAGCTTGTTACCAAGCTTCAAATTCAAACAGAAAAAAAATCTAAAGTCAACTGAATCTGCTCAATGCTTTAATTATTTGTGCAACCTTAATTTCGTTAATTGTATTTTTAATTATTACATTAGGTCAATACGCTGCCCCTAAATGGAGCAAGAAAATATTTATGATCAAAGTAGAAGGGTAGGTGGTTGATAAATAAAAGGAGAAAAAAAATATTCTCAGCTGACACATGGAGATGTTCAAGAAAAAAAATTCTTAAATGTAAAATTTTAGTGATATTATCTGGCTAAAATTCACTATTTTATTTAATTTATTTAGTTTAAATCATTTTATTCATTCATCAGATATATTTTCTGTTTGTAAAGTCGTAAAAAAAAATTTCTTCCTTGTTCTTAATCAAATTTATTTTCATTTACAGATATTCTGTATATAATATCACAATCAAATAGTTTCCAGAACAAACTTTAACTTCTATATAGCAATGCAATCTATCCACTGTAATATTACCTTTAGTTCAAACTCTGAACCATTCAAGCCTTTAAAAACAAAATTGGCACTAATATCATTTTTAAATTTGTTAGCATCTGCTATAACTATCAAATAACTTCATTGCAAGCCTCTGATCTAAAGTTTAGTCGGTAATTGATTTTTGCCTCTTCCAAGCTAATGTCATTAAACCATCCATAAAACCTGTAATTTATTCTCAAGATTAGCCATTAAATTTATTTCTCTTCATTAAAACTGAATGGATCCTCTTAACCTTCCTTTCATAATGTTTCTTTGAATTATTAAAATTTAGAAGCAATATGTATAGTTTTACGAAGGTTACTCTCAGTGGGGCAGAGAGGGTTATAGAAACAGTTGGCATAGATACAATGTCGCTGGCTTTTCCCTCTGTGATTCAGATACACTGAGTGCCATTCGTTTACCATATGTGGCCAAGCATTAAAACCAAAATATATATACAATATTTCAACAAACTAATGACTACTTATTTTTATAGGAACCACATAAGCTTTTCAAAAGAATATTCTCCAAAAGAGAAAGCTATCCATAATTACAACGCATTATCATAACCTGATTAGCGATTTCTATCACCTACATCAAATATAATGATACTATAATAAAATCGACTAAAAACCTGCCCGTATTATGACAAGGCAAAACTAACTTAAAAGTATTTGTTTATAAATGACAACAATAAAATTCATGTAACGATAATAAATCTTTATATGACAGTCTGTTTCAAAATTTCACCTCAAGAATGCATGTCTATTAAACCAAATTCACGAAACATGCTCAAATTTTGCCAATAACAACATATGAAACTGGTAGCAGCAAGTAGTTCTGATGAAGCCCTAAATTCGGGAAGTAAGTGCATTCTATGATGTTAATAATCTAACGCAATCACATCAATAGTTGTCTACAATTCAACAAAACTAAACTCTGTGTTTTCAAATAAGATAGTCAATGTCTGTTCCTAACTTATTAAAAACAACTTCTTCTATCCAAAATCAGTAATAACATCAGAGTTAAAACAATGAGTCGAATCACATGAATCAATAACACATTTTCTTAAAAATTCAGTCAGCAGTCTGAGGCTACCAAACGTGCGAACACATCCAAAAAAAAACATTATAACCACCATAATAATTAATGAGACGTGTACTTGCTCATTAAAACAATTGTAGTTCAATCCTTCAAATCATCTGTAGTGACTGAGGGTACATTTGGAACATCAATTCAACAATTTACTACAACTATGTTATCCTATTTAATCTTTTTCTTTTCAAAATTTTGTATCAATAAGTCATCACTTAAAATTTCTTGCTAGAGATACAACATTATTAATGCTTAATTCACTAAAAATCATAAAGCATTCACGCTAAATTAGCACAAAACATAGCACATATGACACTAAACCAACAAAGTTTTCCTAATCCTCTTCAACATGTATGTGAAGGAATTCCAGTTGCGAAATATACAAACGTCTAATATATGTAAGTCTGTAGTCACTCACTCTATTACTTAAATAGTCGCAAGAAATGTCTTCTTATATTCGCAACATAACATCTAGTGATCCTTAAAATATGCAACGATCAATTGAAGCAATTAATAACTTTCCAAGCAATATACAACATTAACTTTCTTAAACCATTCATTTAATAACAACGAAGAAGGCTTATTCCCGTAAGCTTCTGTGATTTGCCTGTATAACTTGTTTTTAAATAGCAGAACTAAAGAAAGGAGAAAGGGAAGAGAAAAGAGGAGGAGGGGGGGGGTTCTGGCATCTCTCACTACAGTAACCTATGCTGCTCTGGTTTACAATAAATTTCTTTATGTTAAATCTACTATACAATCTCAGCATTTAAAACAGACAAAACAATGTAACACTAAGTAATCATGTTTTCAAAATTTTAAGGAGGATTATATTTTTCCCTCAGCTAACCCTTTAACAACCAGCTATCTAACAACTCCCAATCAATAGCTGAAGGAGGAGGCAATTTATATCCACCCATAAATCTATGTTTCCTTCTTTCTTCCACTATCTGTTTTACGAATTGTTTCTTTACATCTACTGCTTGTCCCTCACCTGGCACTTGTATCATAATCTTTTTCTCCAATGCCTGTAACCGTATTGAAAAATATCTTACTGCCTCGTTTTTTCCTTGAATGCACTCTGAGAATAACCTTTCATTCTTTCCTCTAGGTTCTTTTTCAAATTTTTCTATCATCTTATTTTTAAATTCTTCATACTTGTTTATTGCTGCCATAGCCTGATCTTCCCGACAATAAAATTGAGCGTTCCCTGTCAACTTGATTTTCGCTATATTTAATTTATGTTCTGGTACCCAATTACAAACTGTGACAATTTCATCAAGTTTTTGAAAAAATAAATTGGGATCTGTAGACCTGTCATAGTGACCAACCTCACTTGCCAAACCAAATGATGCTTGAGCCATCTTTCTTTCTCTTTTAAGATGTCAAAATTTATTTGACACTTATTATACCCTCCTAGGTCTTAAATTTAAAATTTTTCTGATTTATGCAATTTTCGAAATACAAAAAACATTAATTCACTTTATTTAATAATTTAAATATCCTGTCGCACTGCGTCAATTTATGTAAGGGTCCGGTTTACTTTATCTTCATTGCCATAACCAGATAATTAGAAAAACGACTGCGCCATCCGATTACTATAGGAAAAAATGTTAATCAACTAATTACCAATTAATATTTAAACCCAATACCGAATCTTACATTGTAATTCTTCCCCACAAGTTCGTGCCAAGAAGGGCGAGAATAGAATGAGGGGCTCAAGTTTTTGATTAACAATAACAATGAAATTTATTCATAATAAAAAAAAATGAATGAAAATAAAATGAAGATTAAAATATGAGTTTGCACTACTAGCTTCACTAACTTGATTAGGTTACAGTAACGATGAATCTGAACCATAGTATAATTAACCAAATGTAACTAATGAGATTTTATAAAAAGAAAACGCTTTTTCATGGACAAATGGAAAATATAGATCATACATACTCTTTTGACGAATCAAATGGTCTTGCTTCCTTTGGATTTGGGCTCACTGATCTTCTGCCGATGTGTGTGCTCTCAAATGGGAATCTTCGAACGTGATCGCGTCATTTTTGGGGACAATACTAACTGAATTTTATGGGAAAACTGTCATTATTTAAGTTGGGTTGCAACTATGATATCTTTCATTAAAAAGCCTCGGTTAACAAGCAAAATTAAAGTTATAACTTCTGCACCATGAATAGAATAAAAGAAAATAAAAATTTAACTAAACGAATTTTGATGTTCCCTTCATGACGGACGCCCGTGAGCCGGACACAGATAACAAAAGAGTTACTATCAGTCGGATGACAAAGATCCAATCCCGTCACTTACGCTTTGGTATGCCCGCACAAGAGAGGGCTAGAATTGGAGAAAGCCGCTGGACGGTGCAAGATCCCAGAGAACACTGAATCTCCCAAAATTACAAGTTCCCTCGTTCGAGAAGGGGTTTGGAAACGACAAATTAGTGTTTGATTATGACGTCAGAGGCCCAAATTCTAGGGGCCAGAGGAAAGGTCAAAATTGAAGCTAAAAGCTCGTTTCTGGACTCCTGAATTGGGTGCCAACTCGCCTGGCAACCACCTGCAAGATTCAGATGTGCGGATGTTGTAGGGTAGAGGGTCATTAGTCAGCTTTCTGCTGCTCTTAATTGCCATTGGGGTAAACTTTCCTCCTAGGGTGTCTTTTATCTCACCCCCGCGATTCGTTCTCCTTTTCAAGCTGGCTCGCTTCCTGTCACCAGTCGTAATTTACAAAGGGCTTCCAGCTGCCTCAAATAGAAGCGTCAATCCCTAATAGCTTGTCCTACAGGACCCTTCATCGTTGTCCAGAAAAAAGGGCTGAATGCTGAGAGCATTCCAAGCTCATGCAATAAACAAACTTGAAAAGAGAGGGAGACATTTCTTCAGACAAAAAGAGATTCTAACTTACAACAAAATTATTCATCCAATTCTAGAAATTTAATAAAAGAGGGATAAATTTTCCTCTGTAACTCGTCTTTTAGTTCAATAATGCTCCAATAAACAAATCAATGGTGGTACTAAGCAGAAATAAGAATAAATTAATATTCAGAATTCTATTCTCATTTGAATAAGCCTGATTATAAACTGGAACGCCACACATTATAGGTGGAGTTTAACCATACTTCTTTTAAGGAATGCAATTTCGACAAACTTATGAGGAAACTGTCGTGTCGGCAATCAACAAGTCCGATTGTTGTGTTGCACGATGATTGGTATCTGTCTTGTGTTGTCCATATGTTTGATGTCATTGTTGCCGTTCGTTGCGATGATCGCCCAAGCAGAGTGATCGTGCGAATCAGCCCTCCCATGGATGTTAAGCTGCCATCTTGTAGTTCGACTCAGATGTTTTGAATGGGAGCCCCATGGCACGCCGATCGAAGCCAACTTGATTCAACAGGTAAAACCATAGCATTTAAGAACGTTATCCGATCGCTCCTCCCCCCTCGTCAGTAAAGGCGCGGCATTTTCTGGTGTCAGAAATGGGATAGTGAAAATAAAAAAGAAAGCTCAACATCAACCTGAGATGGAATAACCAAATCCCAAGTGACAGTATCCAGTTATTAATTGGATAGAAAGTGACTTTATACATTAAAGGACATCCCAGTAGACAAAAAGAGTCATCAAGAACCACGATATGGCCGTCCCGCCAGAGCTTATGCAGGAGCTCTCCAAAATGATCGCTACTGCCCTCCACGTAGCCACTGACACAGCAGTAGCGCAGCTGGCGACGGCGCCTTCAGCTCCCGGTGCAGAAAGAGCAGAGGAGCTCCCCTCTGCGAGACCTCCCCCGTTCACGATGCCAGCCTACCGTGTGGATAAAGAGACGTCAGTAGGCGAGAGTTTCGAGTGGGCCCTCCAGCTATCAAACATCCCGGATGAGAAGTACGCCGCGTACGCATGGGTCCATATGGGGACTTAGTTGAATGGAGTTCTGAAGATCCTCGTAAGCCCGAGGGAGCCCCAATCCATCCCGTACAGCGAATTAAAGTCAATTTTGATCAGTCATTTCGACAGACCCAATAACAAATATTTCGACAGCGTAAAATTCCGTGCTGTAGTACAGAACCCAGATGAGTCCGTAGCGCAATATGCGCTCCATCTGCAGAAGAGCGCCACCTATTGTAAGTATGGAGCGTTCTTTGATAGAATGCTGATTGAGCAATTTCTCCACGGCCTGCGATCGTCAGAAGCACGGGATGAAATTATTGCCAAGCAGCCAGATCAGTTCGACAAAGCATTCGAGATTGCCCAAAATCTCGAAGCACCTGGACCATTGCGAAGGCGGTCAGCGTCCCCAGTGCCCCGATAAGTGAAGAAACGAATAAATTGGGCTACGAGACCCTACCAATGAAGTCAGCGCATCGGGGAAGAACCTGTCAGAAAAAACCTACTGCGTGACACGGTGCCAGAAGTAATGAGCATCCCAGGTCGGCCATGAAACGTAGCTCGTCCACCGGGGATAAGTCAGTACCCAAGAAATCTTGTGGCAGGTGTGGTGGCCAACATTGAGCTGACACATGCCACTACAAAACAGCCACCTAGCCAAATGACCGGGCATCTAGCCAAATGTTGTCGGTCAAAAACGAAGAATGTACGCTGCATTTCCCCCAATGTAGTGCCGATCGAGCAGGTCCAAACTCTTAATAAAGCGCACGGGGAAGCGGAAAAAAAATCTGCATACCAGAACATGATCGATGTTAAGATAGATGGGAAGACGCCGCAGATGTATGTGGACACTGGAGCACCTTGCGGAATCATCGGAGTCACCAGGCTTTGAAAAATGAAGCCGCATATCTACCTGTAGAAAGCCAATTTAAGAGCTACACATGGCATCAAGTTCGCTGCTTGGGGAAAACCCGAGTCCAAGTTACTGTGGAAGACACCAGCCAGCAGATGGACCTTTATGTGGTCGAAGGTTTCTCCACTGGACTACTGGGACACGATTGGATCTCAAAATTTGTCAAAGAGATAAAGTTCGAACAATTGTTCTCGCCAATACAAGCCATATGGGAGACTAAATGCCAAAAAGTACTCACAGTGGAGCAGCAATCACAATTGAGTGGACTAATAACGGAATACGCATACCTATTGCAAACGACTGTGGGCAAACTGAAGGGCCCCCCGGCGAAAGTGCATATAGTCCCGGATGCGACCCCTGTTTTTGCCAAAGCTAGAGATGTCCCTCTGGCATTACGGGAGGAATACGCTAAAGCCATAGACCAAAAGTCGATTTCTCTGAATGGTCATCGCCGTCCCATTTGGTGGTTAAAATGAATGGAGCTCTGCGCATCACTGGTAACTACAAGCCCACTGTGAATAGACAAGTGGTTATTGATGAGAGGAACACCTTGGTTCGCCCATCTCGACATACACTCGCCTGCCAATAGATGAAGACTTCCGTAAAATTTTGACGTTGAACACAGTGACTCATGGACTGGTTAGACCAAATAGGGGAAGTATATGGTGCAGCTAACATCCCTGCATTATGGCAACGTCGGATGGAAGAAGTTTTTAGCGACACCCATAATGTGATTAACTTCTTTGACGACATTATTGTGTTCGCTTCTACTTTCGATGGACTTATTGGAGCCTGTAAACACTGTCTGGTAGGGTAACATCTGCCACATTTCTCAAGAATCTCATTTCAACTGCTTGTACCCGAGATCGCACTCTTTCAGTCATTACCCAAGACTCATGACCAAAAGTGAGAAAGGGAACAAAGAGAGATTTGGAAACAGAGAGCTTGGCTTTGTTTCCCAGCTCACATCGTTAGTAAGGATCGCCACAGTTTGCATCTCGCACAGCTAGCTGTACCGATCCGAGCATCCAATAATCTATCCTGCAGCCCATCACTCGTGAACGCAGTTCCGAGATACTTGAACTTCTCCACCTGTCTCATTGGGGCTCCCCTAACATGGAAAGGCTTGAAAGGACCAGAACCTCAGTCTTAGACGCACCAATTTTCATCTCAGCCTCTTCACACTTGGCTGCAAACCGATCTAGTGCATACTGAAGTTTGGTGCAAGACCCAAGGAGGAGAAGGTCGTCAGCAAAGAGCAAGTTCTCCACCAAGCAGTTGCCCACACATGTTGCCTCAGCTGCTCCTGTCTGTCCAGTGAATAAAGATAATGAACAAGAGGGGCGACAATACACACCCTTGATGGAGTTCAACACCCACAGTGAATGGTTTTGACTTAATGCCATTTATCCGGACACACATCTCAGAACCTTCATACAGAGACATGATAGCAACTAGTAATTGCCCGTCCACTCCATACTGTTGCAGGACTTGCCAGAGCTTCTCCTAAGGAACTCTGTCATAGGCTTTTTCGAGGTCAACAAAGCAAGCATAGACATCTTTTGCATACTCTCAGGATTTGTCAAAAATTTGTCTTAGAGCAAAGATGTGATCCGTTGCTTCGGCTAGGTCGGAAACCACACTGCTCACCCGAGAGTTTGGAGTCTACTATTTCCCAACTTCTCTTCTCCAGACACTTGGCATACACTTTCCTGGGAATGCTGAGAAAAGTGATGCCTCAATAGTTGTTGCAATCTCTCTGATCTCCCTTTTTGAAGATAGGGATCACAATTCCTGTCTGCCATTGCTTAGGGGCCTGGCCAAATATCCAAGCAACCTGATATCATCCTGATTTAAGGCCTTTAACATCTCAGACCGGATTTCATCATCACCTGCAGTTTTGCCAGTCTTCGGAGACTTAACTGCCCATCTGGCTTCTACTTTAGTGACACTACCGTGACTATTCTCCATTCCAAGGTGCACCAGTTGTTGCTGTCACCAGATTAAGAAGGGATGCAAAGTATTCCTTCCACCTATGCAATACAGTCTCCTTCATTTTCAGAAGCCTCCCATCTGAACTCTTAATAGCTTGTGATGAAAGAAACTTTTTTTCAACGGAGATGGTGCAAGGTCTGCCAGAATACTCTGTTTGCCGAACCATTGTCTGCCTCCAATTTCTCCCCGTGCTTCTCCCAGGTCTTGGCTTTAGCTGTTGATACTGTCTTTTCTGCTGTTCTTCATGCCTCAGCATACCACTCTTGACTCGAAGGTCACTTATTTGCAAGCCATAGCAAAGAGGCTTCCGTTTGACAGCTGCTTGGATTTCACCGTTCCACCATGCAGTCCTTTTCTCACCTTCCTGTGCCACACAATGCTGCTTACAACTACAGCATAATGCAGCTGAAGTTTTCAGAGTAGTTTGAACAACTACCACCCCTCTTCAACAGCACCATGATCACTGGGTAGTTTTTTGAAACTTGAAGATGCATTATCTGCAAAGGTCTTCCTCACAGCTCCATCTTCCAGTGCCTCCTATTTGATGCATCAATACTATCTGGACTTAGTATCTCGCTTGGTTGGCATGGATTCAGAGAACCGCAAAGTGCAGACAACAAGATGGTGTTCAGTTTATAGTTCTGCTCCTCTCTTCACACAAGTATCAAACACTGACACTATTACAAAATCAGTCAGCTGTATCAGGTATATTTATGGACATCCTATACTGGAAGAAGCTGCTCGTGATGGAAAGTTCAATATTACAATAGAGAATCTAACAAACATCTCCCATTCGCATTTAGACCGGGGTCACCATTTCCCCCATTCACGCCTGGTCATCAGCCCCTACGTGTGCATTGAAGTCGCCCACCAGGATGACAGAATCTACACTCCCTCTCCTGCTGAAAGCGGCATTAGCTTTATCTAGAAAGAGTGGGTATTCTGTGACTGCATTCGGAGCATATGCAACGAACAGAGAGAGAGGCCTTTTCCCTATCTGAAGCCTCAGGAGATAGTCTTCCACCTAAAGGGGTCCAATCTACAACGTAATATGCCAGCCAGGGACTTGTATCCCCACTCCTGGGTAGTCATGCTAGGGTCGACACCTGAGTAGAAAATCTTCCACCCTCCTTTTAAGTCCACAGCTCCAGAACCTGGACATTTCATATGGGTAATTCTTTGATATCCTGTTGATATTGTTTGGCTTCCTCCACTAACTCTGATTCCTTTCTGTCATGGAGACTTAAGTTTCATGTGCCGATTGACAGCAATCGATACTGTTGTCGCTTTACCAGTTTCCCTTCCAGGCTAAAGGCATGCGCTGCCCCCGATCGTCTCCCCAAGCGCATCACATGTGCACCGGTGGGGCTTGTCAGAGGCATTATTCCTAGATAACAGCCGGGAGACTGTTGACTATTTTTCGAATGGGAACCTCTGCCTAACTTCCGAACTCAGTGACTTTAACCTGGCACACACCCCAAGCAGTATGAATCCTCTCATTCACCGGCAGCCACTCAGGGGATATATCTGGATAGACAGAGAAAATAATGAGAGCAGTTATTGAGGGTATGGCAACGCAGAGGCCACAGAGCAGCAATAATTTGCCATTCTTCCTATTTTGCTGTACTTTCTTTGACAGAAGTTAGAAGATTCTTAGCCAAACTCAAATGTTCTCGGTTAAAGTAAATGTCACCACAGTGTGAAAAGTTCATTAGTTCTAGTTCTATGTGCGAGGATTGTCAGTTTGGCGGAAATCTCTGAAGAAAAGAAAAGTAAGCTTTTGCTCATAACTTTTACCTGCAGCTTTGCCTGTGTGGATATATTAACAGCATGATCTAGAGATACAGCAAGACCCCGAGTTACATCATTTCATATTTACGTCATTTATAAATTTCCACCACTGTTTTGGTGTTATGATGCTTGTTTCGTATTTGCACCAAAAAAAATGCTATTCCTTCCCCCCCCCCCAAAAAAAAAATTATAAAAAATGCAACAGTGTTCGGTTATTATCGTAAAATATCATGCAAACTAGCCAAATATGATAAATAAAGCTTTAAGCCAATGGACATTGCTAAGCCCATCATGTTAATTAATCTTCAGATGATCTTTCTAATGAAGATCTTGTGATGATAGAAGAGGATGTTTTAGGACAAGATGTGTCTGCTGATGAAGACGAGGGAGTGCCAGTCAAAGCATTGACACGAACAATGCTTTCTGATACTTTAACCATTTAGAAGCTGCTATGGCTATTTTTCAAGAGAATGATCTCGACTCTGAACGCAGTTCTTGTGTAAATAGAGGAATAAAAAAATTTGTTTCAGTGCTACAGACAATTGTACACCGAAAAAAGTCAAGCTTCTGTTCAAACATCTCTAACTAGTTTTTTTTAAAATAAAGAGTACAAAATAAGCTTCCTGGGTATATTTTTTCCTTATGCAGACTAAACATGTATTTGCATTACTATACCTGCACTTCTCTATTTTTGGTCAGATGAATATTCATGTACAATATTTTTATACACGTAAGTCGGGGTCTCACTGTATAATTGGTTCCTGCAAAATGTGACATAAGTCGAAATGACGCAAGTCGAAACATCATTTTCTATAACAATACATGTGCATGTAAAAAAAAAAATTGTATTTGAATATTCTTCTGACCAAATATAGAGAAGTGAATGTATAGTAATGCAAATTAATGGAAATACATGTTTATATTTGTATAAGAAAAAAAATACATTCAAGATGCATTTTTTAGGGAAAGGAAATTGCATATTTTGGTGTAAGCGTGAAACAAGTGTCGTAACACCGAAACAGTGGTGTAAATTTATAAATGGTGTAAGTGCGAAACAACGTAAGTCAGGGTCTTACTTTAATGTATTCTTGTTAATTCTACTCGGACAGTAAGCTGCAAAAATTTGTTTATATCTGTGAGAATTAAATGTCCAGTTCTCTTCAATTTTAAGAAACAAATTCTCTCTCTCATCTCTCATCAATAATGTGCCCAATGAAATTTCCACTTTTTAAACGTTGTTAATTTTTCTTTGCGACAACGTTCCAACCATTGAAACTGGAAATTTAATTGAACATGCCCAATTTTTCTTTTATTGGACAGAATATATGTACAGTGGTACCTCGCATAACGAATGCTTCGAACAACGAATCATGCCCCACATAAAGAATCGAGCATGTGCGCTCACATATGTTCGTTTTGTTGTAGTTTAAGCATAGTTTGTTGCGCGATTCGATTTTCGCCCCGAAACCGTCTCAACGAATCAAAAAAGTGTGCTCTCACTGTTCATTTTGTTGTGGTCACATGCGCTCACACATTCAAAAATCAAGGGATGATGAAAGCACAAATAAATATATAGTCAGAAGGAGATGAAAATCTATAGTGCAAATAAAAATAGGCTTAAAAGGGATTGGAAACATTGGATTAGGTGAGGTTTTTTTTTTTCTTTTTAGGGATTTTGTCGCCAAATTTTTATCTCAGGAACGAATTAAACTCCTTTCCATAGGTTACTATGTAAAAAATGAGTCTCGCATAACGAACTTCGCCTATTAACGAATTAGGTTCATTATGTGAGGCACCATTGTACATATATTCTGAAAAACCAAAGAACAGTGTTCCATCTAGTGACAAAATCCAAAACAAATTTTAATTTGAAGTTATTTTTAATATTATCCTTGAATCTTTGATGATATAGGACAATGTTACATATCCTATACATTGACCAGGCTTCTGAGTACTATTCTAATGAAAATTTCATCAGAATCGGGATAGTGGATCTTTAATTATAATCTGACATACATGTCGACATTTACAGATTTATGATTAGTGTTGATAGAGTTGGGTAATCATGCTAAACCTTCATTTTTACAAAAGAATAAATCCACTGTTTTCCTGAATTGGTGATGATATAAGCATTTGTTGAAAATTATTATAATCATAAGAGATAATTGGAAATTACAGCTGTTATTCTGAAGAACGACGTTATCGAACTTCTGAATTTATAGAAGCCAATTTTAAAATTAAAGTCACAAAAAATCAATATATTTGCCCATTTTTAAAGTTCCACAACGGGTTGCATCATCCAATGCAAACAATGGGATTAAGTCACACAAAAATCTCACTTGAAATGGTGCTTACTAATTGGAGGGGTCATTCCACTTAGACATTTTCCATCATAGTTGATTGCTCCTCATGTTTTATGGTATTTTCCTAAACTTATTTTTTTTTATATTTCAAATATCCTTACCATTACAGGCAAACTAATGCAAAACCCATGGTTACGCAGAGTCCTGTGATATCCACAGCAACTAGCAATGCAAACCAGGTGGTACAAATTCCCACAGTGGCATCAACTGGTGATGTCCCTTTGACCATGTCTCTTCCTGCTACATCAGTGGCTCAGGTAAGAATTTTAATGAATTTATTTGAAGGAAATTTATGAATATTATAAACATCACCATCTCTATAATGACTGGCCACATCATTAGGACCATAAGCATTTAACTAAGAGCTGTCATGAAGATTATTGGCCCGATTGTAAGATTCTAAAATCCTAACATACATTAATAGGGTGGATTACATCAAATACCGGTATATCCTTTCATTTCATCCCACAAATGCTCAAGGGTATTGAGATCAGTGAATTCTGGTAACCAGTGAAAATGCTTGATGTCTTCTTAATATTCTTCAAAGACATTATGTACATGTTTACAAATGCATGTTTGGTGCCATAATGTAATTTCACTAGCCTTATAATGTTAGTATCCAAATTTTTGATCATTCTACATCAGTTTTTGAAAGTCTCCATGAGAATTCATCAAACTGTATGATGCTTTTGTGCCCTTCATCTTTGCATTTTTCAGATGGTCCTTAGGTCAATACTTACCATAATTTTTGGGGTATAATATGCGTATTATGCATAAAAAAGTTAAGAAATCATTACTGTGTATTATGGATGATGCGTATAATAGGCCGATAATAAAACCTTGAGAAAAAGACATTGGGAGGAGGGGGGTGAAAAGAACTTCGGGTTGACGAACTTTTATACTACCTTTGGTTTTTATTATACAATATTTTACAGTAAATACAATATACTTTATATTTATTCACTTTATATTCCACATATAAATATAATTCTCATATATTTATTCCAAAAGCGAATTCGCAAAAAACAAAAAACAGAATGAACTGTTCTCTTCTGTTTAACGCATTATCTTAATGCATGAATTCGTAATGGGAGCCGGAGAAAATGCAACTGCTACCTAATTATTTTCCGCTAAGCTTCTCATGAACTGGGGCTGGCAAAAACATGCCCGTTCCACTTTCCATAGCATCTGCCTCCGCTTCTTCTTCCTCTGGTGCTTTGTCTATTGCAGATTCTTTTAAGCTCTGAATCCTGAATGCCTCTTGCTTGCTTCAAGCGTCCTCCCTTTTATATCCATGGTAGGCTCGGTCCTGCCGTCTAGTGGCGGTGCGGATGAAACTCCGACTCTACTTCCTGGCACCAAAGAAATTATTACTATGCTCCTGTAAACGTGACGTCATCCTATCCATGTTAGATGCAAAGCATGGGCATTTTACAGACGAGAATCTTATTATTAAAGATTCTTATAAATCAAAGAAATACAGAAAACTCTTACAATATTTCAATCACAGAATTTAAACAAGGATGTACTGATATATAAATAATCATACTTAAAATCCAGAACTACATAATTTGGCACATGTAAAGATAATGCTATAGGTTTAGGGTTAATCAACAGACTGAGTTTTAGTTTGCATAAAGATTACTTCAAACCAAACCAGCATGGATGAAGGAATAAAAATGAAATAAAACTCAATGAATGTACATACACGTATTTCTTTATCTCAAATTACTGTAGGCAAATACTGTTTAATTTAAAGAACAGCAGTAGGTGAACACATGGGGCTTTTCACTGGTTTTCAAAACTTCGATTTCCGCATCAGAGCTGTAGCAGGAGTGCCTATTGAAACCCCTGCCGATCAAAACCATTTAAAATTTACTATAATTTTATATTTATATAATTTTAAATATACATATAATGGGATCCATTTGCCCTATAACCTATTTAAATGTTGACAGCAATTCTACCGTGTTTCACCCATTTTGTTAAGAAATACATTACTTGTTGTGTGACCAATACATAATTTGAATGGTTTTTATATTCGCAATGTAAGACCAAATCATTGTTCAGAAAGTACAAACAATTTATTCAATAAATTCATCTCTTTCATTTGTGAGTTATGTCTCCTTCTGTGTTTTTACTCTGGGGTTTTGATCAGCAGGGGTTTTGTCTAAATCCCACGTGGCGGCCATATTGTCGATATTGCTGCCGACATTTTCGAGTAAAGTTTAGCACTCTGTTATGTTCTGCTTAACGCAAATAAATGTTAAAATTTCATTACAGATAAATAAATGTTAAAACAGTGTAAAATTTATTGTCGTAATGCATGAATTCAACATCGACCCACTGAGCAACTTTATGCAACTGCTATCTGGATTTAGCTTCAAACGAAACCAGCGTGGATGAAGGAATAAAAATGAAATAAAACTCCATAAACTAGATACATACATTTACGGCTACTTGCCATATGCGGCATGCAAAGTTGCTAAAAGTTGCTCAGTGGGTCGATGTTGCATGGCAAAGAGTCAGGAGCGATACAATTAAGAATGCTTTTGCGAAAGCAGGGATCACCGCATTGGTAGATGAAACTATGGAACTCAAAGACGAAGAAACAGGTGAAAACAGGATACTACCGAGTGATATTTTAGTCCTGTTTTGCTCAGATTCAGATGATTCTGATTTTGATGGATTTGCGTAAATAAATTGATTTTATCCTTATATGAAGTTAGTTTGTTCGATTTCTTCACTATATTAGTGTGTATTATGCACGGAGATTTTTTCGAGAAACGCGAAAAAACATGGGTGCGTATTATACCTCGAAATTACGGTATGTACATGAAGGCTGTTCAAAAAAAACACACACTGAATTTTTTAATGGTAAACTATTTTTTTAGTCTCAATGGCAGGACTAGAATTTTGGGGTTTTTCACCCCTGAGCAGGCTCAGTTTCGTCTGATAGGCAATCACCCTATTGTTTTGAAGTTCCTAGGCAGTCGCCTGATCTTAAAACCAGCCTTGATCAGTAGGTGCAAAATCTTTATGAAGCAATTGTGACGGTACACAACTGTTATAATAATTGTATTAGATACAGTACAATGCACAAATCTGTGAAACAGTGTGAGTCTTTAACATCAATGGTTGTGTCTGCAAATTTTAGATTTTAGTAAATAGATTGTATAGTGGGTATTGTTTAATTCACCTACCTTTGCTCTGCTCAGCAAAGCCTCGTGTCAGTTACAAAAATGAATGGAGTCCAACAACAACAAAAGTGTTCGTAATTCAATTAATACTTGACTCTTATAAATGAACATAACATTGTTTATTTATGACTTTAAGAAAAGTAATTAATAAATGATTATATTAAAATAAATTGGCTGAGACGAAATTACATAAATGACACTTCTAAATAACTAATAGTCTTAATAACCAATAAAGAAATAATAGTATGTTGACTTAATAATATAAATTTCACTTCTGATGAAATAAATGACGACTAGATAAATTTGTTAATGAAAGTTCTCTCAAAGAAATTGTTCTTAATCAACTACTTGCTCTTTCCCTGTTGTTGGTTTTTTTTTTTTATATGTTTGCACTTTGTTGGAAAAGTTACTCTGAGGCTTTAGCACCAAAAAGATGCAAGTGAGCAAACTTGTGTATAGCTTTTGGGAGGCGGGCGTTAATGTGCTCTCAATTAAGCCAATACATGTATGTCACACAGAAGTTATGCAATAAAGCTTTGAATTCAAGTGGTATTAAGTTACTCGAGTGGTTAAGCGTTTACTGTATGCGCATACAAATTTTTAAATAGATCACTATTCATCTTTGCTTTCTGTTAATTGTACTCATGTCGCCACTCGAAATTTTGTTACACTTGTAAGGCTGACGGAGATGATGTTTCTTCATGCTTGAGATTAGATGCTTCGATGTTCTGTCACATTTATTGTGTTCAAGGTTGTTGCACAGGTTGGACGCACCTACACCCAAGCTTGTCGGATCTGCCTCATCAACACACAACATCAGTCGCTCTACTAGTTGCGCCGCTGACAATCTGTCAAAGTTGATCCGCAACTTTTGAAACTGCATTGATTTGTTCTCGCACATCATGTCCTTGTCATTTAAAATGAAAGTTCTATAACTGATGTCGAGTCGGAGAATTTTGATAACGCACTAAGACATTGGCTGTCGATCTTTGTTCATGCCTGTGACTCTCTCCTGCCATGTGTATTGTGATTGCGCTTTCATGTTTTTTGCTCCACTCACGCCTATTGTCTCGTGTTGCTCCTCTACATCAAGCTGCGCCCTCACTCTCGACAACAATAGTGCTCACTTTAGGAAACGGCAGTATCAGTAAAATAAATGATTAAGTGCAAATAAATAAATATACAATAAAAGGTGTATAAAATTATATAAATGATAATAAAGAGGTTACAAAATGTGATGAAACAAATCAATGATTAACAGAGATAGGTTTCGCTGAGCAAAGCAAAAGGTTCACATGAATTTTCTATGACAAAAATTTATAGTTATGGCATGAGCCATCACAGCTTTTACCATGCCCTAACCAAAGGAAAAAAATATATATGTACGCTCTGTAATGTGCCAGTTGGTGACACGTACAGCCAAAAGGTGGGGGGAGGTGGGAGCGAAGGTCTTGAGACTAGATGACTAACTGGGAAGAGCCCCTTTTAAAGATGAAAACAGTTAGATATTAAAGTTTAAACAATTACTAGCCTGAACCAAAATTTAAATATAGTTAAAATGGTACTGTGGAACCCTCCCTAATTAATCTCTTTTATGATAAATCCTTTATTTATTTAGTATTCTAAGTTATATTATGTCAGGATTCATAAAATCAACCAGAAGGGTTCCAAGCAAAAAAATTGTAAGTTTTATTACATTTCTTCTGAATAAATAAAAAGAGGAATTGTCACAAAATAATTCGAGTTAACACTCCAAAAGTACAAGGAAGAAGAACACGCTGATAATGACAGAAACCGCTGGGCCTACGATGATCAGAATAAATTGTTCTGGGGGAAGATGAGTCGTCAATAAGAAACAGGAAAACAAGTCGCAATTCTGCTTGGAAATAAAAAGTTTGATTATAAAAAGAAAACTACGTATAGATAAACTTGAAATAATGAGAATATGAGAATAGACTTCAAAGTTCAAAAAAACTAGTTGAAGAAAACTAGGACCAGGTCTAAGGTGCAGGCATAGAGACTAAGCAGGATTTTTAGGTAAAGACGATCGAAAACAGTTAGCTTTTCAGAAGCAGTAAGCCGGAAAATGTGGACGGCAACAGCAACAGTTGTCGCATGAACCTAGATTGGAACATGTGGAGAGACAGGGTAAAAGAAAAAAATAAAAGAAAAAAGATTAAAAGAGCGTAAATAAATTAATAACAAAAAATAAAAAAGAAAAATGAGAAACAAATGAACTGTATAGCCAAAAAAAAAAAATCAAAACAAGGAAAAATTAAATTGATAAGATCGGCTTACCTACAATCAATCACAAATAGCACAAGTTACGGATAACAGGAACACGGCAACGACACTGTCAATAAGAAAATACTTTACATTAAACAGGGGGGTGGGAAAACGACACTACAAGACGGGCCGTAGAGAAGAGATAGATGAACCTAAAGGAAAAAAAAAAAAACAGAGAACAAAAAACAAAAAAGAAAACCCAAAAACTAACAAAGAAATAAAAGGACTAAGCAAAAATGGGAGATTGAAAAAAAAAAAAGAGGCCATGGACACTCAGAACTATGGGGGCTCAAAAAAACAAAGGCTGAAGCCTTGTACGCCAAAATTTCCATTTGAGTTAGTTGGAGCGGAGACATGTTGTGAGATTACGAAAAATCATAGGGAGTTAGAAAGCTAAGGAAAACGAACTGTTCAGCAAAGCCTCGTGTCAGTTACAAAAATGAATGGAGAGGGAGTCCAACAACAACAAAAGTGTTCGCAATTCAATTAATACTTGACTCTTATAAATGAACATAAAATTGTTTATTTATAACTTAAGAAAAGTAATTAATAATTGATTATATTAAAATAAACTGGCTGAGACGAATTACATAAATGACACTTCTAAATAACTAATAGTCTTAATAACCAATAAAGAAATAATAGTATGTTGACTTAATATAAATTTCACTTCTGATCAAATAAATGATGACTACATAAAAATTTATTTATGAAAGTTCTCTCAAAGAATTGTTCTTAATCAAATAATTACTGTTTCCCTGAATTAATTTTTTTTAATTTTTTTTTTATTATGAATGCACTTGGTTGGAAAAGTTTTTCCGAGGCTTTGGCACCAAAATAGATGAAATTGAGCAAATGTATGTATAGCTTTTGGGAGGCGGGTGTTAATTTACTCTCAATCAAACCAATATGTCACACACAAGTTATGCAATAAAGCTTTGAATTGATATGGTATTAAGTTACTCAAGTGCTTAAGCATTTACTGTATGCGCATACAAATTTTTTAATAGATCACTACTCACGTTTGCTTTCTGTTGATTGTAATCATGTCTCCACTCAAAATTTTGTTACATTTACATTGTATGGCTGACGGAGATGACGTTTCTTCATGCTTGAGATTAGATGATTCGATGTTCTGTCACAGGTATTGTGTTCAAGGTTGTTGCGCAGGTTCCTAGCACAAGTTGTACATGCCTATGCCCAAGCTTGTTGGATCTGCCTGATCAACACACAAACTTGTTGCGCCACTGACAATCTGTCGAAGTTGATCTGCAACTTTTGAAACTGCATTGATTGTTCTCGCACATCATGTCCTTGTCATTTAAAATGAAAGCTCTATAACTGATGTCAGGTTGGAGTTTTGATAACGCACTAAGAGATCAGCTGTCGATCTTTGTTCATGCCTGTGAGTCTCTCCTGTCATGTGTATCGTGAGTCACTCCTGCTACATTACCTCATCATGCTTTCTCACGCATTCATGTCCCAACACCTTCTCTCTTTCACGTTCTTCGCTCCACTCACACCTACATTCTCGTGTTGCGCCATATATCAAGCTGCGCCCTCACTCGCAACAACAATAGCGCTCACTTTTAGGAAACGGCAGTATCAATAAAATAAATGATTAAATGCAAATAAATAAATATACAATAAAGGGGGTATAAAATTATGTAAAGAATGATAATAAAGAGATTACAAAATGTGATGAAATAAACCAATGATTAAAAGAGAAAGGTTTCACTGAGTAAAGCAAAAGGTTCACATGAATTTTCTGTGACGAATATTTATAGTGATGGCTCGAGTCGTCACACACTCACCCCGTCACTTGAATAGAGTTGACTATTTATTTCTGACAGTCTACTTCAGCATAAACCGCTATTTGCTTCCTTCTTGAGTATTTCCCTCCACTTATTTATTGGGAGTCACAGAGTCTAGTAATTTGTTTTTATTTAAGTGTAATTTTAGCTTAGGAAACAGAAATCACAAGGGGCAAAATCTGAGCTATAGGGAGGGTGTAGAACACATTCAATTCTTTTCACTGTATGCAGCTGTGTGTTATCATCGTGAAGATTCCAACCACATGGATAGACTACTGGTATTCTTTTACTGTATTCCACATTACTGTAATGGACAAATATGGGAACAGTAAGGGGTATAACTGCCTTATGGAATGGAACTTCTCGTTGGCACACTAACTTATGGCAAATTGAAAAGGAAATTACCAACACTTTGCCTGAGAAACGAGATATAACTGTGGATAGGGACATAATCAACGGGAAACAAACTCTTGTCCACAAAATAGATTTAATTAGCATATACGTATTTCGACCTCATTAAGGTCATTATTCAATGCCATATGAATTTGGTAAATCGAGTACACGTTTATATAAGAAAGAGGCAGTCGCCGATCTCCAATGGGGGAGAGTTAACCAACAACCAATGGGAGGAGGGAAACGCCTTAACAAACAAAAACGCAGACCTAGGAGAGATACCCAGTCCTGTCGGTTATATAGTAAAAAGACAAAATTTTATAGTGGGATATTACTCATCTGTTCCTAGCAGTCGTTTTCATGAAAGTTCATGTGTCTGGATAATGAAGCGCCATTGTGAGGTAGTTTTACTCACCAAAAAAAAAGATCAAACTTTAAAAAATACCACTCGTATTGATACTGATCTTTATAATGTTGCAGCCGAGTGAATAAAGTTAGTGCCTTTATTGAATGTCTATCTTCTTTCTTTAGGCAGTTTTTCATGCAGCAACAACAATTCTTTGAAAGTCTGTTTAAATGTTAGCATTTTTACCCACTACCATTGAGAAGTAAAGTTCTCATACTCAAAAGTGAAATGGAAGAGTTCATTTTATCGCTCTCAATAGGTAGAGACATCGTAGAGATAATATACTTTATACCCACATGCGCAATCTGAGTTGCTTTTTTTTTTTTCACTCAAGCCTGCTTGCAACTACTTGTTACAGTTTATTGTTGAAGTGCCAGGATTTAAGAAAATTAGAGCATTTAAAAAAAATTTCCCCTACTTACCCCTATCTATTGAGCGCAATACAGTGAACTCTTCCGTTTCACCTTACAGTGTGAGAACTCTGCAGTATTGTCAGAATTTCAATTCTTACTAGATTAAAATATAATCACTTAACATAGGCTTTCACGTGCAGCTCAGAATGGTCCTAACAAATGGCTAGTGCTACATAATTAATGGTCTGTATGTTTTATTTGAATATTTTTTTTTTTCATGGATTAGCCAACATCAGTTATTACAAGTGCAACTGCTGTTGTGCAGCTTCTTTTGAAGCTTCCAGATGGTCGGTCAATTCCTGTTCAGATTCCTGCTGTTCCTGTTGTACCTACTTCAGTTACAACCCCACCTAAGACGCCTACTTCTGCCATTAGTCCATCTGCGACGTCCTTGGCTAAAATGGTTATAATGATTATTCATTTCATTATTTGAAAATCATTTTATTAAGCGATAATAAAATTTTGGAATAATATTTCAGAAACTGAAACAAGCATTAACGCAAAACCAGCAGAATAATCACAACAGCAATACTACCATTAACGACAACAACAATAATAACAATAACAACAACAATAATATGCACCAAATGTTGGAGGCAGTAGACATGGTAACAAGTCAGCAAATGAAGATGGAACAAAAAGAAATTCCTTCATCACCTGATAGTAAATCACAGGTATACAGGTAAGGAACAAATGTTTTATAGAATTTATATTAGATTCTGGTTATTGTGGTCATCGATTAGCTGGGGCAGCTATTTGTTTGGAACAAAGCTCTAAAGAACAGAACTGAATGGAGGGGAAAGCTGTGGTTTAATTCACTTAATTTGGACAACAAAAGCCATTTGGGACAGCTTTCCTCACTCTCATCCCCTCCCATCTTTGGAACTTTCAGTAGAATCATCAACTTGTCTGCTTACCAGAGCCAACCATTAAAAAAAAACAAAAAACAAGGCCAATCAGAACATCACGATAAATTAATAAAAAATTTCAATGAAGGTAAGAAACTAAGAAATTGGAAATTTACATATAGTAGAATTTGCAAAACGGAAAAAAACCAACACAATCCACCAAATTAGCATGCCCATGGTATGAAAATAATTTTGTGGATTGTGTGGGTTTTCCTTTTACAAGTTCTCGGCAAAGCAGAATTGTTTATCTGCTTTACAAAGATTGGTTCTTGGTTGGGTCGTCTGTAATGTCAAGAATATAGTCCCTGCCTTATTTTCATTGGTTATTGTCGTATATTAAATTAAAGTCTGCTTGGGGGCTAGCTGATCAATAGTTTACTGGAGGTAAAATCAGTTACAGCTATCAGCTACAACGGGATTCCTGCTATTTATTTTATTTACATTCTCATTTTTGGTGCAAGAATTATATATTGTCAAAGCCACTGTCGGTCCTCAATTTTTGTTGCTATGTTCGGGAACACTTTATGAATAAATAGTTGAATGGTCAGTAGTTCCAGTGAGGAAACTTCAAAACCTGAACAAAAAATTTTCAATACTGGCAGAAAGTAAAGAAATTTTTCTTTGTTGATATGTCTTTTTTTTCTGGCAGAAATTAGGTTTCACCTCTATCCTTAATCACTCCTTTCCTTCTGGAGTATCTTTGAACCTTTAACAAAAGAAAGTTGATCATTGCCTTTGTTAAACTACTGATCAGCTAATCCCCAAACAGACTTTGTGACACTTCGTATAGCGGTCACATCCACTTAATTGGGGCAAAATGTACTAAAGTTATCAAGCCTTACTGGTGCTTGAGATGTAAACAAAAGCACATGAATCAGGGCCAATAGCAACTATAGTTCACAAAATAAAACGACAAAACTGACATAAAACTATAACAATCACTTAATCAACTTACAGCATTTTATATCTGTCATGACAAAAAACTATATATAAATTATTGAATTTGCAAAAAAAATGAAGGGGGGGGGGGGGAGAAAAAGAGAACTCTCACGGTAAACAAGAGAACAGAAATGAAAAAAAACCTCTGCTTTGTGTATGTTCTGTATATGAAGGAAAAAGTCTTACCACAAAAGAACATGCGGCATATGAAACGCCAGATACTTACTGTATTTCAAAAGCTACTCCTTCATTCTCTACGGCAAGATTGAGACTTACCATAAAAATTACCTGTGTATATGTATCTCAGAGTCACATGTTTCAACAAGTCTTGAACAAAGAGAGTTTAAGCTCAGATGAAGAAAAGGTAGTGGTTGCGGAATTGTCCAGGTTTATCATGCAAACATACAACCTGTGACAATAAAGTTCGGTAAATGACGTCAAATTGCTAACGTTCGTAAGAGTGCACCATCGTCGTATCCTGCCTCAGACAGGTCGTGACATGTTTAAACAAATTTGAGAGAATCAGTGCTGCGAGTGTGTTTATTGTGTTTAAACAGGACATTGAAGAGAGAAGGCGTAGTACTCGTGGTCGAAACCCAAAATGGATCAGCGAACGAAAGAGACTCATGAAATGATGACAACAGTTTACAAAGAAAGTGCTATTACTTTGAAGTGTGTTTATGAGTGGTTTAAACGGTTCCGAGGAGGCCGCAACACCGTAGAAGACGCCCCCCAAAGTGGCCAGACATCCAACGTAATGTTACGACCCTACTGAAGGCTATCCCTAAAAACAGTACGCCAGGAGTTTCCAGGACTTGTACAGGCGTTCCCAGAAGTGCATTACCATCGACGGGGATTACTTTGAAGGATAGTAACTGCTGTTTCATGTAAGCGAGCAATCCACTCTCAATATGCCATCATTCACTGAACTTTATTGTCACAGGTTGTACATATTTAATACAGTCAAACCCAGATATAACGAACTAAGTTATAGCAAAGTTAATTGAAATCCCCAACAATAGGTACATTGAAACTGTACAAATTTTCTACAGTTATAACCACGGGCTGGATTTTTATGCACTAAAAAACAACAAAACATGCATGCAAATATGCATTAAAAACTTATGGTTGTTTAGAATAATGGAAGTGTTTTTTAATTAATTTAGAACAAGAAAGTGACTATTCAAAAAATCATTTAAGGGTTTTTGCTGCACAATTTTCTATTAAATACATTTCTAAGTTTTCTGGAGTAGGATTTTGTCTATATGTTGAAAATACATTTTTGAATACATGTACTAAGAAAGTTCGTTCAACATCACACGAGGTACATCCGATCTTCGTGAAAAAAAAAAGCAAGAATCTTAGTGGGATGTTTTCAGTTGCAAACGAAAGAAAAATTCCATTTGAAACAAGTTCGACAAGGATACTGAAGCGCTATAAACGGTTTGGGGCAAATGTCCGGACCCCATCGCATAATACAGGGTGTCTAGCAAAACGATTTCGTAAAATTCCCTGACTTTTCCATGATCATCAACAGCAAAAAAATCTATCTTGATAAAGTATTATGGACATTTTTCAAATTTTTTGTTCCTAATTCGCGCCTTTTCGCTGATTTTGTAAAAATATCTGATTTTTTTGTAAATTTCCCTGACTTTTCCCGGTTTTTGCTAGTCACCCTGTCACATTGCCAAATGAAAAAAAAACGCACAACATGCGGCAACAGTGGTAGGACTAAGCAAACAACTGGGTCGATTTAAAAACATCCTACGCAACGAATAAAAGACTCTGCTGATAAGAAATTGACAAAAATATGCATTTATATGCTCTAATTCAGAGACTATACACAAAAGGCCAAAATATGCAATTTTATGCATTATAAAATCAATGTTTTTAAACACGTTATATACCCAAAATCATTATCCATAAATTTCATGAAGTTGCACACATGCAAAAAAAATATGCATTTGCATAGAAATCCGCCCCCTGGTTATAACAAATCTCATATAACGAAAATACGTATATAAAGAATCATTTTATGGGCTATTACAACTTTTGTTTGGATATGGTGAAATTTTGAAAAACAGCATTTGTTGAAATTTGGCAGAGGGTGAGGAATATAGTAGTAGAGAAACATGCAACAGGAAGCACTTGTTATGGGATTACTGCTGCTACCTAGCAACACTCGAATTTTATGTGTACACGTATCTTCTATAGTTTCTGCAACTTTGAGTGTTAGCATTTTTTGAAATGATGGCAAAAAGCAAATGTTAAATCTGGACACAAAATTAAGATCATAAAGGAAGTGGAAGCTGGAAATGAGAAAAAGGTATGTATTGTTTTTGGTTATAAAAACATTGAGTGTTTTTTCCTTGGTCAATATTGTGGCATTTCATGCCAGTTAATTGTTAAGGAGCTGGCAAAGAACCTCTTGCTGACCATTACACTGTGGCATCAACTGTTTTGTTTTGCTATTTGTCTACTGACAAATTGTAAGGCTGTGTTGTGAGCCTGCGTTCTCGATGATGTGCGACTGACACGATGTTATCAGCTCAGCGACGTACAGAATAAGCGTTTCTAGCACTCGCCACCAGAAGGCACGCATCCGTTGTGGGTGGTAACCAATCAAAGGATGTGAGTATGTAGAGGTGAGCACGGGAGAAAGAGAAAACTTTTTTCGAGAAGAATATAAACAAATTCAAGAGGAACACACTTGCAATAGAAATGGGAGAAAGGAGGTGCAAAAGACTTTCTTCCTGGACGGCCATTTCATGTGAGGAGACCGGATGCCATGGAGGACCTGCCCTCATAGTGTGAGTAAATAATCTGACATTACCGATATCCTGATCACTGTGTTAAGACTTTATTGACTGGAGAAGAAATAGGCCTAGAACGATAGGGGATTTATTATAACTTTTGTGTAATCTTGGGAATTGATTTTACCATCTTACCTTATGGGTAAGAATTCCTGAAGTGGGCCCTTCAAAAACAAACATGCTGTGAAATTTAAAACTTTTATTATAATTTGATAGTACCTAATTGAGTATTAAAATTTCCAAAATATTTTTGAAAAATTTGCATTTGTTAAAAAGTTATAAACAAATTTTGGTACTTTTTGTTTAAAAATTCATATCTCAAGCTATTTTTTTCAAATCTCTTTGAAATTTTAAAGATAACAAGTAAAGCGTACATATCTCATAAAAAAACATAAAAGAATGAGGAAAAAATGTTTTTTTTTTTTAATGTTCTCAATCGATTTCAACAATTTTGAAAAAACACATTTAATCTGTATTTATTAACGATTTAGAATTTGAAAAAAATTTTGATGATCTCTGTTTTTACGCGAATGCCATCAATTTTTGTCAAGCTATTCAATCATACCACTGGGCATGACTCATACCACTGGGCATGCCAGAAAGTAACTCTTTATCTTTCAATATGGACAACAATAGCAAGCTTCCCTGTAAAGCAAGAATCATAGCAATTGCTTTACAGCCAAAGCGGAAGCAATCTAAACAGCTTCCTTACAACCCAGTGGTACGATTGAATAGCTTGACAAAAATTGATGGCATTCGCGTAAAAACAGATCACCAAAATTTTTTTTCAAATTCTAAATTGTTAATAAATACGGTGTGTTTTTCCAAAATTGTTGAAATCGATTGAGAACATTAAAAAATAATCATTTTTTTAATAAAAATTTATTTTTTTTTTTTTACACAAAAAAGTTGTTTTTCTCATCCTTTTATATTTTGTTATGAAATAAATATGCTTTACTTGTTATCTTGAAAATTTCAAAGAGCTGAAAAAAATAGCTTGAGATATGATTTTTTAAAGAAAAAGTACCAAAAAAAATGTATTTGTTTATAACTTTTTAACAAATGCAATTTTTTCAAAAATATTTTGGGAATTTTAATACTCCATTAGGTACTATCAAATCATAATGAAAGTTTTAAATTTCAAGACATGTTTGTTTTTGAGGGGCCCACTTCAGGAATTCTTACCCTTACGTATATCCAAAATTAATGTTACAATTAAATTCTTTATTTTGTTATAATACACTTGTCTTCGTGTTTCCATTCATCAATAGCCCTTAAAACCCAACAATATAAAGAACTGCACTTTAAATAAAAATAAATTCGCTATATCCACAATACGGTTATAACAGGCATTTAAAAATTCGTTATAAGTGGCTTCAACTGTGTCTATTTTTTCTCCCTTTCAAAGATAGAAACCACTAATGGAAGATCCAAAGCTATAGCTATTGCTCACAATATGTTGGGATCAAGTTACTTAAAACAGCATATCGGTATGAGAGAAGATATATTTTTAGCATATCGTCTAATAAGGTATGCTAAAGAGGTACCCGAAACATCACTTTCCCTAGAATTCGTAAATCCGTGAGTGGATAGGTAAATTAGACACTATAAGAATGAGAGAAGTAAGCTATTTAATAAGAATGATAATTAAACAAATACATTCATAATGTGGAGTAAATATTGATTAAATAAAGTTATTTAAGGACAAACCTATGGTAATTCCAACAATATTGCTGCAACAGCGATATAAATCAATTTAACAGTCTTAAAACTATCATAAATTAATAGAGGAGATTGATTACTCAATAGTTTACATGCTAATCTGAAATAGTCACTTGTCATTTGATCAGTCCTCATCATACTTATTCATACAATCAAGTATTACACTACTTACCTCAAAATATCTTGCTTCTCCTTTAAAATGCATGGATCCATTCATCACTATGCTACTGTCATTTTCTGGGGATCATCGTCCGCTTATAATCTTAATCGCGTGTTTAAACTCTAGAAATGGTTCCTTCGAACACTTCTTGGCTTGGCTAAATCTTCTCCAGTTTCTTCATATTTTACTTCAATGCACTTATTAGCAGTTTATCAGATAGTCTTCAAACAATCATGTATGTTTATTTATAAATCCCTGAACGGCCTACTTCAATTGAGTTAACTTGTTGTTTCGGCTATTGTGATCGACATACCGACTATATCTGACCCAGAAATGATGTTGCTTTACATTTGTAAAATCAAAATAGAGACAATGTTGTATTAGTTATTATGGAGCTTTAAACTGGGCACATTTACTGCATGAATTATGCACTGTTCCTTCTTATTGTGAGTTCTGGAGGCTATTAAATAATTTTTGCAGCTTAAGTTTGGAAAGTCGGTATGAAGTTATTTTTCCCTAACCACTCTTGTTGTTGGCACTTTTTTAATTTTCTTTTTTCTATACCTGTTCTCTGAATGATTGCTTGTAATCTATATCCGATTGATCTGAGATATGATTTATACTGTGGCTGCCAAGCAGCCATGGTCGACGGTTGATGGTAATAGTGGCCGATATAATTGGTATTTACTGTTCCATTAACTTTTCAGGTCTCTGGCTGCTTTTATCTTTATGCTGGATGTTAACAGTTATATGGGGATACCCAGCTATTGGCTGAGAGCATTTATGGACTTATTTGCGTTAGCCAATGGCTAACCTATGATGTTAGGAATTTGTTTTGCAATAACCAAGCATATTTTGGTTTATTACTCGATAAGGAATGTTTTCCTCAACCTTTTTACAAAATTATTAAATTTATTAGTGTATTTTTAACTTTAATTTATAATTATTTATTTATAATTAGAGTGTATTTTGTACATAATATCCATCCGGGGCCTGTATGGTCTAAAGCCAGCGAAGTAGGTTCCCGGATGAATGAAAAAAAAAAACAAACTAACTAGTTACATACCAAAAAATATCAAACAAAGTCACTCAGTTAATGGAAAGAAAAAGAAAAATACTGGTGAGTGGGATTAAGGGTTAGTAAAGGAGTTTTTTTTTAAAGGGTAATGGGTACCTTAAACTGGAAGGAAAGCCACACGCTAAACATTTGTGAAGATGTGTGGAACCGGCCGGGCCAATTACCTAGTGTCCTACCTCACCTCCACGTGGTGCGGACTGGACTCTCTGCTGTAAAGCAGAGTGACTAAAGAGGAGGGCTATTTTTAAGGAGTAAACCTTGAAAGATCCGGAAGATGGCAATGGCAAACCACTTCTGTACTCTTGTCAAGTAAATGCTATGGACAGTAGACCTGCAGTTGTCGATATGGTGCTGGATGATGAGTCCCCCAGGTCTGAAGGTATCTCAATGGCTACTGGGGAAGAACGAAAGGACTCCTTGACTGGACCTGGCTGTTATGATGGGAACAGATCAAAGCCGAAAGGAAATCTGTTCTCTGATGTGACCAGGTACGGCAGGAGACCTCTTCGTTTCACACAGTCGCATATAATTGGTGCTTGGAACGTTCGAAGCATGAGTCAAGGAAAACTAACAATCGTGAAGGCAGAGATGGAACGAACCAAACTGAACATTCTAGGTGTAAGTGAATTGAAATGGACAGGAAGGGGATTCTTCAACTCAGATAAATACACTGTGTACTACTCAGGTAATGAATCTCTTCGTTGGAATGGAGTGGCGGTCATCCTGAAAAAGGAATTAGCAACTGCTGTCATGGGATACAAGCCAGTGAGTGACAGGATATTGTTTGTTAGAATTAGAGGAAGCCCTGTAAACATCTCAATTGTCCACATCACGTGTATGCTCCAACATCTGATGCCGAGGAGGAAGAAAGAGAGACTTTCTATAGTAATCTGCAGGAGGTGTTGGATGCAATCCCCTGCAAGGATGTTTTACTGCTTATGGGTGATTGGAATGGTAAAGTTGGAGATCTTGAAGCCCCTGGCATTATTGGAAAATATGGATTAGGACAACCCATATTTTGTAAATATTCAACAGTGCAGGTGAAGGTCTTGTTGATTTCTGTGAAGAAAATGGCTTGTTTATTGCAAATACAGGGTGGGCCGTAAGTCGTGCACCAAAGAATTACGTGAAGTGTGATGTGAAAGAATGTAAAATCAGCAAATGGCGAGCATTTTGAGCATTTGTGATTGTACCAGCAACGTGTTTCTTAGTTCATTAGTTAAGCTTGGTTTTAATAAAATAACGTTTATTTATTATCAGAATTGTTTTAAATGCTTTTGTGCGCGACTTACGGCCCACCCTGTACATTCTTTCAGCAACATAAAAGAAGACTTTACACTTGGACATCCCCTAATGGAAAATACAGGAATCAGATTGATTTCGTAATTGGAAGACAAAGATGGAGAAGTGTATTTCTCTCTGCCAAAACACTTCCAGGAGCAGACTGTGGAACAGATCACGAGCTTCTGGTTACCAAATTAAAGGTGAAACTCAAGACAGGGCATATTTTTAAAGCTGCATCACGTTTTGACTTTAGAAACATTCCTGAAGAGTGCAAAGACTCAAAATCGTTTCAATGCACTCAGGCTAGAAGACCAAACACCAGATGACATTTGGACAGAACTGAGAGACTGTATAAAAGAAGAAGCGCAGAACAATATTCCCAAAGTAAGCAGAAGGAAGAAATCATAGTGGCTCTCTGAGGAGGCCATCCAAGTAGCTGGTAAAAAAAGAAAAATGAAGGCTTCTGGAAATATTCAGGAAACACGAAAGTTAAATGCCCTTTTCCAAAAGCTGGCAAGAAGAGACAAAGAAGAATGTCAGCAAATCGAAGAAGCAAACAAGAAAGGCAAAACAAGAGATCTATATAAAAAGATTCGTGAAATCACTGGTAAATTTACTCCCAAAGTGGGTAACTTGAAAAGCAACTGTGGAAAGGAGTTGATTGAAAGAGATCAAATCAAAACAGATGGATAGAGTACACCAAAAACCTCTACAGAGACAATAGGGAAGTAAAGGAAATATTTAGCGAAAAAGATTTCACCCAAGAACCACCCCCTTTGGAGTCTGAAGTTCAATGGGCAATGAATCGGATTTTAAATGGGAAAGCACCTGGTGCTGATGGCATGGAGATCGAGCTGTTAAAGGCAGCAGGAAAGGAGGCATTGAGAGCTCTCACAACTCTCCGTCAAGCCATTTGGACAACTACAAAATGGCCTACGGACTGGAAGAAATCAATCTTTATCCCCATCCCCTAAAAAGGAGACGCCCGTATCTGCGAAAACAATAGAACGATAGCACTAATTCCTCATGCCAGCAAAATCTTACTCAAGATAATTCAGAAAAGATTGGAACCATTTGCCGAGAGAGAAATCCCGGATGTTCAGGCTGGATTTAGGAAGCATTGAGTTACTAGAGACCAAATTGCCAACCTCATATGGATTCTGGAGACAACAAGAGAATATCAAAAAAAAGTTTACATGTGTTTCATTGATTACAGCAAAGCATTTGACTGTATAGATCACAACAAACTGTGGAACATATTGAGAACAATGGGAGTGCTGGAACATTTTATTATTCTAATCAAACATCTCTACCAGGACCAGGAAGCTACTGTCAGAACTGCCTTTGGTGAAACAGAAAGTTTTAGAATTGAGAAGGGAGTAAACTTTCTCCTTTTATTTTCAACTTTTATAGTGAGTATGTCATGCGAATGGCTGACTTAGAAGAGATGCAAGCTGGAATCAAGATAGGAGGAAGAAGTATCAACAATCTAAGGTATGCAGATGACACAACTCTCCTGGCAGAGAGAAGAGGATCTGAAGGATTTAATTAGAAGAGTCAGGGAGAAGAGTGAAAAATGCAGACTACTGCTCAATTTAAAGAAGACTAAGGTAATGACGACTGGTGGAACTACCAAATTCCAAATTGATGGACAAGATTTAGAGATTGTACACAGTTTTGTCTTTCTGGGCTCAAAAATTGACGATGATGGACAATGCACAAATGAAATAAAGAGGAGAATTTTTTTAGGAAGGAAAGGAATGATGGTTCTGGACAAAGTTCTGAGGAGCAGAGACATCTCTCTTGCAACCAAAGTAAGAATTGTGAACAGGGTGACCAGGTGCCTGCTGCCCACTACAGCCCAAATCGACAACTGAACAAGCCCAAATTATAGTCCAAATCATCGCTAATCGCTAATAAGACTAATAAACTAGCCCAAAAATATAGACCAAATCATCATTTCACTTTTTGCCAAAATTTTCCATTTTACGGTAAGCACTGAAAATCGATTTTGTACTTAGGGTGTCTTTTGAGCATTTCTGAATCATTTCTTTGTATTGTTTTGCAAACGATTGTAAAAAAAGTTTGATGAAAAGCAAAAAATATTTGAATTGCATTATAATTACTATACATATATGCTGCCTACCACAGTCGACTCCACTTTTAAACGGAAACTTTTTCAAGCGTAGCTAAATAACACTTATAACAATAATAAAAAATCAGGGAAATGAAGAGTTGATCTTATAAACGAAACGCTATTTTATCCAGAGTCGACTGTACTATATTTATCCAAGTACTTTTAATAAATTTTAACATTTGAATTCTCTTTTGTGAAGGCATAATTAATGTTTGTCATTTTCAATATTATTTGGATGTTTTCCTCTGTTCCTCTGAAACATCATAAATAATATGCAAAATACACATCAGTAATAAACTTAATAAATTCGTAGCTTGTAAAGAATGAAAACAGTATATTTTTTAAAATTCAATTTTATTTTAAACTTTATAAAAATATACACATTATACAGGGTGAATACAAAAGTCTGAACCCCCCTTTTATTTTTTGAACCGAAGCAGATATGTCAATTTTGATGAATCCAATGAATAGGAAGTTGTGGGTGGCCTATCCCATGGTGCACGTTTCATCATCCCAAATATGCAAATTAGGACACATTCAAAATTTATATCAAAAATCGTAAGGGATAGAGAAAAAAACCCAATTGCAAACTTGTTCAGCATAAAAAAACAAACAAAACAAAAAGAAAAAAATCATCCAAATCGGACCAACCAATCACCCACAATCACGTGGTGAACTGTTTGTAGCTTACAAACAGTCACACTGCACAAGGAAAACTGAATGTTGATATTTCCACCATGTAAAGCATGCAAATCAAAAAATTAACATAAATTATCATACTCACGTTCACTTTCATGCGGAAAAGCAAATAAAAGGCATGTTCAGCACACAGAAGACAGAATAATTCCAGGATGGCAAGCTACACTGTTCCGGAAATGGTCAACATGATCTTCTGATTGTGGGTGATTGGTTGGTCCGATTTGGATGATTTTTTTTTTGTTTTGTTTGTTTTTTTATGCTGAACAAGTTTGCAACTGGGTTTTTTTCTCTATCCCTTACGGTTTTTGAGATAAATTTTGAATGTGTCCTAATTTGCATATTTGGGATGATGAAAAGTGCACCATGGGATAGGCCACCCACAACTTCCTATTCATTGGTTTCATCAAAATTGACATATCTGCTTCGGTTCAAAAAATAAAAGGGGGGTTCAGACTTTTGTATTCACCCTGTATATATAGTATAAAATATGTAGTATAAGTCCTAATCATACATTGAATTACAAAAACTTTGTAACAAATGTCTAGGCGGTTGAAACTGATTGCATTTTGTATTCATCCAGCTAAGACCAAATTTCACATAAAGTAAGGAACTTAGTATATCAGTTTTCATTTGACTTCTCAAATTGTTCTTGAACAAATTTACTTGCGAGAAAACACGTTCTACTTCAGCATTAGATACTGGAATTATAAGCAATTGCAAGGCAATCTTTACAATGTTCTGAAAAGGATTGTTGTTTGCCGAATCTTTATATTGCCAAACTTCAAGCCAAAATTTTTCCAAATTATTAAGTTCTTTCCACTTTATAATGGCAAGGATTTTCAGCTCAGTTTCTAAATCACTTACAAGGGAACCCCACATAGCCGAACCACTTTAACAATGGAATCTTTGTATGGCTATGTATGCTGAAATTTTTTTTTTTTGTGGTTTATTTTGAAAGAAACACAATTTTGCAAGCATCTATAGTAGCTTCAGATGAGTAACATATTTCAATTTGGTGGAAATCTGTGACATACATGTTCGAGGGATTCCCTTGTTAGTGAACAATGCCATGTTAGATTCTCTGGAAATTCTCTAACACTAAAGTCTTTTATCATTATTTTATTAGGGTTAATTAGTGAAATTAATGTCAGGTTTTTCTGTGCATTTTTGAAACGTTTTTGACATTCTTTTGCCATAACTTTTAGGAAGTTGAAACATCTTTCAAGGATTTCTTGTTTCTCTCTAGCTGGCAGCAAACTTCTGTTGATCTCAAAAAGAAAAACGTATCCAAAATCTACAGAATTTGTTTGGAGATAAATCGTCTCCATTGTCAAATCGAGACCTAAAAGATTATCATCATTGGTGTGGAGAGTAGGAGGTGTCAAGATCCTTGACAGAAGAGTTTTGCAAATTGTTACCTCCCGGAACAGAGTAGTTAGCCTACTCCCAGGCTTGCCTACTTTGAACTTTACGGGAATTGTGTCAAGTCTTGTAGCCCAAAAAATAGCCAATACTAGCCCAATAGCCCAAGCTGTTTTTTTTTCCCGCCAACAGGGTTTCAAACTAGCCCAATTGGGCGGGAAATAGCCCAACCTGGTCACCCTGATTGTGAAGGCAATGGTTTTTCCTGTGGTTTTGTATGGATGTGAAAGTTGGACAGTTAAAAAGAGAGAAAGGAAAAGGATTGATTCTTTTGAACTTTGGCTGTGGAGGAGGCTTCTCAGGATACCTTGGACTGCAAAAAGAACGAATAAGTCTGTTATTGAGGAAATAAACCCTGCATGCTCACTCAAAGCAATGGTTGTGAAGCAAAGACTGTCTTACTTTGGACATATATTGAGAAGAAATAATGGCTTAGAAAAAGCAATTATGTTGGGCAAGACTGCAGGAAGCAGAAGAAAAGGAAGACAAACAACCAGATGGATGAAGGGCATCTTAGAAGTTACAAGCCTACTGCTGAAGGAGCTGAGAGACCTAGTTCAGAATAGACAAAAATGGAGGGTCTACGTCCATGGTGTTACCAGGAGTCGACCATGACTTGATGGAACATAACATAACAACAAAGGAGTTCTAAATAGAAAAATAGCCGAAACTGTGGATACCTTAATAAATAAAGGAAAAAACAGAAAACACTACTCCACATACTGACTCAGATGTACATTTCGGATTTCAAAAATCCATCACTCAGGAGTTCTTTAGTAGGTATTTGAATCCGGCAATACTTCAGAGAGTTCTGAACTTCTTGGGTGAGTGAGGACCCAAAGTTTAGCACCCGCAATTGAAACACTCTTGTAATGATAGTTACGTTTTGTGAACTGCGCAATGGTCAAACTCGCAGAACCAGTTGAGTATGTATGAGTGATAGTTGAATTCGCGAAAAAATTCGGAAAAGAGGTTATATGTATGTTATTAATTACCTTATAAATAAAAGTTGCGAGATTCAGTGTATAAAGATGCTGTATTGGCAGAATACCAACTTGATAAAAAAGATGACGGACAGGATCATATTTCTGTAATTTCAGCAGTGTATGCAAAAATCTTTTTTGAATTCGAAGAAATCGAGACAATTTGAAAGTGGAAGGAGAGCCCTAGAATTGTATTCCGAAACATAGGGAAGACTGAATTACGGCAAAGTAGAGTTGTAAAAGAATATTAGAAGGAAGATAATGAAGATGTGATAACAGACCTAGCTTTTGATTCAAGGAAGTAGGCAAAGAGTTAATATGGATATCCCAGGATAAGTCATGGGAAAGATGATTCCCCAAGTATTTGGACGATTTGGAAGAGTGGAGAATGGATGAATTATAAAAAAGCTGAAAGGTCTTGATGTTTATTTTTATATTCCTTTGATAGAAAATGATATTGTGACGGGCCACCCCCGCACCCTTAGGTTTAATGTAATTAAGCCTGGTACCAACGGGATGGACCAGTCAGGGGTTCGGGACCTGGATCAATTAGACAAACTAGGCTCGATACTGGGTTTAAGAGAAGGCAATCTCATTTATTTCCTTAGCAAACAAAAAAAATACACATTTAACATTCAGCAAAATAATAAAACGTGGGCGTGCGCGATGACTAGTATGCAGGGTCAGTACGACCTGAGGAGCCCCTCAGAAGAATACACTACTACTTACTAATTAATTACTATGGCTTAATGTTATTAGTTGCTATAAAGGGTATTATAGTCGAGCAGGAGGTCACTCCCATGCAATTAGCTATGCAACTGCTCAATACTTGTACCAATTAATGGCGCAAGGAGTGTGTCGATTTGCTACGTGGCATATGACACCTTGAGCAAGTTTGCATCAGGGGTTCCATCACGCATGAAAGCGCAGTGCGCCCCTTTTAATCGCCAGAAAGAGGACGTGCATCGGAACCTCTTCTTGGTGAGCCCCTTGATACAACACAGGCTCCTAAGTCAGGACTGCTGCACCAGTAGCCGCAAAAAACGGCGTTTTCGCTAAAACCAAGCGTGTCACTTTGCATTAAAAGCACAACCTGGCCAGTGGCCATTTTCATTGTCAGCTAGTATAGAGGGTGCCTTGACAGTAACTGCTCGTTTCCAAACTATAATTACAAGCTACAAGTTAAAATTAAAGTCACAGCAAAAATACAATTGAATTGTCACAATCGGGTAGCAGCGAAAACTTCGCTATAACGCAACATAAACTTGTTTCCTTCTGTTCGATGCGACGGTGAAAAACATTAACGCCGAATGACCGTTCGTTACACAGTCCACAGAACCAAGGGAATAACCAAACACACGTTTAAAGGACGTAAAATCGCAGCTAGGTTAGTTGAAGTACATTTAAAACTGGCACGCCAATCAAGATTGTTCGTTCCTCCTTAATATGTCCGCGCGGCAAGAGTAAATCGTACAAAAGTCACTCACCCAGGTTCGTCTTTACTTTAAAATTAGGTACCATTCAAAACAGGACGCTCTGCCATGATGTTTTCTGGTGACAAATATTTCTTCATATTGTTTCGCACTTTAAAAACTAAAGTTAATGATGCATTCAAACGCACAATGCCATTGCTCCAACAGGGAGACCTTGGCTCGCCCGCAACTAAACAAAAGCCACATAAATTACACTTCCATGCACAGTTGCACTTAATAATTGTAATGCAGACAAAAAAGTTATGACTTATAGCCATCACAATATGTTGAAAGCTGATTTAGGGGATCATATGCCTTTTGCATGCTTCTTCAGCTCTCCCAGGTCGCCGCCTGCTCTGCCTGGTAATCAGCCATCGGAATAAAAAAATTACAAAAAGTAACAAAATGGAATATTTAAATTTGCACGCACCAAAACAGAATACGGGAAGAGAAATGCAACAATTATTTGCTGGAAACTGGGATGAATTTCTTAGAAAATCCGACAACAATGCCAGGCTCCAACAAACAAAAGAGCAAACAACCGACGCTGCAGCATTGGCGGCGCGGCAACAATCTGCCAACGCCAAAACGATAATAAATACTAAAACGTAAAATATAATAACAATTACGAAGATAAACCCCTTTAACCCCAACACAACACACAAACTAAAATAGCAAAACCAACACGAAACAAAAACGCACCGAAATGCACCAGCACCCAAAACGCAACATGAACGAACTCGACGCACAGCACTTGCACATTACGAAAACAAACACAATTTTTTTTAAAATACCCACGACCGTTCCTGCCGGGCACATGAGGCATCCCACACTGACATGAAATGTCACATACGCCCGACGGAAACCTCGAGCATACCCGTTCCAGGATAATGCTCGATCCCCATTCCAAACAGAACAAACCACTCCACACTAACCCCATACACTATCCACAACACAACAAACCCAAAACTAAACCACCAACACGCGTCCCAAGACACAACAACTAATACCAAACGACACACGATAAACTTATCACCTAATAACTCCACACAAACCCATCACTGCATTACCAGTCCAATGTAGAGAACCCGAGGTGCTCCTTTCTGAAAAACGCTGGGCCCTGCACACAGGGCTAACACTTGTTACCTATGCTACCTTTTGCCCCTACTGGCTTCCCTTGCCCCTTCCCTGGGGTACCCATAACAGCTGCCACTTCAGCAGGCTGATTCTCCTTTTTCTTGAGACCTCGACCTGTACGCGGTGCCCTTCCTTCACCTGAGCGTACTAGCATCGAGTTGCCCTTCTTCCTAGACTTCTTATCATTCACAACACCCATCACCTTCACCTCCTTCTCCCGATCCGACTGCTTGGATTGTTTTCTTCCACCGGTCTCCGACTGCTGTTTCAGCCGCTCCTTAACCTGGTGGAAGACTTTCAATCCTGCCCTCCACTCCGGTTCTTCCACAACAGTTTCCTTCCTCCGGATGCTTGTTACTACCATACTTTCTACCACGTTCGTCCTGTTCAACTCGCCTTCCCGCAACAGGTCCTCCCACTAATCGACCACCGTGTCACCTGGACCTTCTTTGATATCACTCACTCCTCCTGGCACCTCATCTGAGACTACCACCTCACCTTTCCCAAAACCAGGGCACTCAATGGTGACGACTCCTGTTGCCACAGCTTTCCCCGACAAACCTCTTCCACAGTACCCGCCTCCTCTTCTGCTACTACACTATGGTCCTCTTCTAAGACACCCCTTACCACATTCACCTCTGCTTCTCTCAATGGCTTCGCGTGTTCGGGCATCTCGCCCCTACGTTCGTCACCCGATGCAGGCTATCTGACACCATGTTGCACAGGTTCCACACAATCGTCCACTGCCTCAGTTCCAACAGGGCATGGCCGCATGTGCGGACCCGATAATGCACCCTATGTGCATGATGCTGCCGCACAGTCTTCCATCGCGGACTCCTCATGTCCATTTTCCACGCCCTCCTTTAACTGTTCTCCTGACACATTTTCAAATGCTTTTAATACCTCACTACTCTTGCTGCAATGTGCACTACTGAACCCGGGGCTCACCGGTCGACCGCCACTGGCCAGGTGCATACCACCTGTTTGCTTGTCTTTGGGCACAACACAAATTAATGTGGGTCGCTTCCTTTTCCAGTGGGCCCACGCCTGTCCTTCGCGCACCCATCTTATATCTCCGTATCGCATTCCCTTCACTTGAACCCAACCATTATCATCCTCTGCTATCACCTAAAATGGCCCTAACCAACGCATGGCACTCCTACCAACAATAGTGCGGCTTCTGCCAGGCAGCCTCAGCATGACTAGCACTGGCTCTCCACCCACTTCTTCGCTAACCGCAGCCCCGCTATTCACATTTACGTGACTATGAATGCTCGTGGAGGAGTTACCTGTGCCTTCCACGGCTGCCATCTCACTTCTGTTCTCCACAACCCTACCCACAGTCACCCCTTGTGACCCCTTCACTTCCGGGGCACCTACACACCATCCAACATAATCCCATATCTGCTCCACAGATCTACATACCCCCTCGATCATGCCCTCCAACCTCCGCATAGTTTCACCACAACCACATGCGGAAGGAGGACCTGTACTCGCCATGCCCTCCCATGAGGGCTCACACGTAGATCCCCTATTTCCGAACACGGGCTCATAGCACGTGTGTATTTGGGCGTATTGATTGCAGTCAGCCACTGCCTGTTCTCCCAAGCGCTTGGCCCCAGCAAAGCTCGGCGATTCCTGGATGGCCACAGGTGACGCCACGGCCCCTACATTGGGCATGATGCCTGCCAACAGCTATACTGACAAGGGAATCCCTCGAACAATATGTCACAGATTTCCACCAAATTGAAATATGTTACTTATCTGAAGCTACTATAGATGCTTGCAAAATATGAGTGCGAAATTATGTTTCTTTCAAAATAAACCGCGAAAACGAAAAAATTTTAGCATAGATAGCCATACAAGGACTCCATTGTTAAAGCGGTTAGGCTATGTGGGGTTCCCTTGTGAGTAAAAATTGCATTCCTCAGCTATCCCCGTACCCATACACGATCTAATTCCCCAACGGAACACACGCTCACGGACCTCTCAGCCCCAGTATCAAAACCTGCCTCCAAAATCCGAAAATTTCGGATTCCAGGTCCCTGTTTGGGTGCCAGTGAGACGTTCACGTCCCCCCCCCCTCCCCCATGCATGGAGAGCTACGTGCACCACCTGAGGAGAATGCGCCAGGGAGAGTTTGAGTCTAGGGTTCGGGACCCAAATAGAGACTGACAAGGATACAGAGCTGGGTGTTTAAGCTTATTTATTTTCATTTAGTTGACAGAACGCTTACAAAATAATGTCCAATAAAACAATTCTAACATTTAACCTACAGTGCACTGTATTTGATTAACCAAGGGCCCTATATTCAAACATGTATTAATCCTTTAGTGTAAACTTATACTAGCTTAAAGTGAGTCCACGGCACAATCCTATGGCTCTCGTTTTGCACAAACCTCAATATACCCGATGCAGGTTAGAGGGGATATCCCTGATGCGGGCATAAGAGACAGTAGCTGCTGGGTGGGGCTGGCTGCTCCTCGGAGTGCACTCAGAAACCTCCACAATAAGTACCTCTAAACAGTAGCGCACAACTCGTGCATGGTGTCTCTTGCGTACCGCTTGAAAGAGGAGAAAGACTGAAACCTCTCTTGCCCGGTTCTGAGTGTTCCCCTTCAGCAGGCTCTGCGACTAGCCAAGTGATCAACAGGTTCTAGCATCAGGCTCTTGAACGGCGCTGATACGTTAACCTATGACCCGGCATTCCGCATCTCGAAACTAATGCCTCAAGTTTACAGGTTGTGATCTGGAGCGAGAAACGCCATAAGATGGCACCGGGAATAAATAGTATGCTCTACTTTTATCTTAAGAGAAATACGACAATCGTGATGTTTAATCATATCAAAACAGTCAATTGTTCATACGCGCTCTTCTTTTAAGGAGCACACCAGAATGTTCACGCTCAATTAGAGCACACACAATGAACTCGTTCCAAGTGGGGGGTGTAGTTGAGAACAGCGTTCCATCACCTCAAATCTACGAGGCACTGACGAGGCAGGTGCGGTTCCCAGGAACAAAATAACATCGAAAGTATTCACCAATATGGGCCGAAACACCTTACTTCCACCTGGATTCCAGAGGTAGGGGTCCTTGACAAATCAGCCAGTGTACAAACAGTATCAGCTGCAACAAGATTTCGAACGCAGACGTCGCCATTCCGGTGTCGCACGTTGTTCACTCAATCTTATCGGTTACATGACAGTTTTCAAACAATTCCTAACTTAACTTACTGATTCACGAAAACTCTTTACTGGAACTAAATTATTGATAATACTAATAAAACTTTACAGATTACATTTTTACTGTACGCTTAGGTTCGAAAATACAACTCGGGGAACGATCGCAACATGACCTCCCTCTACGAAAAAATTTAGCCGAAGGGAAAAAAAAAGAACTCTCCACGCAACAAAACAAAAATATTATAATTTAGACACATGATATTTTCACGGAATACACACAAAACAATGCTCTGCCGAGGGCTGTTCCATTTATTACAAAGCAATCAAACGCAACAATGACAGCCTCCAACAGAGCTCACAACAACCACTTACAATAACGAGAGAACACACGTACTATAACGACAACAACACACGGAAACTGCTCATTCACTCAACAATAGCACTTTATAATAACTAAAATTGATCGCAAAAACACGTAATGGTTACCAAAAGAAAACAAAACTCTTACAACGCAACTCACTCGCACTGAACCTTAACCATTCAAAGCGCATAAAATACACCACTTGCTCACTCTTAAATAAACTGATTTAAAACCAAAACGTTTTCCCAAGACTCTACAACAAGGTAGGTATCATTTTTGCTTAAACTACTTCCTATTAAAATACGCATAATGAGGTTTCCGTCGGACACATGCAACACACAACTGATCTGGAATGTCACAATATAAGAAGTTTTCTGTAAATTTAACGTTAGCTGATTAACATGGAGCCATTGCTCTTGCAATGATTAAGTCGAAAATCCGTGGCTGCTAAGGCAACTTATACATTAATACAAGAACCATATGCCATCAGATTCACAATTCCTTTCGACTTACAGCTCAAATTTAACCTTGACACAAAACATGTTTGCCAAGCCCCGACCAGGACTGACATAGGATACAACTTCTTGCATAGCAGTAGGCCCAAAAAAATATCGCATAGAACTGTTCTGACATTGCGTTGTATTGGATACATAAATATATTTTAAGCATGAGCTACATCTTGAGTAAAAAAGTGCTTTTGCCTGTTTAGATAAACTGAGTCAAATTACTTGTCTGTTCCCCTAAAGCCATGCCCATTGTCTGTTCCTGCCTCGTAAAATTAGGGTCAGCACCCCCATAATAGTTCACATTACCATAGACATTCAATAAGTGACAAAACTTTGCTTCTTTACTCGCATGATATCAGCAATTCACAATAAGCAATAATTGCGTTCATCTTGTATTTCGCTGTCTATCACAATCAGAAAATGGCTGCTCATGGAACTCTCATAATCAGCTTTTTAGACTACAACCACACAACATCATGCTGTGCTTCCAAAAACAAAACCAATGCACACACAAAGAGGCATTCTCTCACTAAGAACACACAAAAGCAAGAATGCATCAACAAAACAGCATTTTCATATCATTCATGATGCAGTCATGAATCTACTAAATTGGAGGGCAACAATCAAGCTATTATATAAGACACTTGATTGTTGCGCTCCTCATTACAAACACTAAAAATTTGAAGATGACCAGAAATAACGACTCTTTAACCACAACTAAAAACAACTTGACTGTTGCGCTCCTACAACGATTGAGCATTTAGTTGTGGTTAAAGAGTCGTTATTTCTGGTCATCTTTAATACAACCTCTGACAATTAATGCGTATCAGCGAATGAAAAAGACTCATGAAATGCTGACAACAGTTTACACAGAAAGTGGTATCACTTTGAAGTGTGTTTATGAGTGGTTTAAACGGTTCCGAGGAGGCCGGAACACGGAAGACGCCCCCTGAAGTGGCCAGACATCCAACTTAATGTTACAACCCAACTGAAGGCTATCCCTAAAAACGACTACGCCAGGAGTTTCCAGGACTTGTACAGGCGTTCCCAGAAGTGCATTACCATCAACGGGGATTACTTTGAAGGATAGTAACTGCTGTTTCATGTAAGCCAGCAATCCACTGGCAATATGAGGTCATTCACCGAACTTAATTGTCAGAGGTTGTATTATAATCCATATTCCTATTTCACGTCAATTTTGGTTAGAAGTCATATTTGTAGCATACTTATTGTATACATCTGTGCCTTTCTTCCCGAATTATTATCACTAACAATTTGCTTACTCCACCATATAATCACAGTTTTAAAAATAATATTAAAACAACTGATCAAAACACCTGACTTATAATTAAACCCAAGGGAACACCCCCCCCCCCAATTAAACATTCGTGACATTGCATGTCACATTACTATTCGCCAGTTTGTGCATTACAAATGTGTCTACTGGATTTCTATGAAGATCCTGAAGATACCACCACTGCAGTTCATTTAAATTTGAGAACTATAGTTCGAGACAGGATAACTTTGTAATGAGGGAACAAGTACAGTTGCGAGATCATTGTACCAATGTGCAGTATCAATAAGGAAGAGGAAGTAGGTAATAAGAAAAACTTATGCTAAAGACAGAACAATTGTTTGCTATAGAATTATTTGGATTTTGTTCACGTAATCTTACGTAAACATTTAAAACTAATTGCTTCTTTCGACTTATTGAAGGTGTGTGACTTGGATAGCGATGGCATGCAAACCGGCATGGTAGCCATGATAAGATATAATTCCAAAATAGTGTCTACATATGCGTTATTAAATAAAAAATATGATGTATTAAGTTCATAAAACATGAAGTGTAAATAATTTTAATTGTGTATATTTACTATGTAATTATATTTAAAAAATTCTAAGAACTATATTTTAACTAAACATGCACATAGCCTTCTCGCTGCCTGTACTTGTTCCTTTATCGCAAGGTTAACGTGTCCCGAACTATAGTTTGGAGCAACTTGGACTAGATGTAAAGAACTTTTCCAGTTGCTCAGCTAATAACGCAAATGTAAATTTGAGAACTTACCATTCTGTTTATCAACTGCTATTGAAAGATAATGTAAAACTGTATCCTGTTTGATGTGCTGCACATATGCTTCATAATTTGAATTTGCAATAGATAAGTGTGATTTTGACATCAGAAATTTAATTTTAAAAATGTATGGTCACTTCTCCTGTCATGCAAAACATGTGGAACAGTTTAAAATTTTTTTGACAAAGCTGACATATTTTTCAAAGTATTATTAGATATGTTTCTGCACGCTGCCTTTCTCTACATCCAGCAATTGAGAGGGCTTTTATGCCCCGTTCACATTGAACCGGCAAGGCGGTGAAGCATCTTTTCTGCCTCCCCTCTCCTGCCTCCTCCGCCGCCCACGCGAGTTGTTCCCACTGGACCAGCACGAGAGAAGTGGCAAGGTATTGTCGCAGATCAAGTACATCCCGTTATATTAATGGTGTACTCTGACGGGGATGGATACTTCCAGCAGCACAATGCTCCTTGTCATAAGGTTGGCATCGTCTTCAGATGGTTCGAAGAACATGCCGGAGAGTTTACCTTGCTTCGTTGACCTGCACAATCGCCAGATCTCAATCCCATTGAGAATTTATGGGATGAGATCGAACGGGCCATCAGGCAGTGGGATCCAGCACCATCAAATCTGCAGGAATTGGAAGGTGCAGTTCTTCAGAGTTGGTCTCAAATTCCTCCTACAACCTACCAACATCTCATAGAATCCATGCCCCGAAGAATGCAAGCAGTAATAAGAGCGAGGTGGCCCAACACTATATTAAGGGGGTGGTCATAATAATTTGGCTATTCAGTGTATGTCCATCCAGCACAGAACACTTGATTTTTTAATTTGACGCGGACAATGGGCCTGCGTGATCAGCTGCTGAACTACAAGGATCATGCTGTGCAGATGCTCTGTACTAGTATTTCATTGATGAATGAATGTTTCTGAGAAGTTTTGGTTCTCGTAGAAGCGTTTCATACACTTCTTCACAAGAATTAAAGGAAATCTCGTGAAACTCAAAATTGCACTTCACCATTAATATTGCTTGTAGTGTTTCCACTTTTGTTTTCTCACTTGTCCATACAATATTCGTAGCGGAGAAAACTCTTTCAGTGACAACGTTTGTTCCTGGGAGACATAGCACATACTCCACAATTTTTTGAATCTGCACACATGGCACATTTTTAACCTTGAAATGACGAAAGATTTCAATCCCATCGACAGGCAACAGTAGTCTTCTGAGAGACCCAATCTCAATCTTTTCTGGTGAAGTAAATCGGCTAACGTAGCTAACTTCATCAAATAGCTCGTTATCATCGGTTTTAACATTCAGATTCTTTTGTCCAAAAAGCTGCAGGCTCTCTTGTACTTTTTCCCAAGATGTCGTCTCTTTTAATATAGCCCAACTAATTGCATTCAGCTCTTCGAATTGACCAACCCTTTTCTTAAGATATTCAGCACAGTTTTCATAAAAATTTACAATGGTTCTCATAATGTCATGTTTTGTCACTATTCCTTCCTCTTCTAATTGGGTAATCCGAACACGTACTTCATTTGGTAAAATTTTTTGACGCTTCTCTCAGTGCATTTATCTATTAAATCGTCCAGTGCAGAAGAGGCTTCTAATGCTGTTGCAGTCTGTGCCTCTATGCCAGAATTGTTGCACGAAACACTACAGCGATATTATGTACAAAATAGAGCCACAATTCAGCACAGGGATTTTCAAAAAAGTTGTGGATTAGAGTGGGACACTTCTCTTCCGACAAGAAATAGGATTTCAGGGCAAGAAACAATTTTAAAACTCTCTCTACCGCAGGCATCAGTGGTAACCACCTAGTTTTTTCATATCCTAAAATGCGCTGATATTCTACATAGGAAAGCTCGTAAAATTGTTTAAATGACTCTACACGAACAGTGTAATTTTAGAAATTTTAGAAATAATAATAGGCTTAAATTTTCATAATAGCTGCTTCCACATCAATTGGCAAACAATTTCCGGCAGTTTGTATCGCATTGTGCACAATATGAGCAGCACAACCAACACCTAACAGTTTCCTCCCCAAGTCATCTTGCAATATTGCAAAGACGTTGTTTGATCCTCTCCTTTATAATCCCCCAAAGTTTGTATTCGCATTGTCTGCGCAGAAGCCTACGGCCACTCTCAAATTATGTCGTTGTAATGCATAAGGAAATTGGAAATGGTTTGTGCTGTTTCTCCAGGAAGAGATTTCATGTCCAGGATCTTAATTTTAACATCTGAGAGTGGCACAAAATATCTTATCACAGGAAACGACTTCACATCCTTATGGTTGGACGCGTCTGTAAACGATGTCACAAAGTTCGTGTCATTTAACTCTGCTTTAACTTGATTCATTATATATGGACACAGCACATTTTTGATGATAGCTGCACATTTTGTTTGTGCACAAGAGAAGTTTGGATTAAAAATTTTTTGCATCAATTTGGACGTACAGTCCATGAACCGAAAGCTGTGACTGTGATAAATCGTATGATATGACAAAGCGCCTTCTGCAGCAACCAACTGGACTTCCTTTTCTCCTAAATCAGTTCTTGAAAAATACTTCGTAACTGTACCTGATGATGCCGACAACTTCAGGGTGTTCTTGTGACAATCTGTATTCAGATGTTTGATTATATCTCCCCGCCCTTGTGACGCACTTGTCTCGCACTGTACGTCCTGCTTGCTGTCTTTTCGAGCCTTCTTTGTGAATGGAAACTCAATTTGCAAGTCCTCATTGAATTTTGAATTTCGTTTTGGCATGGCTGATATAATGAGCAGTGGCGGATGCAGACGTTAACTAACGGCTTTACATTAGGTTAACTGTGAGAAACATACTACTAGAGATGGGACGCACGTGGCCGCAACATGCTTCACGTGTTTATGATGATGACGTTCATATTGAGAGAAGCAAAGCCAACTAGAAAGACAGGCCAGGGCACTTAAAAGCCACATGACCAAAGTAGATCGAGCAAACCCGATTATTGGATAAAAAATTTCCCCTATTCTTTATTGAAAAACTGCAACATTGAAGTTTATTTTTTCTGCTCAACTTTTTACATACTGTAACCTATTGATATGATTTTTCCACCTCTTCCAACAACTGCAGCAAGTTTTGACTTGGACTTGTAGCGATAAAAATTGGGAGTCGGTGGAAAACATCCAAGCTCATGTTACAAGGTTCCTGAAAGACATTCCAGTCGTGGAATTCCAGGGTGCCTTCCAGGCGTGGCAGAATCGTCTCTGCAAGTGTATTGATGCAGGAGGAGACTATTTTGAAGAATTTTAACCATTTGTACCAAGCGGATCAATAAATCTATTTTTCCCAGAAAATGCTCATTACTTTCATAATGCACCCTGTATATGGTAAAATGCAGAATTTTGAATGATTTTAAAATTAATATTATCTGACCATGTGATTTATGAACGTTCCCTAATTAGCATTTATAACCCATGCTATACATTCACAGAAAAATTGACCAATTTAGGCATTGGAGTTTTTAGATGAGAAAAATTTAAAAGTTATTGAAGCCAATAATCATTACTTTTGAATTTTGTTCATATTTTTTTTCAAATCCTTATTACAAATTCTCTTTATAACGAACTGAATTCTGGTCCTTTCGAGTTCATTATAAGAGTTTTTACCACTGACCTATATAAATAACTGGACGGCGCATCCCTCACTAAGACTATTAAAAAGGGTGATGCCACTGGATGCCATATTGGTAGGGGCAAGAAAGTCAGTACTTAAGGAGAACACTGCTTGAAACCAAAGAGCAAATTTTATTTATTTGCTAGAAAAAAAGTTTAAATAATTTATAAATTAAAACATACTTACATTTATGTTTAAATGTACATGTATTATTAAAGTTTATTTATTTTGAAAAATAGCCACAAAGTAATTACAGGGTGCGTAAGGTATTTGAGGAGACACCTTTGTTTGGCTACTTCTGCACTATAATAAATTGTATGTCCTTTCCATTTCCGGAAAACAAAATAGCGGACCATCAAGTAACACAAATCATGAAGAGACATGCATAAATCGTGGCTATAAAGACAGAGCACAGCGATTTAGAGATATCATGATTTCTAAAGGTCGCAAGATCATTCGTCCACAAAGTGCGGACGGAGTTGGAGACCGAAGATGACAATTCAGTAGCAAAGCGTAAAAAGCATGCCTCGTGCTCTGACATCAGAACACCTGAATTTATTCAGCAAGTGCAGCAGGCCATCGATGACAATCCCAGAACATCCCTGAGGTCACTTGCCAAAGATCTCCATGTGTCGGAAGGAACAATCAGAAATGTTGTCCATGAAAACATCAGATATCACACGTATGTTATGCGAAGAGGTCAGTTCAAGTCTGACAAAACACGGGAAAACCACCTACTCGGATCGAAAAGGCTCTTAAACAAGCTGAAAAATCCATGTGTAGCTGATTTGTTGTGGCCTCTCCTAACCTTTGGCTTTCTAACTCCCCTGACCTGAATTCGTTGGACTACTACATATGGAGCGTTGTGGAGAGAGAGGTCAATGAACACCCCCGTAACACCAAAGATGAATTGAAAGCTGCCATTGTTCGAGTAATGATCAATATGGACCATGACCATTTGATTCGCACATGTCGACGATTTCGATTTCGCATTGAAGCAATTATAGAAGCTGAAGGCGGATTCATTGAATAGCCATATAACAAGAAGGTTTCTTGTGTATGCTCATGATATGTTTCGATAATAAAGTTATTATCTCGATTTCTACCTCTGTTTTCTTTCTTGACGTGAATCTGTCCTCAAATACCTTACGAACCCTGTGCATTTATTGATTTTCAAGTTTTAATGTTAATGTTAAAATATTGTGATCCCCCCCCCTTCTCCCACCTGCTATAAGGGACCCCACTAATGTGCAGTCTACCGGCAAAGGGTGCTTGTTAGGGGTTCGGGGTGGAAAATAGAGGGTGAACAGTAAAACACAGACATCCTAATAACACACAACATAAATGAAAAATTTCCCGGAATAAAGGCACAAAAGTAAACAAAATGTGTACTAATATGACAAAAAAGGAAAAAATAAGTATGTGGATAATAGTAAATAAAAGAAATAAAAAACTCTTTCACCACAACAAAAATTAAGGAAAAATACAACCTGAACCTGGAAAGCACTTTTCGACAGCAAGGCTATCATCATTCAGCAGGGACCAAGGAGTATACTAGGGGGAACCGAGTGAACTGACTTGAAAGCGGAAAAACTGAATATATATAGCGAAAAGACCACGGTTTTAGGCCAATCAGAGAAATTACACCAAAAGGGGACAAATTAATGATTGGGCAGTTGGGTCCACCATTGGATTAATGCTGAGTCGCCAATGGGACCTGAGTCTGAATTTAGTAGTAAATTATTGAAATTCAACGGCCTTGTCGTCACCCGCCCTTTAACAAAAAGGACCAGAAATTGTTGTTCATGAGATAGACAAGCAACTCACCAGCTTGTTATTGTGATAAATATTTTTTTTTTTTTGGATTACATATAGATTCACCATGACCCCGACACCTCATTTATGGATCCTGATACTGTGCAGGATTCCCAACCATTTACTGATTATGCAAATTTGTTGTCCAAGTTCACTGGAAAACCCGATAGCATAAAAATTGCAGACTTTATTGCATTTGCCCGTAACATCCGGAAGATAACACAATGGCCGGATTGTACTATCTGCAATGTCGTAAGAGCATGAGTAATTGGGGAGGCTGCTCAAAGGATGCGTGACTTCGAACTTAATAAAACTGACCATTTTGATACACTGGCCATACGTGTAGTCAGCATCTTTGTAAAACAAAATGACAATGATGAACAGGTTGTTGATAATTTCTTTAATGCTATACAGGCCCAACACGAATTAGTAAAAGGCTTCAGTATTTGTCTTTTCTTATTATATCAGCAGGCCTCACCTTACACTCTATGGGCATGAGCTGCGATGAGATATTACTTAACCAGCTGAAATTAGGTCTCTTTCTGGAACTTAGGGCTTCATTTATCTACTTAAATCCCAACGATTATAATGAGGCGGTCAGGAAATTATCTTTAATAGAATGGCAATCTATTCACATAAAAAATTATGATGAACAACTTTTGCTATTGCACCATCAAATTGAAGTATTACAACAGCGGATACAATCACTCACGGAACAATAAGCATCGTCATCTTTACCCAATATTGCCACATGCGTTAAAGAGTTCAGACATAACCCCTTACAAAATGATTTGGATGGTCTGGAAGTAACGGATATGGCGTGCGCAACAGTCGATCAGAGTGACATAAACCACAGTCTTACCGATCAGATACATGAGATAATTAACTAGTTTCCGCAATGCTTTGCCAATGAAATCCCTCAACTTACAGGTGTAACTGGTTTTGTAGCCTCATATAAAATTGATGAAACGAAACCCAGTTTCACGAGGCAATACCCAATTCACGTGAAAAAATTTCACTCCCTCATTCAAGATTATTTGAAGGCAGCTATCATAGAACCATCACGTAGCTAATGGAATTCGCTGGTACATATTGTCCCAAAGCATAACGGTGATATTCGTTTCACCCTGGATCTTCGAAATGTAAGTAAACTCATGGAACAATTGGATTTTCCTACATCTATAATTAGCGACATTCTTCAAAGTTTAAACCATTGCAAAATCTTTTCTGTAATAGATCTCAACTCCGGCTATTTTCATATTCCAATTGACCCTGGGTTACGAAAATGATATGCATTTCAGACTCCTTGGGGAAAATTTCAACTTAAGCGCATGCCCCAAGGAGGACGTAAGGAGGATATTCCAGAAGTTTATGACCATGATACTCTGTGACGACTTGGTCAAGGAAAATTTGTTTTTCAAGACGATGTCTTGGTGTATTTGGAGAATTACAAAGAACATTGTACCCTACTAAATTGGGCGTTCTTGAAACTCCAACAACATAACGTGAAACTGCGGCGGCAGAAATGCCAGTTTGGGCTCAAGAGGGTACAATACTTAGGTCATGTTATTTTACACCGGAAGATATATCGCCAGACCCAGATAATGTAGCAGCTATTGTACAACTGAAACCACCATCAACTGTTAAATAGATCAGCAGTTTTGTTGGGTGAAAAAACTTTTACAGACAATTTATTTCAAATCTTTCACATATCTTGACCCCACTCACCGCTCTCACAAAGTAACATGGTAAAATTTTATGGTCAGATGAATGCCAACAGGCTTTTCAAACTGTGAAAGACGCATTGATATCACCACCCGTTCTAATTTCACCGGACTACACTAAGACTTTCTACATAAATACAGATGCATCAAACCATGCACTCGGAGCCATCTTACAACAACTAGGAGCGCATGGCTTACAACAGATTGCATATTACATGGGTCTCAAAATAATTTCAGTGTAATTGAAAAGGAGGCTTTTGCGATAGTCAAAGCACTTCGGCATTTTAGGCACATTGTGCTCCGCTAGCCAATCGGGATCTTATCCGACCACAAACCACTCTCTTTTTTAAAAAACATGAAAACAATAACCAACGGATTCTTCGATGGGCCCTGGAATTGAGGAATTTGACATCCAGATATCTCACATTCCACACCCACAAAATTATGTTGCAGGCATGTTGTCTAGGCCAGTGGAATCAAACTTGGCAAATATAGTATCTCTTGACAATACTGACTGGCAAAAGAGAATTCAGAACTCGCAGGAAAGCGACAGCTGAATTAGCAAAAAAGTGGATAAAATTTACCATCCACTGAGTCACGCACAGAGACCAGGCTCCCACATATTCTCTCATAAACTGAATTCTTTAAAGAAAAGGTCCTTCACGGAAAGGGAAAGCCCACCAATGCATATGTGATGGATCAAACATGTGTAACGAAGTACTATGAGTTGCTCACGATCACCCTGTTTTAGGCCACAAAGGGGTCAGCAAAACACTCATGAAATTACAGCAACATTACTACTGGCCCTGCATGTTGCAGGATGTGCAGAAATAAATACAAAATTGCACTACTTGCCAGCAGGCTAAACTTCACACTGGTAAAGCTCCTTTCCAGGAGGGTATCACAGCCAATAAACCATTTGAAAATGGACATTATCGGCCTGATGGATAGGTCGGCCCAGGGCCATAAATATATCCTGGTAATGATTGGTGTGTTTACACGTTTTCCGGAAGCGGTCCTGCTTCGAGATCAAATGGCAAAAGCAGTGGCAAAAGCCTTCATGACCAACATTGTGTGTAGATATGGGATACCGACGGAAATAATATCTGACTGAGGTTAGAATTTTATGTCAGAGGTTATGCAACAATTATGCACTGACCTGAATATTCAACTTAAACCGACCACAGTATACAGGCCTACTTCTACCGGTTTGTGTGAAAGGGCAAATAAAACCATTATTGAAACGCTGCGGGCAGTATGCCAGAACAACCCCAGCAACTGGGATGAAATGCTAACTTACGCGCTATTCTCAATTCACTCCACAATACACGAAAACGTGGGAGACTCCCCAACTTCTTAGTTTATGGTCTCGATCCAATCACACAAGAAACGTGTACACACGAGCCCTCTGACATCGGCGAGACACCTGCACAGTATCAATCTGAGCTTGTCCGTCGCATGGACCAAATTCGATTGCAGGCCAAGGAAATAAGCGATTTTAAACGCAAACGTAGACTAACGAAGGTAAATATGTCACGACGTACATCTCAAAATTTCACATCCGGCACTTTGATCTGGTTGCAAAGAAAAGGCGGTCGAAAGAGAAAGCTTGCCTATAAATATACCAGACCATTCAGGATTTTACACAAAATCACCCTAGCTAATTACGAAATTGTGACATATGATGTCAGTTTATTATTTGTTTGTTCTTTTTTCACTGTTGCCAATAAATTATTCATTCTTTCATTTTAATCCGTGTGCGTTTAATATTGATTATTGGGTTTTGTTTAGAAATATCGTATTATTTTGTTTTGATAATTATTAAATAGTAATATCTGAGTGTGATATTAAAAATCGCCAACAATGTGTCGTTTAATTGGTTAGCATTGTCGGCAAAGATGAAAATTCTCCGTATTGCAAGGGATGCTGAATCGTTGAGACAATTGTTGCATGTGTTGTTGTCGTTTTTTTAGAATTAACTAAGAGTTTTAATGACACTTTCGGACGGGATGGCAAATACTGGTACGACTCGCGCGTTAGTAGACTTTCGTTGGAGTCTAAGTCGGCTTTCGCTCCGGTGTAAATCACTTTCAGCCGTATAGTGATCCGGGCCTAAGAGTTTTAATGGCACTTTCGGGCGGGATGGTGAATATTTTCCAGTAGCGAAAATAAGCGGAGTCGTTTTGCCATTAAGCCTAACGGAGAAATGGAAGGATCGTTCTGAAAACGGAGCAATTAATAAACCCATTCCAATTGAGTTCAAACAATATTTTATGTTTGTATTATCATATGAATTTTGCTAGAATCATTATGCGTATTAATATTATTGCCTTTTATTTCTCCTTGACTACTCAATGTGAGCAATGTCTACAAAGATAACCTGGCGATGTTCCTTTGTCATGTTAAGCGCTATTATCGTTCTTCTGCCCCTACGTGCTTGGCAGTGAAGTCGTGCCGGTCGGTGTTCCATCGAGGGAATTATCTGGCGGAGAGTTGGTGAGTTATTGAAATATATTTGTTGATGCGCCCCCCCCCCCCCCCCCGAATTTTCGGCAGTTTAATATGATGTACCTAAGTAGCTTCGAATAGACTAGAACTCTTGAGCGTTGTATATCTTAGAAGAACTGAACTCATGCATATGCAAATTAGAGGAGTGTTCTAAAGTAATGCGCCAAGAAGAGTCTTGTAATCTATAGTTGTTGTTATTAAAGTAATGCTTAAAATACCAACCAATTTAAAAAACCGTGTAAGGTAGTGCAAGTGTCCAATGGTTTATTAATGTTAATTGTCTCAGTGTAAAAGTAGAAAGGTTACACCACTCTAGTGGCTCTACTGATAAGCTGGTTACACCACTCTAGTGGCTCTACTGATAAGCTGTTTGATGGTCTCGCGTCTTCGGCACTGAATGAGTATAGTAAGTGGCCCAATGTCTTCGTGTTGTAAGTGACACAATGCGTCCATTACACATCTGTCCTAATAGTCCATAAAGGGGACTCTGAAGGGTTACTGTGCCCCCCCTTCTATTGTTAATAAAAAGGGTGCACACAACGTTTTCCTTACGTTGTGGTTTAGATATAGTCTTCGATAATAAGAGACCTACATAACAATACAGCCGATGACTGAGCGCATGGTAGAGTTTAGGTACCTTATGGAGATATTGTACTAAAGTGATTAATGAGGTATGGACCTTGTCAAGCCGCAGGCAGGAAAGATACAGTTTAACGAGGATGCCTGCCAAGGTGAAGAAGTTTGTAAAGTAGATTAAGCGGGATTACAATAATACTTAGTGGGGCCCCCTTTAATTTTGGTTAATAGATAAATGTTACTGTGTAGTATTTGTATGATGAATAAATTATGGCAACCGTGTGGTACACTGTGAATTTTATTAGATTGAAACCCGTTGTCGACTCTCATTTAATAGTGATAAAGACATTTGTGTGATGATTTAATGTGTCTGACAATTGAACTGTCTACAACAAACATACAAAATGCAGAATTGGTTCAATAATTTAAAAAAAAAAAAAAGTTGATCACATGCAATTCCAAAGTAAAGCTCAGTTACATGAAAATTGACATCTTAGAATTCGTGAAATACTAATTCTAACTTTATATATACTATATGGAGGGGGTGGGTGATGGACCATTCACTGAAATGGATGGGCCCTCCTCAAAAGGTTTTTCACAAAATTGTCTTCTGAATAATTTTAATTAAAAAACGTGGTCACTGTCATTGCTCATTTAAGTTTTTACCGTTATTTAATGCGTTAACTTATAATTTTAAAATGTATTGATTTTCATTAATTTTAATAAAAGAATTGCCTTAATAGATGTACAAGTATGTATCAAAAACAGCAACACAAGATTTACTAATCATGAATGATAAAAGTTTGTATATAAAAAAATAAAAAATAAAAAATTAAACTGTTAGTTTCATTCTTATCATCTATACCTGAAGTCTCTGTAAATTGCAGTGCTTCTCCATTAAATTTTTTTTACTATCTGAATTTAACTGAATAAAAGCCAATCAAACCAATTTATACTTTCTTCATTAACTTATCACTAGCAGTATTAATATTATTATGGACAGAAAAGTATTAGATGAAAAAACTAAGTTATGAAATATTCAATTTATTATTAATTAAGATTGAACTTTTTAAGTGCAAAAAGATTAGAGTTGTCATGTATATATATATATATGCGTGTGTAGAGAATTATGAAATAGTCTTGGGTGAATTACCGGCACTTTCCAATTCTCAACCCATTTGTAAATTAATAAAGTATGAATTAAAAATGCTCAAGTTGATTTATTAGCACTTGAACAATGAAGAATACAAGCAAGAATGGATGAAGCTAGGATGAAAACGGTACACTCAGTAAATTCGTGAATTCTCTGAAATTTCTGGCAAAGAGAAACTCCACATTTTACTGATAAAAATTTTTTGGAAATTTTTGCCAATCAAAAATCAATTAATCATTTTTCCATAAGTCTAATTAAAAGAAATAAGAAATACTATTTGTAATTAAAAATAAAATTTATAAACAAATCAAATTAAAGTAATCTAATTCAAAATATAATTAAGAAAAACCAAAGATGCAAGTTAATAAGAACTAGTTCATTCCCCTTTAGAAAAATATATTACTTGTTTATATGAATTTACCCACCGCTCACCCACTAACAAAATAACATTTCACGAAGTTTGTGCATTTCACCAAAAATATGTATATTAAATTTCATGTATAATTTTTCCGTAACAGCAAAATCGAAAGCTTACATCCCAATATTTTAGATGCATTGAATTAAGACGATCCCGATAAAAGAAGGCCACAAATGCCACATAGGAGATTACTTGAAAAGAGTTTGCTATGAAAATGCATACGGCCAACTGTTCGCTGTAGTCAAAAGTATCTCAACGCTTATGATACTCACTTTGAACACCAGTCGTAAATGTAGAAGTCAAAGACGACTTATATTCAGCTTGATGTCTGTCTGAATTTAGTTTTACAAATTTTGTATAGTTTTTTTCTTTTGCTGAAATGTGTATAATTTTTTTGACAGACTCTGTACATTCTTGGAAAAATTAAGACCCATTTAATTTAATTTTGCAAGCGGAAATTACTTATTTGTATAAATGAGTAGTTTCCGAGTTACGCATTCAAAATCGTAACAGTGTTCACATGCGAGTACTAACCAGCATGTGTTACGATGTTGAGCGCGTAACTCGGAACTACTCGTTGGAATTCGATCAAACTTTAAAGGTATACAAAGTTTTATGTACCCTATTATTCCTCCAAAATTTATTGTTCTAGGCGTTGCGGAACCTGAGTTATTAACTTGTTGCTCTTGGTGGCGGCATTTATATTTCTGTTCATATCTCAGTTAGCGTTCAAATTAGGACCCACATTGTATTAAAATAAAATGTTCATTCTGGTCACCTCTGTTATTGCTTTTTCAGTTATACACACTTTTCCAGAATTATCCTGTATAAGCTAATCATTCGTTTTTTCGCCAATAATCAGCAACTTATGATCATTGTTATGAGCAAAACCAACGGCTACAACAATGGTATTCAAAATTTACCACGCGATAGGCGTTTTCCTGCAACAATGCGTTTTTTGCGGGGGGGGGGGGGGAATAAATTTTTTTAGTAATAGTAATTCTATATAAATCGCTTGATATCAAGTGCCAGGAATAGATGAAGACAGATTAATTATAATACAGTTCCAGCAGGAATGCAGGTACTGAACCCCTAATACTACCTCACTTTATCCGTTTTTGATACTTATTTGTGGTTCTTTAGGAATTTTTTCAGCAGAAAAATGATGATTTTTTTTAATGTTACAAGTGTCGCACTAAAGAAGTCGAAATAATTCCAAATTGCATTCCAAGTGACTGGAAATTTGCATATGTGTCCCAAGTGGAATTTATATTTATAAAAAATGTCTTTAATTATTTCTATACACTTGCTATATCTAAATGATGTACTCAGGAATAGATGAATTTCTCTCTATTCCCAATATAGGGAATTCCCTAAAAATATGACTACTTTGCCATGCAATTTATCATGAGGAATGGGTGGAGGGGGAGGGGAGTTGAAGAACAGGAAATCTATAGAGGTCAATACCTGTGGACATATACCGTAAACTTGTGGACAGTATGTCATGTAGGGTGGAGGCAGTGATAGCAGCTCGGGGTGGTCCTACACACTACTGATTGAAGCTTTTTGCTGCTTTACGGTACTCCTCATCGCCTTCTTGGAAATGTTACCACCCTTCTGGGTTGAAATAGCATAGCCCCGTCCAGCTGTGTAAAATGGGAACAAAACAAACGAAAGGGAAGGGATAGAGGAGAAAGGGTAGCAGGGAGCAAGGATATGTGCTATATAAAAAAAATAAATTATAATAGTAAATCCCCTTCATTCATTCCTGCCTTTATCAATCAATAAACAATTACGCAGTAATGATTTTTTAACTTTTTTTTTGCGCATAATACGCGTATTATATACCGAAACTTACGGTAATCAGGTATGGATGAATGGGGGAATGAAAAGAAAAAAACAAAAAGAAAAAAAACCCTGTAAAAAAAAAATTCCTTAAATAATAAAAAAAAATCAAATTAATCGAACTTAGAGGTGTTGCACTCATATACCCCTGACAATACTAATTTGTTTATGTTAGAGTTGTATTTTTTGCTAACTTAAAATTATGATATTTTTTTTATTGTTATGCATGTCACACTAATTAATCGAAAATAATCAAAATTGCATTTCGAGTGATGTCAAATTTACATATTTCAGAAGTTGACTTTTCATTTTATGAAAAAATGTCTTTCATTATTTCTACCTCATGCTCAAATTAAATGATGCAAACAGATATAGATGGGCTTTCATCTGTCCCAAACTCGTAAATTTCCTAATGGCGGTAACAGAAGTCATGGTAACAGAAGTGATAGACAACTGTAATAGGCCTAATCTGTGACTATCAGCGCTGGTGACTATTCCCTATTTCCCACACAAGCTTAGAATATTACGAAATATGTTGCCGTCAGTACAAAATCTGACGCCAAAGTCGTTGTAGGCATTAAGGTAGAGAGTTTTAATACTTAAGACTGATTTATTTCTTTAACACCAGATGTCTCTTTCTCTTCTGGACGTTCATTCGGGAAACCGCCGAGTGGGGTCGCTATTCCAACTCTGAGGATTACAATGGAGAGTCATATTGTTCTTCATCTGTTCTTGGTAATATATTATACTTAAATATAAATGCTTAATTGACATATAAAGTAAAGTGGCTCGCAGTTGCTCAATGTTATATACGCAGTTCATAAAGTCTGCTTATTTTATAGACATAAAAGTTACACGTTTTGCTTCCACCGTGTAGAGAAACGCAAAGTTATCACTCATACACAAAGTTATTTATTCATACGCGAGGGTGCAAAAGTGTTAAGAAAGATCTCTAACAACTTGCCTGTGTTCATGTAGACACTGAAGAAGTGTCTTTGATGCTCCGTTCTTGATAAGTGAAGCCGCCCGTGATGTCGGTCTCGCCGTGGTTTCTGATGCTCAGGGGTCCCACTGGCGTTTCCCTACTCCTTCCATAGACCAGGCTCCAGCTATCCCTTCATTCTCATTCATCAGTCCGTATCAATTGAGTGATAGTCCGCCAGGTATTGGCTTCAATATCCTCGTACACCATACGTGGTGGAATCTCCACTACTGGGTATGACCTCCGTGTTCATAAACACTTTCTCCATCCAAGTTCTGTTGATGACCCAGTGCTTTGTTTAAAGTCTGCATTCATCACACACATGTTCACTGACAGAATGTTTTATTTTCTCAGAATGCATTGAAAGAAAGAGCAGTTTCAAGTGTAGGTCAATTTCCAGTTGTAGGTCGATTTGTGAGTATCGAATTCAGAGTGTTTGTCGATTTCAAAGTGAGTTTGATTTCCGAGTGTTTGTTTTCCCGCGCTCCCGTCTCTCTTAACAGATCGGTTTGTTTATTGATCCCCTCTTCCATTCCATCATTTTCTCGATTGTGATTTGGTAAATGAGAGGCATTACTTGAAACAGACGCTCTCTATCGTTCTATCTTTCATTCCTTTTTACGCTAGGCTCAACAATGAAAAGACTCCCCCCCCCCCTTCTCGATGAACATCTCTGAAAAAAGAGTGGGAACGCCGGATGCAATGAGAGGGGGGGGGGGGGATAAAAGAAAAAAATGAAGAGCAACTGTTAAATATTCTGATGAGCCAAATAAGAAAAGTCGGAATTAACCGTAAAATTGACAAATTGATCAATGGAATATAAGTTTAAAATAAAGATCATGAGATAAATAATCGATGTACATAAATGGTTTAAAACAAATAAATGATAACATTAATAAAAGGGAGTAAATAAACTTCACACGGATTATAATTACATATTAATCCGTAGAGACAATAGCATATTGTCACAAATTAAACACAACATATTACTACGAGATATAAATCCCAGCATCTCTTCTCAGAAACTCCGTTGCAGCAATGATACCACAGTAGAAATTCTCCCATTGTTGCCATACAATAAGAATCCAACAAGTTATAAATATCCAGAAAAATAAAATCAATTGTATTTATCTAAATCTATAAAAATAAATACATGACATACACTACATGATCAAAGAAGTTGGGACACTTGTTGCTCTACCATAAAGCCGCAAAAAGCTTCAATCAGTAGTGTGTAGGACCACCCCGAGCTGCTATCACTGCCTCCACCCTACATGGCATACTGTCCACAAGTTTACGGTATGTGTCCACAGGTATTGACCTCCATTCCTCGAGGAGTGTCGTGGTCAGTTCCTGGATAGATGTAGGGCAAACCATCCTGGATCTCACACGTCGTCCCAATTCGTCCCAAAGAGGTTCGATGGGGTTGAGATCAGGACTCTGGGCGGGCCAATCCAGTCCTTCAACCCGAATCTCGTCAAACCAGTCGGATATAGATCTTGCTTTGTGGCAAGGCGCATTGTTGTGCTGGAAGAGGAACGGCCCGTCACCGAAGTGTTCCCACAGCGCTGGAAGTGCCCTGTTATCCAGAATGGTCCTGTAGCCATCAGCATTGAGGTTTCTGTCCACCTTGATGAGCGGGCCCAGTCCAGTCCAGGAGAAACACCCCAGGTGTTCACAAGGGTGTCCCAACTCCTTTGATCATATAGTGTATCTAATCTATGCCTGTGGCTTTGTCTGTGTGGCAACAATGACTGTACTCAACAATGAACTGTGCCAACAATATTTCGCTGATAATTTATTTTGAATTTACTTTGAATTGATGACAATACCATAAATATTGACAATATTTCCTTTGTATTTATACACAGTTTTTATTTAAGCTTTTCCCAGAATTTATAGTATTAACTTTTCAATCATTCTCAATATTTGTACAAATAACTGGAGTAATAATTTCTTATCGATTTGATGGAGGGTAAATTTAAATAAACAAATAATTTATTTTTTATGAACGGGAATGAACTTCTCTGTTAATACAGAAATATTCTTAACTCTCTTCTGCGTATGGCAACAATGGTTTTACTACTGGTCGCGTGAGATAGCATGATCAGTAAGAGAGTGTTAATTAAAAAGTACTTAAAAGTTAAATCATGTCGATATTTTTTCTGTATTTTTTTATCTGTGTGTCGCTCTACGACTTTCATGATTGGATGATACATTTACTTCAACTTACGTTTGTGTGAGTCACAGGGTAAGTCACCTCCAACAATTTATAATTCCTCACAGGATTTACCTGTTTTTTTCCTGTGCTTTTTGGACCTATTGACTTGATTTCATTATACTACTGAAAAAGCACACAAGAAAACAGGAAATTCGACTAATATATAACTTTAAACAGGTATTCTTAAATTTGATATAATGTATTTTAAAAAATAAAAAAAAGTCTTAAAATATATAAATGTTGTACACTGATTGGAAAAAAGTAATTGGACACTTTCAATTTTAGACGTTTTGTCGAATATCTAGAAAAATACTTGACGAATTATCCTGAAATTTCAGGGGTGTAAAAAGGATGTTACACATCATATATTTTAACGAAGGTTTTCTCCCGAAGGCAAATAGGGGACCAGCAAAGAAGTGAACCAAAAAAATAATGTTTGGAATCATCCTGTAAAAAATAATGCTTGAAATGCATTGTAGCTGTAGCATATGCTTAAGAGGTTTGTTTTACTTTTCTGTGTTCATTTGTATGAGAATAGCACGTATATTTATGGAGATATAAAGGTTTCTTTAAAAAGGTCGAAATGTTTTCGTCAGTATGAAGTCAATATTTTTTCATGTCAGCGTAAGGAGAAGTTAATACTGGTGTCCGATCCAAAAATAAAAGTTTGGAGAAAGCCCCTTATCGTTTTGTTTATTTTTGAGAGCAACTGAAATTCAACTCATTCTATTGGCGATATCTTTCTCAATTTTCACGATATTTGCTTGGGCTTTTTATAAGAGTAGCTCTATACATTTGGCTAATAAATTATGCAAAAGACAATTTGGTAACGCATGCGTGTGCGCAGTTAAACATTATTTAGTAAAAATGCTCATATATCATCAAATATTTAATACTTTTCTATTCTGATTGCAGGGTGTTGCCTGTACTGTAGTTTGTCAAGTTTTCTGTAAATGGCATTGCATTGGGTTGAAAATCTTGCGTGTTATAAACAAAAATCTTACGAAAACATTTCGACCTTTTTAAAGAAACCTTTATATCTCCATGAATATACGTGCTATTCTCATACAAATGAACACAGAAAAGTAAAACAAGCCTCTTAAGCATATGCTACAGCTACAATGCATTTCAAGCATTATTTTTTACAGGGTGATTCCAAACATAATTTTTTTGGTTCACTTCTTTGCTGGTCCCCTGTTTGCCTTCGGGAGAAAACCTTCGCTGAAATATATGATGTGTAACATCCTTTTTACACCCCTGAAATTTCAGGATAATTCGTCATGTATATTTTCTAGATATTCGACAAAACGTCTAAAATCGAAAGTGTCCAATTACTTTCTTCCAATCAGTGTATTTATCTTGGCTGTATTACAACAACATGCTCGAAGAAGGGGATGAAGTAAATTTTCCTGTAGAGTTTCTAAACTCACAGGACTTCCCTGGTATTCCTCAAGACAAGATCAAGCTCAAGGTCGGGATGCCGATCATTTTGCTTCGAAATTTGGATGCCCCAAAGCTCTGTAATGGCACTAGACTTTGCATCACAGCGATAAAGCGAAATTTGATAGAGGCGATTGTGCTTACTGGCTGTGCAAAGAACACGACTGTACTTCTTCCAAGAATTCCCGTCATCTGTGACAATATTCCATTTCCTTTTAAGAGAACGCAGTTTTCAATTCGCCTGGCGTTTGGCATGTCTATTAACAAGTCTCAAGGACAATCATTAAAAATATTGGGCCTGGATCTAGAAACCCCCTACTCTTCTCATGGACAATTGTATGTTGGTTGCTCACGCATTGCATCCAGAACCAATTCATATGTATTCGCCCCTCAAAGAAAGACAAAGAATATTGTTTATTCTAAAGTACTACATAGCTAGATTTTTTGCTATGAACTTTTAATAACATTTTGTCGAATTCACTTTTTTAATATCTCTTAGCACCATTCAATATTTTTGACAGAGACTAACCATTCCAGAAAAATTTCTGCCCAAGTTCTTTCAAGAGGATACAATTTTTCTGTTCTGTAAGTATAAAAAATCAGAAGGGCAGACCAGGTGTGTGTGTCTGTGTGGGTGTGTGTGAGACTTCCAAATTAAATTGGACAATATTCCACGAATCATAAAATGCCCCTCAATCTAGCCTGGCATCAGACCACACGGGCGAAGCCGGGTATTTCAGCTAGTACATACATAAAACTGACAATTATATCACATAAATACCAGGGCTTACAAACGACCCTCCCCACTTGGCATTTCATGTCACAGAATAAATTTATAGAAAACTGTCAAATGTATTATATTACTGCTGAAGATTTGACTGGTGATGAGCAATTATTTCCATCTAAAACAAGATGTCCATTTCTTCAATAAATTGCAACTAAGCCTGACAAGTTTGGTAAGAATTTTTGGCTTTTAGTGAGAGCTGACAGTAAATACAGGGTGTTTCTAAATTAACTCCCGTATTAGACATGTTTTTTTACTCAAAAACTATTACAGGTTTTAACGTGATTTTTTTTATTCACAAAGAAAAAGTCAAAAAGTTTCTTAGCATGCCTTAATAAATTTCAATGTGCCCCCCATTTATGGCGTGAAAGACGTCAAAGCGAAACTAGACTTCCTCCCATGTTCGGGCTAGCATTTCGGGGGTGATTTCAGCGATTATTTCAGTTATTCTGTTCTTGAGAGTTTCAGTGTCATCAGTGTTGGTCTTGTACACTCTGTCTTTCACATATCTCCAGAAGAAAAAATCCAGAGGGTTTGCATCGGGTGAGCGAGGGGGGCAAGGGATTGGCCCATCCCTTCCAATCCATCATCCTGGAAAGTTCGTATCAAGGCACTGCCGAACTTGCAGGCCTCAGTGAGGGGGTGCTCCATCTTGTTGGTAGACTATGTTGGTCTGCAGTTCTTCTACCTGTAGTAGAATTAGGTAGTTTGCAGCGGTAATGGTGTCTTCAGCAAAAAAAGAAAGGTCAGAATACTCGATCATGCATTAAAACGCACCAAACCTTTGATGAAATTGGTAGAGACTTTATAATACAATAAAGGGAGAACAGAGTTTCCGACTAGTTTCGCCATTTATTCCCAGTTTTATCAAGGATATAAACTACACTGGAGGCTTCTCGCCCTTATATACAGAAATGTGGTACAATGGAGTAATATGATTGGATAAAATACAACGAATGGCATGACAAAGACAATGAGTAATAAGTACGAATGAAGGTAGAAGTAAAATAAAGAACATAGATGTACGTTGATTGGATAAGAATAACAGGGTGTCTAGCAAAATTCTTCTCTTCTTCTTCAGCTTTTCCTACTTCTATGTGGGGTCGCTGTTTTTGATGAGCTTTCTCCATTTCTCTCTGTCCTCTCCCTTCTGAGTCTCTTTGATTTCAGATCTTTATCCACAATATCTTGCCACCTTCTCTTGGGTCGTCCTCTTTTTCTCCTTCCCTCCACTTTCATGTTCATAGCTCTTTTGCCAGTGTAGTCCTCGTCTCTTCTCTGGCCAAACCATCTCACTCTATTTTCTTGGATTTTGTTTTCAATATCTGTAACCTTCACTGTCCCTCGGATGCGCTCATTTCTAATTCTGTCCAATCGTGTCACTCCGCACATCCATCTCAACATTCTCATTTCTGCCACCTTTATCCTTTGTATATTGGACTTTTTTTTAGAGAGAGTGTTTCCATTCCATAGAGCATTGCAGGTCTCACCACCATCCTGTAAACTTTGCCCTTTAGACGCACAAGGATCTTCTTATCGCAGAGGACTCCAGAGACTTCTTTCCAATTTTTCCAACCTGTCTGTATTCTGCTAGTCACTTCCCTACCCGTCTCACTCCATTCATCAACTGTCGAACCAAGGTATCTGAAGTGGTCAGTTTTCCTGATTGCTGTCTCCATCAGTTTCAGCTCCTCGTTTTTCTGGGCCTCTATGTTGCAGGCCATATATTGTCTTGCTTCTGCTGATTTTCAGTCCCCTGTCTTCCAGAGCTTTCCTCCAATTCTCTAGCTTTTCTTCGGCCTTTGCTCTAGATCTTGCACATAAAACTATATCATCCGCATAGAGCATGTTCCAAGGCGCTTCTTCCCTGACTTTCTCTAATATGACATTTATCACTATGTTGAACAGGGAAGGACTCAGTGCTGAGCCCTGGTGGAGACCCACTCTCACTTCAAAGCTACTCGTTTCTCCCAGGCAGGTTCGCACTTTCGTCTTGGCTTTCCTATACATTTCTTGAATTAACCTGACATACTTCTCTAGTGCGCTTCTAACTCTGAGGCTCCTCCAAACTTCTTGCCTTGGCGCTCTGTCATATGCCTTTTCCATGTCAATGAAGACCAGGTGGAGTTCTTGTTGTTTCTCTCTGAACTTCTCCATCTCATTTGTCTCAAGCTAAAGATTGCATCAGTAGTTGACTTTCCTGGCATGAAACCAAACTGTTTGTCTTCAGCTCTCAGTCTTTTGTCCAGGATCCTCTCCAAGATCTTCATGGTGTGTGACATTAGCTTAATTCCTGTGTAGTTGTCACACATTTGGATGTCTCCTTTACCTTTGTAGATTGGGACAAGAATACTTTCTCTCCATTCGTCTGGTATCTCTTCCTCTCTGTAGATCTTCAGTAAGAGTTCCCATAACAGGTCCAGCCTTTCCTCTCCAAGGGCCTTCCAGGCTTCAGCCGGGAGTCCATCTGGTCCAACTGCTTTCCCTCTCTTCAACTGCTTCAGTGCTACCTTAACCTCACTCCTTGTGATGTCTGTTGTCAGTCCCTCATTTGGTATTCCATCTTCATGGTGTTTTCGTTCATTCTCTACATTTAGTAGCTCCTCAAAGTACCCTTTCCATCTATCCTGTATCGCCCCAGTGTTCCTAAGGATTTCTCCATTGGCCTTCTTGATCTGCTTGATGTGTGTGATATCTTTTGCTGTCCGGCTTCTGTGTTTGGCAATGCTATATATTTTCTTCTGCCCTTCCGGTATTTCTAAGTCTTCGTACATCTCTTGACATGCTTTCGCTTGTGCCACTTTCTTCTTTGCCTCCTTATTCTCGATCTTAAAGACTTCTAGGTCTGCTGGGACATGTGTTGAGTCCCACCTCTTTTTCTTCTCCTGTACTGCTGCCTGCACCTCCTGGTTTCACCACCAACTCTCCTTGTTTTCCCAGAATTTTCCTGTTGTTTCCCCCAAGATTATTCTGCCAGCACACCTAATGGCCTCTGCATTTATATTCCACCACTCTTGAACATCCTCATATTCCCTGGAAACTCTGCAGGACTGCTTCCTTAAATCTGTGCCTTAAAACTGTGTCCTTTAGTTTGAACCACTTGATCTTCTTCACCTTAGCCTTAGTCTTCACTTTCTCCCTGACTGCATGTATCGAAAGTTGGAGGTCCATGAGCAATAGGCGGTGTTGCGCTGCCACGTGGTCTTTAGGGATGATTTTGCAGTTCTTCACTTCTTTCAGATATTTTCTCCTGTTCCAAAAGTAGTCAATTTGAGTGCTATTTCCACCACCTTTGAAGGTGATCAAGTGCTCTTCTTTTTTGTTGAAGCAAGTGTTGGCCAGGGCTAAGTCGAAAGCCCCAGCGAAATCCATGATTTGTTCACCTTCTTGGTTCAAGTCTCCAAAACCATACCCTCCATGGATTCCTTCTATGCCTCTGTTATTGGCTCCAACGTGTCCATTAAAGTCCCCTCCGTTGATCACTCTATCTTTCTCTTCCAGTCGTCTTAGTTCTTCATCTATGGTTTTCCAGAAAGCATCCTTCATCCCCATACTTGTACCAATCTGTGGGGCATAAGCGTTTACTATATGGATTGTTTCCCCTATATCCAGCTTCATCCTCAAAATCCTGTCACTTCTAAGGCTTACTTCTATTACGTTCTCCTTCATCTTTCGTGAGATGATAATCCCTACTCCATTTCTGCCCTCTTTGCTTGCACTGCTCTAGAAAATCTTGTACCCTTCTGCTAGTTTTCTTGCCTTGTCTCCCTTCCATCTTGTTTCTTGTACACACATGACATCAATCTTTCTTCTTTCCATCATGTCCACAATTTCCCTTCCTTTTCCTGTCATGGTGCCCACATTGAGTGATGCAATCCTGAGTAGTAAAGGTCTTCGAGCTAGCTTTAGTCGCACCCGCTCTTGATGCGATAGCCCTAGCATATTTTTCACAGTCCTCGGGTGCCTAAGGAACTGCGTGTCGCCTACAGCGGGGAACACCCTAGCATTTTCTGAGTCATGGATACCACTCATCATAAAGGCTTGGCAGGGTGTTTTACAGCCGGCTGCCCTTCCTGACGCTAACCCTCCTCTTTTATCCTGGCTTGGGACTGGCCAGTCCGCCATACGGTGTCCTAGGCGGAGGTAGGGTGTCTAGCAAAATGATTTCGTAAAATTCCCTGATTCTTCCCTGACTTTTGTAACTGGGAAAAGTCAGGGAAGAATCAGGGAATTTTACGAAATCATTTTGCTAGACACCTTGGTATTCTTGTCCAATTAACATACATCTATGTTCTTTATTTTACTTCTACCTTCATTGTACTTATTACTCATTGCCTTTGTCATGCCATTCGTTGTAGTTTATCCAATCATATTACTCCATTGTACCACATTTCTGTATATAAGGGCGAGAAGCCTCCAGTGTAGTTTGTATCCTTGATAAAGCCGGGAATAAATGGCGAAACTAACCAGAAACTCTGTTCTCCCTTTATTGTATTGTAAATCTCTACCAGTTTCATTGATAGAAACAATACTAAGGACTCCCAACTTATTGATTAATCTTTGGGCTGTTGCTTATATGCTCCCTTAGAACGTGGGGGTTTTGTGAGCCCCAAATGCAGCAGTTGTGTTGGTTTACTGCTCCGGAAGTATGGAAAGTTGCCTCATCAGAAAACAAAATGTCCTCAAAGAGGTGGGATCATTGTCGATATTTTGGAGCATATCCTTAGCAAACTTCTTGCGCTTCGCGAAAAATGGTACAACGCGTCAACAATGATACCACGTGCCAACCGCGTGTATCATTATCAACTCACGCGAGGCTAAGAAACTTTTTGAGTTTTTCTTTGTGAACAAAAAAAATCACGTTAAAATCTGTAATAGTTTTTGAGTAATAGACATGCGTAATACGGGAGATAATTTAGAAACGTCCTGTATTTGTCCTGTGGCTTGCCATATTTAGGTAAAGACGAAGAATACCCATGTAATGTATCTTCACCTGAATATGTGATTATGAAATTATTAGGCCTTATTTTCATCTCTCTAACACCGGCAATAAACTAAGGGATGAGCAAGAAGGGAAATACCAGCAATTTTAAAACTCTTTGCACACAACGTGACGGGTCGTTTGTTTTGAGGTCAAATAACGACACAGTCTTTACAGTTTATGAAAATAAATGTGGAAAAAAATATCATTGTTTTGAGCACATTGCATCCTCATGTAGAAATTGGCACAAAAATTACTGAAACAAGTGCGTTTTACGGTGGAACAAAATAAGCATGGATATAATTTCCCAAATCACACGGAAATATTCTGGGAAGGCTGAAGTGAACTGGCCTGTATACGTTTTTTATGTTGTGCTTGATTTTGCGGCCATAAACCCATCACTGGAAGTAATATTTCTTTTCATAATTTTATTCTTCAGCTTGTGAGCGAACTTTGCAAGGAGTATTTAAATAAAAGATGTAATTCAACTATAAAAACAGCTTTTGAAAATATTTCTCTACCCTTGAAATGCAGGGTGTTCATAAAGTCTCTCCAAACGTGGAACAAGACAGTTCCCACCGAAACAAGTGCAGATGAGCGGACTTGTGCCTGCGCATGGACGGAAGGCACATTCAACATCACCTGTAAACTTGTGTGTACTCTCACCACTTAATATATTTCATTTTTAGCATAAATGAAGTGCTATATTTTCCTGTTCATTGGATTATTGCTTTTGTTTTTCAATGTGGAGAGACTTTACGGACACCCTGTACTTACACGAAGTACAGTATTAAGCAGCATCAGTGTCAAGCAAATGCAAACTGTAAAAAAAAAAATTTGTACTTCTGATAGTCATATTACTCGAAGGAAAAAGTGTATGTGGCATATGTACCAAGAATGTAAAAAAACAAAACAACAAAAAAACAAACATTGTTAACAAGTGTTAAACTGAAAAAATTGAATAAAATTAGATGTTTACAGTTTCAAGCTAACTTTTTTAATTTTAATTTTTTTTTATCATTTTTATTTTATATTTTATTAAATGAAAATGCTTGCCATCAAATGATTGGCTGCACCCTTCAGGTATGCATAGGTGTCATCTGCCCCACAGTTTGCTGAACCGTCCCACAAATGACTCCTCCGTTCCGCATAGCCACAAATGTTGGTAAACGTCCCAGAAATAAACTTTCCCTTACAGAAATTAATTTTAAGTGCTTATTAAATCTAGGTTCTAACTTAGTCAGGTAACCTACCAATAACCTACCTATTTTGAAAATTAAATAGTGTCTTAATAAGAATATCACAACAGAAAGGTTGGCTAACACTAAAGCATGCTGTTAAAAATGCATGGATGGTTGGTCAACACATTGTGCATAACACAGTAACAAGGGCACAATGCATTTGCAGCTGAGGTTGGGTTTGACTTAGTACAGACATGAACTTTTGGTTGATAAGTCATCAAATTGAAAACTGGAATTAAACTCATTCTTTGAATTTTATAATACTGACTGGCATGATATTATCACAACTATTCACCGGCTTAAAGTCATATTTTATGAGTGCAAGTCAAGCTCGATTTAAGACAATTCTACATACATATCAAGATCCTCTACTGAAGTGAAAGTGTATTGTTACTTTTTTCCAGGCAACTCTTCCTTTATTCAGTGAATTAAACAAGATTCTACACAGAGAAGATCTATATGTCTTTTGGATCATATCATTAGTTCGAAATTAGTAAGCCGTTGTTGTTATATTGGTGATAGAGATATTGATGAACAAACACTCACAAAGAAAAATCAACTGGAATATGAGTCTCTTTTCATCATATTTGCAGCCAATGAAGCTTTAAAACAGGAAGACATTTCTCCTTAAATGAAAAGAAAAAAATTATTGTATATGGTAATACATTTCAACTGCAATCTCCTACTCATTCAGTCATTTTCCATTTGAATTCAGTCCTTATCAATTCCCAGTTCGTGGATGTTCGAAGAAGAAAAGAATCAACATTTTCCATGTTGTTGTATTTTGTAAAATGGTTCAAAAAGGTTCTCATTTCACTGATAAGGATTGGAATCATTTATACAATGAGTTTATGGATTATCAAAAGTATAATTTGTCAGAGAGCGAAACTAACAATGTGTAGATGTGTTGTGGGTTAACCTATTTGTTATGAAAATTCCTTCTGGCAACTTCTTATTTCAACATCTCAGTAGATTGGCATTACTTGTTTTGGTTCTTCCTCACAGTAATGTACAAGAAGAGAGGATCTTTTTGATGATTAGAAAAAGAAAACTGAAGGACGAGGAAAATTAGATATGGACACACTCTTACTAACATTATTGCATCTTAAGTGAATGTTTTCTTGAACTGCCAGTGTTAGAACTTTGAGCCAAGTAAAGAGTTTTTGCTAAATGCCAAAAAAGGCACAGTGAAATATAATAAAGAGCATCAACAAAAGAAAAATTAATAATAATTTTTGTGGTTGAATTTTTTTTTAATTTTTCTCATAATTATGTCGTTTTCATGTATTCCATTTTCAAGTAAAGTAAGAAACCAAAAAAATAAATAATCCTTTTTTTATAAGTTAACCAACATTTCCTTAACTTGTCCCTCAAATTTATTTGCTTTTTCCTCAAACATATTTCCCAAGGTAAATATGTATGTAGACTCAACAGTACCCCCTCATGGTGTTAAATGCTGTGGAAAAAAAAAGTTTTCATTAATAAAGTAAAATAGAGACTACACCATTTTCCCACAATAATATTGAATTTACTTCCATGAATGTGCATTTCAGTAGCTAATCTGACTGCATCAGCATGTGAATATGGTATTGTTAAAATATGCATTCATGGAAATAAATTCAATTTTATTGTGGAAAAGTGGTGTCATCTCTATCTTACTTTATTATTGTAAGCATCCACAGTTTTTTATAGCTTTTGTCTTTTAAGAACATGTATTTATTATTTATTGAATAATTCCTTTATAAGTATTCAATTATGCTTAGTGTTTCTATTTTACACTATATTTAATGGTAACCCATTTGATAATGATATTTGTTCTGGGCCGTTGTTTCTTCTAAAAGAATGTGGTGGTTTTGTTCCCACCTCATTTTTTTTGCCCCCCCCCCCCCCCAGTACAAGCAAGAATTGTTTTTGGGAAATTTTTCTTTATTTAGTTTGTTAGAAAAAATATGATTTTTTTCCTTGAACAGCAAAAGACGAAGAACCAACGAGGAAGATCCTGATGAAAAGCGACGGCGGTTTTTAGAAAGAAACCGGTAATTTAATTTTATGAGATATAGAATTAATTTCAAATCAGACAAAGTTAATTTCAAGACAAACTGTCTTCCTGTAGTGCTGCTGCTACAAGGTGTCGTTTAAAAAGAAAACAGTGGATTCAGTCACTTGAAAGGAAAGCAGAAGAACTTTCTAGCACTAACCAGCAATTGCAGGTAAGTTTTTAATCAAATTACAGCTCTTTATCTGTGAACAAAGCATTTAAGGAGCTCTTTAATACCCTAAGCATGATAATACGAGGCGTATTCAGAAAGTAAGTTCCGTTTTGTAATAAAAACCGAACTACTATATATATTTTCAAATTTTTTCTTTACCAGATTCCAGGTGGGTGGTCAAGTTGTTCCCAACCAAAAGGTTTGATTAGTTGGGAACAACTTGACCACCCGACTTACAGTCCGGACCTTGCGTCCAGTGACTACCGCCTGTTCCCGTATCTAAAGGAGTTCATCGGCAGCCTGCATTTCAGTGACTGTGAAGAAGAGAAAACTGTGGCTGTCCTCATGGGCAACGGACTTCTATGAAGTGAGCATGAAGAACTTCAATTGAGTGCTTTGACAAGTATTTAAATAATCTTGGAAATGATGTGGAAAAATAGTTAAAGGTACATAGAATCTGGTAAAGAAAACATTTTGAAAATATATATAGTAGTTTTGTTTTTATTACAAAACGGAACTTACTTTCTGAATACACCTTGTATAATGACTTTTATGTATTGTTTCTGCTCTTCCCCCCCCCCCCTCACCTTAAATCTAAGAAATCACATTTCAAAAATGAATTATTTGAAGTATAAATCTTTTCATCGCAGATTTGGGGTCTTTAAGAGGTAGGGACAAAATACCTCTGCCATTATCAAAGATTATACATTACGATATTGATGACTGTTGAATATTTGAACTGAAAAATTTATACCAGTTGTTGGTAAAAACGTATAATATGCCTGGGAAAAAGCTCAGGATAATATGCTAATAGAACTAAATTTTTAATAACCAAACTTCATAGAATGTGAATATCTCTCAGCACAGTGTTCTTCACCTGATATTTACTAAGAAAACTTTATTTACATTCAGAAAAATTTCATAAAGTAATGAGGGATAATTTTTTTGTAACGGCATAATTTACCCTATCTGCATGGCTTATACTATATAGCATTTTTCCCTAAATGCATCATTCTACCTTTATGTTATAAAATAGGAGTAATTCAAATCGAATGATACAAAAAGAAAACATACTTATGACTGCTATAACAAATTTATTTCACAAAACCGAAATAGCATGAAAACTTAACTCCAAGTTTCATTTGGCAACATTGTAAAGTCTGTCATTTCCGTAATACTCACTAGAGGTATTGTTATTCAAAATGGTGGCATCAGTGAAAGAAAAAGTTTATTATGTACTAGAACACTTTATCAATAACTATTGTTCAGAGACATTTCCAGAACAAATTTGTGAAAGAAGTACCCTCGCCATCACAACATTACAAGGTGGGTGAAACAGTTTGAAGATAATGGATGGTTATTCAAGGGAAAACGCACAGAATACCCATCTCTCGACAAAAAAAAAGATGGAAAGCATTCGTCTCACAAAGCTTCAGCTAGTCAGTAAGCATTCAACGTATCATGTCAGTAAAGGAATTAACATGCTGCAAGCAATTGTGTGGTATGTGTTACATAAGCGTCTGCAGTCCAAGCCTGACAAATTTCACATGGTACACATGCTAAAAACTATCAACAAAGCAAAACCAAGTAAGTGTTGCATCCATTTGCAAGCACAGCTGGGAGTGGATGGTTTCATGCTCACTGACGAAGCTACGTTTCAGTTATGTGGCGAAGTGAGTAGGCCTCATCTGATTTTTGGGACTCGGGGAAATCTGTATGTGTGACATGGAATGTCAGTTTGTTTGGTATTTGTTTTGGGGTATATAATTTCAAATTCATAAAAAATATTGTGTATTATTTTTGCGTTATTTCTTTTGATTTGCCCTTAATCAATTAGTTGCTTAGGTTTTAATTGCTTTTGTTTGTTGTAATTAGCTGTTTAACGCTCTTCTGTGCTAATGATCGCTCGATAACAATTGTCTTGGTTGCTGTAACGGAGTGATTTTGTTGAGCGACATTTCGGGAAGAAAAGTTAAGATTCGGGAATTACCTGTTATGGAAGGATTAAATGTTTTTCAATTGTTGTTTAAAAAGAGCGATGAAAATAACGAGGAAGTTGGTAGAAAGTTGCGAGCAAGCGAGCTTAAAAGACACCCGTCTTCATGTTTGTAATGAAAACCTCAGTAGAGGAGGCCATATTGGCCATGTTCGATTCCAGTGTTTTGCCTATACGGAACCTTTTCTCATTTGGAGTAAAAGTTTTTGTACGCCCTATGGAATATTGATCAATTGATTAATTGTCTGCCCAAGATAATTTTCATCCTTTGCGATGTAAAACGAAGGAACACCGGTCGCCATTGGTGAGAAATCTTTTCTATTCTTTTGTGACGACGTACCTGCGGTCCCACTTCAATTTCATAATTAATTATTAACTGGGTTAATTGACGAAGAAAATATTGTGATAACCAATAGGTAACCATGGAGTGAACAATCCCCCCCCCCCCCCCTTATAGTGAATATATTTCCGTATATTCAGCGGAAAGGAACGCTTTGTTATAGCAAGGCATACACAGACATAACTGCCAATGAGGAACTGTGTTAATTATAAGTACAGAGCGTTGTAATTGTACTGTCTACAGTTATGTTCGATAATTGTAAATGTTAATATATATGTTTAATTAACTTGTAAGTTGACTAGCGCGTGTTTGGAGGAACGGTCCCCAATGGAGTATGTTTGTTCGCATGCGTTTCCTCTGGGTGCAACTAAAATCTGATCGCACTGATCAAAACATGCAGGCCAGCCAACATCATCATGGAGATTTAGTATGAAATCTCAGTGTTTTCTCTTAATGAAATGTTTAATGAATTCTCATTGTGAATGTAGAAACCATTTTAAACCATAACAAATTAATATAAATTTTATTTTTTATAAATTTTTATTAAAGATGTGTTTCAGGTATATAAATGTATACAGGGTGTAAATGGACGACGTTTCACAAATTTAAGGATATGTAGAGGATGATGTGGTGAACATTTTTTATTAATAAACCCATAGTCCCAAACGAAAAGCGGAGGAGCCACAGCATGTTTGATGCTCTGTTTTGCGTCAAGCCGTGGTATGGCTGTCTGAAATACCGTATTTTTTCGAATATTGGCCGCATTCACTTTAGGCCGCAGCCGCAAATTTGATGGTGGAACGAAAAAATAACCCTTTAAAGGCCGCAATTCATTTTAGGCCGCAAACTTCTAGGTCTACAAAAAGATCGAACTACTTCGTTTTAGCGTCCCATAGTATATTACATAGTAATTTAGATAGTAATTTCATTATTTATATAACTATCTAAATTATTTTAATATATTTAATGAAACTTTTATAAATTTATTAATGAAATGTGTAAATAATTATTGTAATTTGATTTTAATGAGCGAGTATAACTTTTATTTCATCAGTGGCAGCCATGGCTCTATCAACGAAGTGCCGACCAATAGCGCGATAGAGCATTCTATGACATCACAACACCTTGGAGTAGATTGGGCAGCAATCGCCGACAATAGCTTTTAAAAGTAAATTTCATAATTTATGAATGAAAATGTATGTGACTGGTTAATTATTGTTCTGAAGGGTTAGAATATTAATTTCACTGTTAGAAAACGATTCAATAAAGGCTGGATAATTTAAAGCCATGAACTCAAATCGACCGCGTTTTTATCGGATTATTTTTGCCGATCTACGATCGATTTACCTTTTCAAAAAGTATAAAATATAATAGAAGTTTCCTATAAAAAAGATAGGAAGCAAATATAAAATATGTATTGCCTATTGATCAAATATAGGTATATACACATGTATTGACTATCGACCAAAAATCATTACGCTTACGACGTTATTGACGGTACCTCATTTCAGTTGGGGAGGGTAGGGGGGTATTAATAAATATAAAAAAAAAACAAAAAAAAAACGAACAACAATTCTATTCTATTTTACTATAAATTTTGTATAAAATAAGTACAATTGTCTCATACGATAAATAGAGTTGAATTTCTTTCTTGTATTAATAAAGATTAGCCCTTCCCTCCACAAAAAAAAAAAAAACTACTCCCGATTTCACAGTTGTAGATGCGTATTTTTTTTTTTTATTAGCGGAATAATTTTTGGTCGATAGCTAATACAATCCACCTATAATTAATATACAACCACCCATGAAAATGCAAATAAATCTTATACTTTTTAACACAATTAAATAACAATTTATTTATTGTTTATAAATGACAATGTGAGCATGTTGACACAATGTAATGATAAAATAAGAAATAGAAAGAAAAATAAACTGAAAAAAGGTAGATTTTGTCTGTCCAAAAATTATAAAACCACAGTCAAAAAAAAAAAAAAAAAAAA
>JAHWFO010072569.1:399319-449897 GCA_023313115.1 Rhysida immarginata
AAAAAAAAAAACAAAATCGACTGGACCAAAAATTCCACATACCCCTTTATTGCAATGGTTTTCCCCATTCAAATTTGTGATAAAAATGCGTGAAAGCTGGCATTGTAAAACGTCTTGAACCGCTTTTTTAACAATGCCCAAAACCAAATCTCTATCGGATTTTGAGAAGGGTCAAATTCGTGCTTTACATGATTGTGGCAATTCTGCAAGACAAATGGCAAATGCGTTAGGTAGATCACACAATGTGGTGCTGAATTATTTGCGTTTAAGTGATCAGTATGGAGTAAAGAAGTCAACAGGCAGGCCGCAGAAACTTACATAATGCCAGAAAAGAATCATTGTGCGCGAAATAAGTGGAAACAATGCTTCTTTGCGATCCCTTGCGAATTCTCCAAACTTTTCTGTTTGCAAATCTACAATTGCCAATGTAGTACATCAGTCTGGCAATCTGGTATTCAAGAAGAGGAAGCCACGACCTATACTGAAATCTTGTCACAAAGAAAAGCGCCTTATTTGGGCAAGGGAAAAAGTGCAATGGGGGAAAAAGTTTAGGAACCTGGTGTGGAGTGATGAAAAAAGATTTAATCCAGACGGGCTGGATGGATTCCAGTACTACTGGCATGACATTCGCAAAGAAGAACAATTCTTCTCTAAAAGGCAACAAGGTGGTGGCAGTCTAATGGTGTGGGGTGCATTTGGATTTTATGGAAGATCAAATTTGGCTTTTGTCGATGGACGAATGAATGCAATTAAATACCAACAAATGCTTGAAACGAATTTATTGCCATTCGGGGAGAGAATGGGAGGACGTTACTGGGAGTTCCAGCAAGACAACGCTCCTATTCAGTGCAAAAAGCACTCAACAATGGTTTCAACAAAAAGGGATCAAAGTGATGAACTGGCCACCACTTTCTCCGACCTAAACCCAATGGAGAATGTTTGGGGTAGCTTGGCACGAGCAGTTTACAAGGGTGGAAAACAATATGCAAATGTTGACGACTTGAAGAGGTCTGTTGTTGAAGAATGGAAAAAATTGGACGAAGAAGTGTTCAAAAAACTTGTTGAGACAATGCCAATCCGAGCTATAAAAGTTCTGGAAGCTCATGGAAATTTTATTGGATATTAAGCTTTGTGGTTTTATAATTTTTGGACAGACAAAATCTATCTTTTTCAGTTTATTTTTTTTTCTATGTCTTATTTTATCATTACATTGTGTCAACATGCTCACATTGTCATTTATAAACAATAAATAAATTATTTAATTGTGTTTAAAAATGTAAGAGTTATTTGCATTTTCATGGGTGGTTCTATATTTATTGTACGCACCTTATTATGTCTATTTTCTCTTATATTTAATTCCTATCTTTTTTATAGGAAACTTCTATTATATTTTATACTTTTTGAAAAGGTAAATTGATCGTAGAACGGCAAAAATAATCCGATAAAAACGAAGTCGATTTGAGTTCTTGGCTTTAAATTATCCAGCCTTTATTGAATCATTTTCTAACAGTGAAATTAATATTCTAACCCTTCAGAACAATAATTAACCAGTCACATACATTTTCATTCATAAATTATTATGAAATTTACTTGTTAAAAGCTATTGTCGGCGATTGCTGTCCACTCTACTCCAAGGTGTTGTGATGTCATAGAATGCTCTATCGCGCTATTGGTCGGCACTTCATTGATAGAGCCATGGCCGCCGCTGATGAAATAAGTTATACTCGCTCATTAAAAATCAAATTACTCTAATTATTTACACATTTCATTAATAAATTTATAAAAGTTTCATTAAATATATTAAAATAATTTAGATAGCTATATAAATAATGAATTTACTATCTAAATTACTATGTAATATACTATGGGTCCCTAAAACGAAGTAGCTCGATCTTTTTTTTTTTGTTCTATCCAAAATTACCGAAAATGATTTTTTCAGAGAAAAATTTTTTTTCAGGCCGCACTCACTTCTGGCCGAACTCCCGAAATTTTCGACTTTTTTGAGTTTAGAGCCGCGGCCTATATTCGAAAAAATACGGTACTGTGTTGTTACTGTATTGGAATTTCGAGCGTGAAACTTAATGCGCGAACGTATTTCCAATGGAACCATCCAGCGACCGTTGTATGATTGGTCAGGTGCAGCACTTTTGCTGAAAGGTAGGGTAAAGGCGGGTAAGTTTGCCAGTCATGTAAATTTGCCAGGCCGCATTACGTTTTTTTTTTTTTTTAATTTTAATTTTTAAAGCTTTCGAAAAAGCAATAAAGGAAAAGGAACAATAAATTACAATAAACAACAACAATTTACAAATGTTGAATACCAATTTTTTTAAAAAGAGCAAAAAAAAAAAAAAAAAAAAAGGAAACAGCTCGGTTTCCTCAAGGAGGTTAGTACAAACCAGGACATCAAACAAGCTGTGGCTCCGTCGCTTTTCGTTTGGGACTATGGGTTTATTAATAAAAAATGTTCACCACATCATCCTCTACATATCCTTGCATTTGTGAAACGTCGTCCATTTACACCCTGTATATGCATTTATATATATGTTTTCTTTTTCTTTTAATTTAAATAACAATGAATAACTTCTTTTTAATTAATTTTTATTTTTCGTTGGGATCTATGTGTTTCAATTCTTTTTTCTTTGTTACCTACTTAAACTGTAACTTAACGTATTTTTATAACTTTTTTTTTTTTTTTAAATTTGTTAAAAGATGCATTTCAGGTATATAAATGTATAAATGTCGTGTTCACATCATGAATAATTTTAAATAAGAACTGAAAATAATCTGTCAATATTCGACAGAGCATTCAACCAGGGAAGGACTTCTTAAATTTTCGCTGAAATAAACAAAGTTTAATCCATAATATATATTGATGAATCTTTAAATTTTTTATATTTTTTACAAACACACACACGCACACACACAATATAAAAAATTATATAGACCCAGCTGGGACTAGATATTAATTATATAATTAAAATATATCTGTCCGCATTAGATCTGAGCTCGCCGGTTCATTATTTTTTCAGTAGTATTTAATTTTCAATTATTCTCAATTTTTGAATACGCAAACTTATTGCGGGTGGATGGTGGGTAAATTCAAATAAACAAGGAATTTATTTTTCTAAACGGGAATGAACTACTGTTATTAAAAAAAATAATTATAAAATTTCTTCGTAGAAGTCCTTCCTCCCTGGTCCTTCCGTGGTTAAATATCCCTCTCCCTCCCTTTTGTGGTCATAAGTGGTCGGTCAAATCATGCCCCCCCCCCCCTCTAAATTGACCATGTGGTTTCTGAGTGGTCCCGAAATGGCTTCGAATCAGGAACCAGTTTGTGGGGGTTCACCATTTCTGGGTCATCACAGCCAAATAATTCTTTTACAAAAAATAAAAATATTCTTTTAAAGAGGAGTCCATTCATGTCGAATTTATTGACTTTTGTTCGCTGTTATGAATACTATAAACATTTCTTTATTTTTATAACACATAGATCCCAACTGAAAAATAAAAAATAAATTTAAAAAATATTTATTCATTAATTTTTTAATTTTCCATTTCCTTGTTTATTTGAATTTACCCACCATCCACCCGCAATAAGTTTGCGTATCCAAAAATTGAGAATAATTGAAAATTAAATACTACTGAAAAATAATGAACCGGCGAGCTCAGATCTAATGCGGACAGATATATAAATATTTATAAACAGAAAATTTTATTTTAATTATATAATTAATATCTAGTCCCAGTTGGGTCTTAGTAATTTTTTTTTGTTTGTGTGTGTGTGTATGAATAAAATATAGAAAATTTTAAGATTTATCAATATATACGAGGGGAGTTCAATAAGTAATGCAACACATTTTTTTCTCGGCCAATTTTGGTTGAAAAAACTGAACATTTCTTGTGGAATATTTTCAAACATTTCCGCTTCGTCTCGTATAGTTTCATTGACGTCCGATAGGTGACAGCGCTATAGTGAGCTGTTAAAATGGCATCTACAATGGAGGTGTGTTCCAAACAACGGGCAGTGATTGAGTTTCTTTTGGCGGAAAACCAGGGCATCTCAGATATTCATAGGCGCTTGCAGAATGTCTATGGTGATTTGGCAGTGGACAAAAGCACGGTGAGCCGTTGGGCAAAGCGTGTGTCATCATCGCCGCAAGGTCAAGCAAAACTGTCTGATCTCCCGCGAGCTGGCAAAATTTATTTTAATTTGTTATAGTTTAAAATGGTTTCTACATTCACAATGAGTATTGATTAAACAAATCATTGAGAGAAAACACTGAGATTTCATACTAAATCTTCATGGTGGTGTTGGCTGGCCTGCATGCTTTGATCAGTGCGATGAGGTTTTAGTTGCACCCAAAGAAAACGGATGCGCGCAAACTTACTCCATTGGGGACCGTTCCTCCAAACGCGCTAGTGTAAGTTGTATTAAGGTAGCATTCTGCTTCCAGGTGAGGCCCGACATGCTGTGTGCAGCGGGAACGAGTAGGAGAGCACATGTGAAACGTGTTTGGTTTGGATTGTCGAGCGCGAGTAAGAGGAGCCATGGAGTTACCCGAGTTTTGTGTCAGTGCTTCCCCGTTCAGTGGCGCTGTGTAAGTCAGTTTTTCCGAATGGACACCACTGGTCTCTGCGGCCGTGGGTGGTACTGAAGTGACTTGTTTGGGGTACAAGTGAACAGAATATAGAGGGTTATAGTGCTCCTCCCTTAAGCTAGAAAAAAGGAGCACGTGACTCTGCCAGAGCATCTTATGCGTCACTGTTCAGAACAAAGTAAGCCTGAGTAGGTGATGGTATGGGGTGTTCTCCGGCGCTAGGTGCTCTTTGAATCTTTTCATCGTTCTATAGGGAGTGCAAGTGTGACTTCAATCCTGGGTGCTTTTCCGTCACGCGACTCGAATTGGTTCCAAACAAGTCTTCTCGCTTCGGGATTTAACATTGGTTCCAACGTAGACATGGAATAAAATCGCTTTGTATAAACCCAGTGTTTATAACACTTATAAAGATATGATGTGAAATTGTTGAGTTCTTCACTGCTCAAGAAAGCCAAAACAGCGATTTATACATCTATCTTTTTCCAAAAGAAAGAAAGATCAGCCTTCTTTCGTTAAGTGATTAAAAGTGATTAAAAAGCGTTCTAATATTAATTTATAAATTAAATAACGGTATTAAATGTCTTAATATAAATTACACAAATTTGCATAATAATTTAAGAAATGACATTTTTACTGGCCGCCCGTTTCAACCTTACTAGTACGTATATTGCTTGGTTCCAGTGTTTGGAACCAGCGATACCATTTCCTAGGCTCTCGGCCCCTTCATCGCGCAAATGACGTCAGCTATGACGTATTCACTTGCACTCCCTGTAGAACTCTGCTCAACAACAGCATTTGCATGTGGACCTAAGTGGGCATATGGTCCAGGTTAATGTGTGGTGAAGTCATTTTAGGGTTAATATCACCTTGTCAGCAGTCCTTCCTAAGAAGGGTGCCAACTTAAATTAAGAAAGGGGTGGGACCGATTGATATGCGATAAAGAGGTTTATTCACAACAACAGTCAAGATAAATACAATAAGTTAAACAAAATAGGCAGTAAGCAACGTACATACATTCCATTGTAGACTATAAGATCCAAGTAGTGACAACTAATGATCAAGTAATAGCTAGCACAAGTCTAAACTAATAAGATTCCCAAATAGCCACGCTAAATAAACAATGTCAAACCTAAACAAGGCACTAAACTACCCAAAAGTGCATACTGGTCACAGCACACGAAAACCTCCCATCGTGTAAATGCACAAACGCAAGGGGATGGTCACAACAGTGGGAAAACCAAGCCAACATACCGGATCCAACACCAGCGGGCTACCAACAAAACCCAGATACCAGTCCCAACAAACGGGACTAGCCCTCCAATAACGGGTTACCACAGCCACTGTCTATGAACCAAAATACTAATGCCCCACACAAACCGAATACCAAGTATGCACACCTATAAGAAAGCCAAACCTTTCCCCATAACAAAAACTGTTTAGGTACCCACTGTGCTAGTATTACTTTAACGCAAACTTGTCTTACAAAACAATCCAATAATAAGATGCAATCTAACTTCCAAATATCATTAATATTCTAATTGCCAATAACTTTGTCGATTCCAATAATCAAATTGATAATCATACTTAGCTAATCCATAAACAACCATCATAAAGAGCAACTTCGGCATCTTACACAATTCAGCTACATCATTAACTTCTACAATTAAATAAACTTGACCCCACTTGGTCAGTTCCCAGATTAGATTACAATAGAATAAACCCTCCTAATACAAAGTTAGCTGTTCTATAGTCAATTGAATTCACAATCCATAAATCACAATAATCCTAAAATCTACACTCCATAACACTCTAATAATTTCATATCCCTTCTAACATCTCAATAAACAAAGCTTACAAACTTAAAAGCCCACTAATAATGGCAATAAGATTCAGTTAAATCCAATCTCGCTAATATCAAATCCATAACCCATTTACTTAAGAAATCCGACTATTCTTATAAAGCATCACAATAACAATTCCCTCTGAATAATCCAAACTATCTTAATAAATATAAATCTATAATCCCACACAGTCCTAGCAATTCCAAACATATTCTAAAGTCAAAGTAGATAAAGGTTATAAACGTAAATTCCATCCAGAAACTGCTTTAAACCTTCCCATTAATCTAACCCAAATTAGTCTAAAAATTCCTGAACAATTTATCCATGATAAAGCTAGTTAATAACTTTCTAAACTTAGAAATTAATGTTCTAACATCTCAAGAATACAAGTAAGATATACTAATAATGAAGATAAACTGAACGATACAAAATTACCACGTGGTTTTCTCTTTCCAAGAGAGGGTTAGGCCTAACCGCTAATTTACAACATTAACGCAAAAGGATCCCAGTCCAGGTGGAACAAGATTGTTCCCGGTCCCAAGGCATCTGCTTCAGCATCGTCGTCTTCCTGGGCTTCCATCTCACATAGGTCTTACTGGTTTCGTCTCTGGACCGGGAATGATCTTTGGTGCATTCTCCAGCATCCTTTTTGTATCCAAGGCGGGCGTCGAGCTGCCCCCTGGTGGTGGCGTGGGTGAAGCTCTCACTCCGCTTCCGGATTTCACGCATGTCACTTCCAGACTCTGATAGAAGACGACGTCATCGCCAGCACGCTAGATTCAAAGCGTGGGCGATGTTCTTACCAAAAGGATTCTTTTAAAAATACAAGTAAACTAAAACTTCTACATAACTTGATACACACATAATCATTATAATTCTTACATTCATAATCTCTGACAATTTCAATACAATAAAGATTGTATAGTAATAAAATCCAACACAATTTGTGGCTGGACGATTAACACGAAATAATATCCGATAAAAGAGTTTCTGTCCTGGTACAAATGGAGCTTTCGTCTGACAACGGACTTTCTTTCCTAACAAAGGCAAAACAGAAACTCGTGCCTAAAGGATTACAGGGTGAACTACTACACCGGAATTCAAATGAATTCTACTACAAACTGACACCAGAAAGTGTCATGTAGTCCTTTTCTAAAGGAGGACTACTGTAACCCTTTACAAAAACGATAAACAGAACAAACTAAAAAGTGACAACATCACAAATGATTATAGTGAGGTCATGCCCGATTATGTTGGTACCAGGGTGGGGTAAAGGAGATCTTTAATGATAATTTGGATAGATGAAGATGTTTAAGGAGGACATGAATGATAATTGGGATTAAAAACAAATGATTATGGCTTATATACTGAAACTAGTGATATGGGAATTCCCAGGTTATCTTTACATAGTTATCTATGATTAGTAAATGCAATGTCTTTCTATTCATTTGAACTTATACTTGATGCATTAATTAATATTTCTTATACTTAATTTGTGGTCCTTTGATTATATGTAGTTTCCTGTATTCGATTGAATATTAAAGCTAGTTTTTTTTAATTATATAAGAGTAGGAGTTTTAATAATGTAAAATTAATTAAAAAAAAAAGTCACTCCATTTTAATTAAAGAAAATAGAGATAAAAATAAATATTAAAAACAACTGATAAATGAAAATCATCCATTGTGGAAAAATACAATTTATGAAGTGGACGGAACACAGATGAAACGAAGATCTTGTGGAGCTTATTATGTAGATTTGATTGAAGCAGACGAAACACCGGTGAAAAGAAGGTCTTGTGGAGAATTGTTACAAGAAAAACATAGAAAGAAACACAGTAACAGGAGAAGAAGAGCTTTGATAAAAGTCCGATGATCAGTAGAACTTTGGTAACAATTTTAATAGGAATGAATTATAAAAAAAAAAAGACAAAAAAAAAAACGTTTTCGGGATACTTTATCCCATCTTCAGTTTATAAAATTTTTTGAATGAAATTTCCGTTAAAACATAATAATTGAAAACATAATAATAAAACAATAGAATCAAAAACAATGTGTGATTTTAAAATTGAAGAGATATTATTTGTTTGATTGTTATGAACAGTATAGGGTATTGGATTGTTGAGAGCAAGTGAAGTGTTATTGTCTGGATTATGTGTTATAAAAAATTCAATATTGGCTAAACAAATATTAGAACAAACAAAACTTGATAATAATGACAAAATTTTCACAATAGATATAACAAACTATTAAAAATCATACAGGCCATTAATTTATGTTTTACAAACAATCAATTCAAATTCAACGACAAAATATATACTGCTTTACAATGAAATCACCCTACCAACAAGGAGTTATTCGGCCTTATCCATATTTATTGGGGGGGGGGGGTTGTCTACCTCCGACTAGTAAACGATTAGATACATGCTCACGGGACATGACCATTTGGGTTGATACAAGGTGTCCGGGAGCCTATACTATAGCCTAGTATGCTCATCAGTTGACACCTTTGCGAAACGTTCCATGCAGTAGGGAGGAAGCAACTGCCTCGTGAACGTACAGTACTGTAATCCACACAACGGTCTCAATGTCGTGACGATGCAAACGACAACCGTTCACGTAATCAACGGACTTTGAACGAGGTCGGATTATTGGCCTCTCCGAGGCTGGATGGTCAACCAGATGGATTGCTGTCCATGTGTCGCGGAACGTACGGACGGTAGGCCGATGTTGGAGGCAATGGCGAGAGGAAGGCACATGCACACATGCCAGAAGACCAGGCTCTGGGGCCCGGAGAAGCACGTCAACTCGTACCGATAGGCGGATACTGCGAACAGCGCTAGCGGACAGAACCATCATCCTGGGGCAACTGCACGACAACATCACTATTCCTGGTACTGATCCAGTGTCAATAGCGACAATAACACGCCGGTTACGCCGCGACAACGTTTGTCAGGCGTCCATTGTTGTCTTCCTTTGACATCTGAGCGCCGCATGATAAGACTTCAATGGTGTCATGAACGAGTGGGCTGGCGAATGGAATGGCGCCCAGTGGTCTTCAGCGAGGAATCCCACTTTTGTTTGGACACCGATGACAGATGCGGACGCTAGAGTTGGTGCCACAACCTACTGATGCTGCCTTCCATTGGGACACCCTGTACAAACGAGTGCACGTCTTGGCTCCATAATATAATAAAGGTGTGTTCAGATGTATCTCTTGCTGTATAGTTACTTTTGGCTCATTCAGATAACTCCTTGTGAGTGGGGCAATTTCATTGCAAAGCAGTGTATTCTCAAAAAAGATAGCTTGCCATTGGGCATCCCATTATCACCCATACTCGCCAACATCTACTTAAATCACTTAGAACACATATTACTACTGTAATTGAAAATACACTAAATTTTGAGATATATAAAAAACCTACAAAAGGTAATAACATACCACATTTTTTATCACAACAACCTACACACCAGAAAATTAACACAATTAAACAATATATACAAAGAATAAAAAATCTCACATCCCCAAAATATATCCCACAAAAATTAAAAAATCTTAAAATAAACCTAGTAAAAAATAAATATCCGATAGAACTAATTGATAAAATTTATATCGAAGCATTCACCAACACAACAAGGAATACAATAACACAACTCAGTATGAACAATACAAAAGATATTCAATACAATATAATAATAAAACCTTTCACAAACAGAAAAAATTACTAGAACAGATACCAAACATTAAAATCATACCAAAAATAACAAACAACATAACTAAAACATCAATAACAACCACCAATATAAACACAACAAAAGATCAAAACATAAACACAATTTCTAATTTCGAAGACATTTGCCAAAATAATAAAGAAAAATGGAGCACCACTAACATAATATATCAAATCCCATGCGCCAATTGTCAACACATTTACACAGGTCAAACAGAAAGACAATAACACGAATAAAAGAACATGAAAGAGCACTTAGAAACAAGGATAAAAATAATCATCTAGTGAACCACTCACTGTATTAGCCAAAGTCAAAATCATTGGTAAAGAAATAAATTACAAAAAAAGACTAATAAAAGAAACCATCTACATTATTTCGAATGAAAACAATTTGGCCAAACCATCTATAGAAATTAATAATAATAAATGGAAATTACTACTAAAAAAATAAAAAATTATAACCCAGACAGTAACACTTCACTTGCTCTCAACAATCCAATACCCTATGCTGTTCACAACAATCAAACTATTAATAATATCTCCTCAAGTTTGATAACACACATTGTTTTTATTCTATAGTTTTATTATTATGTTTTCAATTATTATGTTTTAAGGGAAATTTCATTCAAAAAATTTTACAAACTGAAGATGGGATAAAATATCCCCAAAACGTTTTTTTTTTTCTATAATTCATTCCTATTAAAATTGTTACCAACGTTCTACTGATTATCGGGCTTTAATCATAGCTCTTCTTCTCCTGTTACTGAGTTTCTTTCTGTGCTTTTCTTGTAACAATTCTACACAAGACCTTCTTTTCACCTGTGTTTCGTCTGCTTCAACCAGATCTACATAATAAGCTCCATAAGATCATCGTTTCATCTGTGTTCTGTCCACTTCATAAATTGTATTTCTCCACATTGGGTGACTTTCATTTATCAATTGTTTTTAATATTTTTATCTCTATTTCCTTTAATTTGTGACAATGCAGGGAATGCGTGTTTCCTTGGCACCTAATTAGCCCTTAATTGGGTGGTGTCATTTTCCGTACCCAAAGGCTCCAGTACTTCCATGTCGTACACACGCTATGTATGTCATTACTTATTCCCAAAACTAACGCTAAACCTTAACTGATCGTATAGTGGCATATTATTTAATTATAACTTACTAAAGAAACCTACCTTGTGGCCGCAAAATTAAAAATAACAGAACCCTTAATCTACTAATTACTAAGCTAACTCCCCGTCTTAAATAGAATTAAATCCCGAAACAACCCAACTAAAACTCGTTACGAAGAAATAATTAACTGGAAGCATGGGTAAAACTATAACAAACAGTTTTATTTAACAATGATGTAAATTAATTAGATGAAATAATGCATTCATAAGCTAATAATAAGTAATGAAAAGAAACTTTGAATGGTATAATAAATCCGTAACTAGTACAACAAAACTACATTCATTCGTTACATCTTAAGAAATTAAAGAATAACGTAAGAAACAAATTAAAATCCCTACCCCCTTAGATTATTACCCGGTTATGCATAACCATAATTCACTTTTATTATTATATCACCTTTATATAATTAACTTTTTTTATCTGCTTCACAATACATTGTTATAATGTTTCTGCTTCACAACATGTTTGTTATTGTTTGTTATTAAATAAAAATTCATGAATGGCTTCTTCTACGTGTTTATTTTGCTACTCTTTTAACCATGGAAATAAATTACAATAAACAGATTTAATTTTAATAGTTTTTAAAATAGATTCAATTTTTCGCAATAATCGATTCCAGGAATCGATTAATCGATTCTGACCCTCCCAGATTGAGCCTTTCTTGTTCGTGGAGTGCACTGTTACAGTGTTCACCTACCTCTGTATGCTGTCAGAGTGACTGTTGCTATAGTTGGAAGAAGAGGTGTCGGACTTCATTTTGCAGCAAGATGGTGCCCTCTCATATTGGCTTAAACATGTACATGGTTACCTCAGTAAGTATCTTCCAGAATGCCTAGTCAAATGATGTGCCCTTTATGTTGTGACCATAGTTCTCTCTAATTCAGCTGCACACTAATTTTACTGATATTGTGATAAATTACACAGAGAAATTTATTACCGTGCACTTAAAATCAGTTGACATGAAGCGGGTCTTTTTACATCAAATGTGAAAGTAGAGTGAAAGTATCAATTTGGTTTGATTTTTATAAATGAAAAAAAATATACTATCAGAATTCAGTGAAAGATAAAGAAATATGATGACTACTATTAAAAAAAATATCAAAACAGACTCCAGATTGAACACCTGGGTGATCTAATGGCGGAAGAGTAAACACAGATGACGTTTATAAAAAATGGACCTCAATGAAAAATAGAAGAAAAAAATAATTAAACAAAGGTAAGAAAGCTGATTGTTTTCGGTTTTGTTTGAATTTTTTTTAAAGATTAATAAATGAAAGGTCTTAAGAGGATTTTTTTTTCACGCCAAACCTCAGTTGTTGATATTATTGATGAAAAATAGGAAAGAAAATTCCTGGGATTAAACCAGGAACCTTCTGCTCACCGTGCAGATGCGCCAACCAATTGCGCACACCGTGGACATGGAAGCATTACACTATCTACATGTCCTTAGGGCTGGTTGGAGCAAAAAATTTCTCACATTTAATTTTGGACCACACAGCTCTCAAAAAAATTAGAGGGAACTATGGTCGTGAACTGCAACTCACCCTATACAGGGTGAATACAAAAGTCTGACCCTTTTTATTTTTTGAACCGAAGCAGATATGTCAATTTTGATGAATCCAATGAATAGGAAGTTGCGGGTAGCCTATCCCATGGTGCACTTTTCATCATCCCAAATATGCAAATTAGGACACATTCAAAATTTATCTCAAAAACCGTAAGGGATAGAGAAAAAAACCCAATTGCAAACTTGTTCAGCATAAAAAAACAAACAAAACAAAATAAAAATCATCCAAATTGGACCAACCAATCACCCACAATCACGTTACTTCAAACAGTTAAAAAAAAGTTAATCAACAAAATGCTCGATGTGGTGACCGTGGACGCCAAAACATCGGCAAGCATAGCTGGTGTAACTCCTCGGCACGCTTCCTGGATTCGTTGAAGCAGATCCTCCTGTGAGGCGGGCTGCGTAGCATAAACCTTGTCCTTCAGGTATCCCCACAAGAAAAGGTCAAGTGGTGTAAAATCAGGGGAGCGGGGTGGCCAACGAACTGGTCCTCCTCGGCCAATCCATTGTTGTCCAAATATCTCACTTAGACGCTCGCGAACGACCAACCCGTAATGTGGAGGAGCTCCATCATGCTGAAACCACGTGCACTGATACGAGGCCAATGGTAAATTGTCAATGAAGTCTGTGACTACCACCTCTGCAACCTACCTAGATTTGCTGGAGAACTACCTGATTCCACAGGTGGAAGAACTGCAGCCCAACATAGTCTATCAACAAGGTGGAACACCTCCTCACTGGGGACTGCAAGTTAGGCAGTGCCTTGATACGAACTTTCCAGAACGATGGATTGGAAGGGATGGCCCCCTCGCTCACCCGAAGCGAACCCTCTGGATTTTTTCTTCAGGGGATATGTGAAAGACATAGTGTACAAGACTAACATTGATGACATTGAAACTCTCAAGAACAGAATAATTGAAAAAAATCGCTGAAATCACCCCCGAAATGCTACCCCGAACATGGGAGGAAATCGAGTTTCGCTTTGACGTCCTTCACGCCATAAATATGGGGCACAATGTAATTTATTAAGACATGCTAAGAAACTTTTTGACTTTTTCTTTGTGAATAAAAGAAAATCACATTAAAATCTGTAACAGTTTTTGAGTAATAAATATGTACAATATGGGAGATAATTTAGAAACACCCAGTATAATGCGATTCCACTTTCAGAGCCCAAAAACATCAGTAAAAATTGTATCCTTTTGTAGAACACGATCTTCATTTTTAACTCGTCGAGGGAAATAAAATATGCAAGAATATACAGAAAAACAGTATGTAATTTGCATAAAGACCAGAGTAATTTTGGGGCCTTTTTAAATATTCATCTGTTAAATTAGTAAATGAAACATGATTGGAGGAGAAAATGCAACTACCTGGACTTTTTTTTGAGAGGTCACTTTCGTGTTAGCTTTGGGCAAGGGGGAATTCAAATAAAAGTGAATCAATGTACTGTATAATGAACTGTACATTGTATATACTGAATAATTAATGTACTCGGATGTATATTATACACTAGCTTCGTTTGAAGTTCATCAGATCAAAGTTCGATTAAACTTCCTATGGTCACTAAGAAGGTGCAATTGGGGATCCAACCTCCTCCCCTGGTCGTTCTTTTATCCACATCATTGGTTGAGAGTCTCTCAATTTCCTGTTCCAGATAAAAAGTTACTATAAAATGTGATTTCTGAAGCTTGGAAGTGAAAACAGTGGAAATGTAATTTAATTATCGCAATTCCACTAAAAAACCTACTAGATTTTAAAAACCCCATTAACTCATTCCACTGAAGACATGTACCCACCAAATTTCCCACTAAAGCCAAAATATTCCACTAAATCTAGTAGAAAAACCACTGATCTGGCAACACGACAGTCTAGTTGAAGTTATAATATAAAAATATTACAAGTAAAACATATACAAAAATATAAATAAATTACAGAGAAAAACAAAATACAGCTTTGGGAAAGATTATTGGAGGGGAGGACAGTTGATTTCGTTTTTGGGTTGAAAGGGTTCAACCCTTAGGGTTGATATAACCATTTGAGCCTCGTTAAATTTTAGCTTCTCCCCCATCATCCCCCAAAAGGTAACAGGATTATAAACTCAACACACATGAAATTTGTAAAGAATTTTGGAAATCTTTTCAAAAACTATGAGGAACATAAAACTGAACAAATTTTCTTGATGCAATATTTTTTTTCTTTTTGTTATTATTTAAGAAAGTGATGAAGAATAAATTTGAAAATTATTTGTTTTTATTATACAGTACTTTATATGTTTTTGTTGTTACAATTTCATTTGTATTATTTGTATATTTTATATGTAATTTATTTATATTTTTTGTATGTATTTTACTTATAATATTTTTGTATTATAACTTCAAAATTTTAAGATAGTCAGTTTAATTTCTCTTTTATGAGAAGGGAAACCTAATTCTCTTAAAAAGCTGGAGGGTGAAGTAGTTATATTACAAGGCTTAATATAAGGGATCAATATATTAGGGATTAACCTTTTCAACCTAAAAATGAAATGAACTCTACCTTCTGTCCTCATCTCCAACCGCCTTTTTATATAAAACCAGACTGTAGAGAGTGGGGGGTCACCGTGCTATTTTAATGTCAAATTACAGATTTATCTACCCAATTCCTATTGTGCCTATTTTAACGAGCTTAAGTAATAATTTAAGAATTATAGTATTTTTAATTGAATAATGAAACTCTTAGCAATAAAACAAATAGAAAATGTTACACTTTTTACAAATTAATTTAATAAATTATTTAATAAAGAAATAATCTCATTTATTTATAAACTAATAAATAATAAATAAAAGATTCCCGCATAAAAAGTGACTTCGACATAAAATGAATGAAGCAAATTGCTTTGTAATTGCAATAAAGATGGGAGTTGAACAAACAATGAGTTAAACATTTAAAATTCTAAAGTGATTTATAAATCTCGATCGAATTTGCATTTCCACCGAATTGTCATATACCGAATTGACATCCACCGAATTGTCGCCTCCACCCAATTGACGTCCACCGAATTGTCGTTCACCATATCGTCGTCCATCGAATTGTCGGGTTCCCAGAAGGGACCTATCAGCTTCTTGGAATTGAAAAAAGAGAATATGAATCCTCTCAGCCGGTTTTAAATCTGAAAAAATAGAAAAGCACTAAAAAATACAAAGACCACAAAAATTGCTTGGATCAAAAATTAAATCGATTAAATTAAGATTTAAAGAAAATGTAAATTCGAAGCAGGTGATCAAATTCGGCCTTTGTGGAACTAGGCGCACAGTGGACTAGGTAAATTCGCTACCTCAACACGACGAATAAATTTTCATCTCATATGCAAACAAATGGAAACAATAATTCGGAATCTTTCATTAAAAGGATGGCGATTGCTTAATGGAAGAACATACACTGTTATCTTGGAAGGGGCACGACTTCTTATATGGTGATGATTTTGTTGCAAAATCCTAACGCCATGGAAAGAAGGGTGACGTGATATTCTGGATCATAGCAATATGTTCAATGATGGGGAAAAGGCATGGTATTTCACTATAGTGTCCGGCTCAAAAGAAAAAGGCAACTGGCGCATGTGTAAATAAAAAAAACTCGTTCTACCAATCAGAAACGGACAAGAATCGGAGCATTACTTACTGTTGATGTCAAGAATTAATAATACCCCGTTTCCAGTCCGTTTCTGATTGGTTTAACGAGTTTTTTTTTCATTTACACATGCGCCAGTTTCCTTTTTCTTTCGTGCCGGGCACTATAAGAATGAAAAATGAACAGGACACAGACGAACAAGTTAGCTAAACCTACAAAAGAACAAACAAGAAATCAAGCATAATTATGAGCAATACAACACAAATAAAATTGAACTTTACAGCACAACAAACACAAGGATTGATAATAGCTACGGGTTGAGTTTTATTTGTGCACAGTCCTAACGTCCATAATCCTCAGATTTCGTAAGGTGAATCAGTTCACAGTGTGTGACGAATCATTCGGCTTTGCGTACATTCATCAACATGATTAGAACGGTGAGTTCCATAAACCAAGTGGTTTTTCTGAGCGACGAACTCCAGGATAGCGCTACTAAAACCATTGTGGAAGAATTGATTACGTCCGGTTTAAAATCATCAGTCAAAAATTGATTACAGAAACAATAAGAAAAGTATTTACCTGAATTTAGCTTCGCTGCTCGAAAAGAAGGAAACATCAACTTTGAAGTAAACATCATATTCAGCTTTCGATACGAGTTATAGGCAGGAGCCGACGTTCGAAACATTAGAGAAGGCATCCTATGTCCTATCGCTCACCACCGACTACATATTGTCTTTTTTCAAAGCCACAGTCCACGACCGCGCAATTGTAACAATTCCCCATTACCATAAAAATTGCACTTCTAAAAGCTTTAACAATGGCAAAATGTTTGCTACGAGTGCATTACATTATTAAGCCATTGTTATGACAGCTTTAAGCGTTCATTAAAATAAAAGGACAAAATAATAACGTTTCCTTTCAAAGCTGGGTATCTTAAACAAACACCAAAGTGGACCCCTACATGTTAATAAATGTATAGAGATATCTGACTGTACTGAACGCCCACACCCCACCTCAAACAGGGTTTTACCGCAAAGAGCCCAAATGTTCCACAGCTAGGACACAAAAGGAACCCTTCCGTTGTAATAACATTTCTCAACTCCACGCCCCCCTCCCCCATTCCCACGACGCAACAGCAGCAACTAAAATAGGATACGGGAGGTTTTGGAGGAGGCGAGGGTTGATATCAGATGGGTATAACTCAAGCTTACCCCCAGGGCACATTCAACGAGTGGGAATTTCCCATTGCTCGGAGACCATGGAGGGGCTGAGTTAGAGCAGATTCAGCGTGTTAGGGAAGGAAAGGCTGTAAGTTACCCATATCTTAACCCTTTTTGGGGAAGGAAAGGCTATAAATTTCCCATATCTTGACTCCAAGATTCTGATATTTGCCCTTAAAGACAAGCCCATTACACAGGGATTTGTGAAGGACAAGGTTTTCCCATGTCATACCCCCATTTTCATAGGACTGACAGTAGTTCAAGCTGTAGATTTGCACGTGGTCAGCTCAATTGACAGGCTATGCTGGCATGGGTGTGGCAAGAACTGGATTATCGTCTAAATGTCTTCTGATAACAAAAGGGGCCCATATTGAACGTCTGTGAGTGCTGTTAGAAATTTGGAGTTAAATTTTCATGTTATTTTGGATTTTGTAAAATAAATTCATTATAGCAGTTGTTGGTATGTTTTCTTTTCTACCATGCATTTTAAATTATGCTTAGGTGCCTATGTTTGTTTTTTTTTAGTGGATAATTATATTAATTTAAATGAGATGGCTAATAGAAGCATGGGGAACATAATTTAGATGAATTGTGTAGACAGTTAATATCTGATTTGTCTGATAAATCAAACACATCTCCGGAAGAGAGATGACTATTGACATTACTGATAACGTTCATGGTACAACTCGGACATGACTATTGACATTGCTGTTAACAATCCTGATTATAATGACGCTGTTGATGATGATGGAAAAGTGTATTGAAATTCTGTTAATTAGTCTGTTTCTGCAATTGCCATGTGCATTCATGACCAAATAAAATTAAAGAAAAGAATAAGGATAATACAAGTGATATGGTAGAATGTTTACTATGTCTTACGCATTCAGTATTACACTTTCTTCAGAGGCGAAAACAGCTACAGATTTTAATTTAGCTGTGGCTTGAATTCATACAAAACGGAACATATGATTCACCATTCAAGTGAGTGTGATATGATTGGTGGAAAAGCGAAGGGAAAGATAGATATCACACTTCATGTAATTGGTGAATCGTATGTTCTTTCTGTATAAATTCGGGCCACGGCCAACTCACATTCTGTATGGATATCACTAGTGCACAAGGCAGGCAGGCTTGCTTACAAGCCTGTGAAATTTATGTTTTGAGGATCAGAACCGTATAAATTGATAGTGTGACGGCAACAGAAACTCATGCACCAGTATATCCATTTCTGTCGAGTTATAAACAAAAAAGAAGTGGTATAACCACAAAGGAATTGATGATATGACCATGATATTAGGCTTACTTTATTCTTACTCACAGAACAAAAATGCTGTGTAGTGTACAATACATTTTAGCATCGTTTCATTTATCTTAGAAATGTACATCAATGTTAATTTATAAATAGATACATGCTAATTATCTTGCAAAATTTCACGGAATAAACAGTTAAAAAATATAACTATTAGATCATTGGAGAATATTTTTCCTTGCTTGGAACACGATCTGAACCAAAAATTTAAGGCATGTAAACAAAGCAGAATGAACAATTGTCAGGTCCGCTTCCACAGTGGCAAGTCAGGCATGAAAACAAAGCAGAGTGAACAATTGTTAACATTTCTGCCACTGTTTGATTGAAAGACTGTGGTTTTGCTTAACGGCGACCAGCGCTAAGGGAGCAGCTGGTGACCGAAAAACTCCTTCAGACGTTTGATTTTTTTTTTTCTCATTAGATGGCAATCCTAATGGCGATTGCTAAAAATGGTTGACAGTTTCGCTTTCTGTGGAACACGAGGCATTGGAAACATCAGACTTTAGAGAAAAAAAGATGAACAAATAAAATTGTATAGGAAAACTGATAGTGTAATCTCTCTCTTGGTAAGTATCCTGACATAAAAAGGCCATGCTTGAATAAACATTTTTGAACACATATTAAGATTTGGTAGAGGGAATAGGAAGAATCGAAGTAGAGGCAGGAATCGAAGAATAGGAGGAATCTAAGTAGAGGCAGAAGGATTCAATAAACAAGCCATGAACACATATTGAGATTTGGTAGAGGGTTTTTAATGTATTCTTGAAAATAGGAAAGAAAAAATAACTAAGACGGCAGCTAAATTTGGGCAAATAATTTTGACTGCCAATATACAGGATTAGTGAGAAATAAGTTTCCTACTTAAAAGAGCTATGGAGTGCGTTCAACTAATCCAATTGAGAATTTCTTTCAATGGAATTTCTTATGCAATTTCGAGTTATTCGTCGCTAAAATTTAGAAGCCCACACTGTAAGCTGAAATCTTAAGCTTACGCAAAAATCCGAGAGAGAGCGCCACTTTTACGAGAGCAGAAAAGAGCACACGATGACGCACACAATTTGCGTTGATTGGAAAACGAGAAACGAAATTTCAAGTTGGCAGAAAGGCAGCATTAAAAGAGAATGAACAACTCCAATTTTTTTTTTTTTTAATTTCGACACCATTAATTTGGGTTTATTTTGTTTCCATAATAATCACCAATTATTAATAATAAATTTATTATATTTATTGGAACGCATAAAAAATAATTAAATTTAATTTTAAAATTTAAAAAAATTTTAAATTAATAATTCAATTCATTTATTGTGTTCACACAGCTAATTCAAGCCACCACGAAACTACAGTATCGAGCAAATAGAGAGTTACAAGATAAAATAAAAGAAATAATCAATAAATAAAAATAATATTACGGAGTAAATGTAAATAAATAATAATAATAATAATAATAATAAAATAATTTCATTTCTCGAAAATAAATTAATTAATAATAGCTAATGATAATTATGGAAACAAAACAAAAAAAAACAACAAATTAATGGTGTCGAAATTAAAAAAAAAAATTAGAGTTCATTTTCTTTTAATGTTGCCTTTCTGCCAACTTGAAATTTCGTTTCTCGTTTTCCAATCAACCCTCGTTTTCGTGCGTCATCGTGTGCTCTTTCCTGCTCCCGTGAAAGTAGCGCCCTCTCTCGGATTTTTGCGTGAGTTCTACTTGGGCTTAAGATGTCAGTTTACGACGTAGCGGTCAGGATAACTAGACTTTTAGCGAGGGATAACTCGGAATTTGCATAAGAAATTCCATTGAAAGTATCTGCTGCTGTGTCGTGAACATTTCGTTAAGTTTTATGTTTATTTTCCGCAAGTTTTAACGAATCCTGAATTAGTATGAGCTTTGGTATACTAAAGTAAACATATACCCAAAATTTATACTACAGATAAATCAAATGATGCGCTCAACATTTATTAAATAAAAAATTTTAAGTATTCAAATTAACCAATAGATGATGTTGTAACACGAATGGTATCTATTTGCATATATTGAACAAGTGAAACACCATTTGCGTTACAGTGCATGCCCATTGGCATTGTTCATAGAAGACCTGCATCTGTGCCAGATCTGAAAGATAGCGTTCGGTGCCATGTTCTGGATATTTCGGCGGACTCACTACATTCAGCTGTGAAAAATACGGTTTTGCGATTAGAGGACATTGTTCAAAATGAAGGGGGGGGGGGGGCCCCGTATTGAGCAGTTTTAGTGCTACATATTAAGCATTTATATGTGTAAGCATATTTCGATATTAGGTGCTCCAGCACCACCTATCGACAGATTTTTGTACTATTTTTTTTTTTTAAATTTAATAAATGACAAGGGCATCATTTGAATTATCTGTAGTACAAATTTTGTCTCATTTGGAGCAGTAGAACGCACTCAAGAGCTCTCTGAAGTGGGGAAACTTATTTCTCACTAACTCTCGTACTTAGCACACTGTTCGGAGCTGATTTGTATTTAATCAATGTGTTAAATTTAATCATGAAGATGTCTTCTTTGTTTTCCACTGATGGAACAAAAACTGACATATTTCAAGCAATAGTGACCAAAAATAGGTTTTGTTTTTGCTATAGCTTTATGATTTGTGATGGTCCAATGGCAGTCTATTCTGCAGAGCTGCCACAGGCAACTAAAAAGCAACTTTTTGCAACTATTTTGGGGGGAAACTGGCAAAAAAGCAACCTTTTTCGCCTAGTGGCGAATTCGTGAAATGCACTTCGTTATTTTACTGGAAATTCTGAAACATGTATGTACCATTATTATAGTGCCTGGCATGTGAGCTCATTCAGTTGGTATAAAATTTTTTTAAGAAATATCCATCAAGGTAGGAAGATTACGAAAATGCTCAAAACAAGATAAATGTTCCGCATTATCGTTTCCTGAAACATGTTTCAAGTAGATGGTTGACTGTGAGATCTGCATGCGAAAAGGTGTTAGAATAGTTGAAAGCTATTGAGGAATACTTCATAGTTTTCATAATTTCACATGATGAAAAAGTAATGAAGATTGAGAAATATAAAGATCTGATTAAAATTTTTAAATATAGTGATATTGTGACATTCTAGTATCTAGTATCTAGTTTTGCGCCATCCCAGTAAATAACGACTGCTACGAGATGACAGTAGCAGCCGGGACCGACGGCTTAACGTGCCCTCCGAAGCACGGGGGGGTTTCATGATGGAAGAGCTGCTGGCGGACAAACAAACCAGTGGCTGTCACCAACTGCTGGAAAACCAGCTATGGTCACTTGGCAAATGGGTCAGACTAAAGTCCTCCAACAGCCGTGCCCCAAATAGCTGTCCCGCCAGCAGTGGCCCTCAAGCCCTGGCCGTCACCCAGCCAGCAGCTGGCCGCGCCTGAAGTTGCTGAACTCCATCGATTAGCAAGCCAACCGACGAGGCAACCAGGCCACGGCCACCCCCATATTGTGACATTACATGTCAGCAGGTTCGTTACGCCCGGAAGAGGACATTAAATTACGGATTTTTATTTATTTATTTATTTATTTATTTATTTATTTATTTTATTTTATTTTATTTTATTTTATTTTTTTGTGTGTTGTGCGTGGATGTTGTTGATAGTTGTTATGCCTTGACTATTTTCGTAGTGGATGTTTGTGTGTTGCGGTTTGTGGCATTGGTGTGTTGCTTTGGAGCGTGGTCTGACCTCGAGTGTGAGTTTAGACAGGTGAGAAGAGCGCGTGTGTTTGGGGGAGGGGTGAATTGTTGTTCAGTGATTGTAGTTGTATTCGTGTGAGCATGATTGGAGCAGACTGTTAGATTTTTGTTTTTTTATCATCGTGTTTAGATCTCTATGGAGTTATTTGGTGAGTAATTTGTTCTAGCGTGTTAGTATAGGTGTGGTTTTGTGGAGAGTATGTTTTTCAGGGATTTCATTGTGATCATGAGTTTGTTTGGTGTTGTTTGGGTATTTTATACTTTGTTTTCATTTCATGCGTGCAGAGCGCGGTTTTTGTTGGGCCTCTTGTATAATAAAGTGTATTGTTAATATATTTTTATTCCATTGTCTGTTGCTTAGGAGTTTAGTTTAAGCATTTAGTTGCGTGCCTGCTGATGCTTTTGTTGTGAGCGGCAGCGGCCGCGTATTGTTGGGGATTGCCATTGTTTTCTCGGAGTTTTTCCGAGAAGATGATGGCAGCCTCCCAGTTAATTGTTAATGACGCAGTGCTAAGAATCTTGTTATATATATATATTTAGTGTGTATTGTCTTTTTTTTTTGGAAAAAAATATCGGATGTGAGCGGACGTGCTAGCAAGAGCGATAAGACTTTTGTTCGAACGATGGCAGCCATGATGTTGGGTTGCTTAGTGATCGCCGCTGAGAACGAATGTACATGTTCTTACAATGTACTGAGTTAAAAGAAACTGTAATTTTTCTTTGAAAACTGGTGAAGGAAGCTGTCGCTCCCAAGTCCAGTGTTCCAGTAGCTGTGACGGCACCGACGGACGAAGAGAAAGGTATTGTGTTGTTAGCCCACGTCTAGTCCCTAATTGATGACGGTGAGATGGGTGAGTGTGTTTACTGTTTTCTATTTCGGTGAGGAGGAGGTTGCCCCGCTTCGGTAGATTCAGTGCCACTCATTAGAGTAGCGAATACGCCTAGTTTGAAGAGTTGGTCTCACAAATGGTGAAGTACTATGTACTGTGCAAGTCTCTTGTGACGTTTACAGAGAAAAACTGAGTAAAGTTGTTAGGCGCATTCGTTTATTCGTTTGATTTGATTTTTTTGCACTGAGTGCGCGCACTAGCTGTTCGAAGTAGCTCTGGTGCTGGCCATGAGAAGTATTCGAGGATTTCCGTGCACTTCGTTCTCGTGCGCTTCGTGTGGTCTGTGCGCGAACTAAGCGCACGAAGGTTGAAGCAGGGTCCTTTCGTGTGCTTTGTGCATTTTTACAATTGCAAATGGCGGCCTCTATTGTAAAAAATTCTCTGCAGCAAGTCTCCGTCACTTTGGAGGACGGCAGAACATTTTGCTTTAATGCGGATGAGGAAATTGCACACAGACTCAAAATTGGTAAGTATTAAAAAAATTAGAAATCAAATTTTTTAATATTTTAAGTGCTCTTGGGGTGATTAAAAGCCAGCATCGAAGTTTTACTGTAGCCTTTACAAATGTTGCCTTCATGGGCCCTGATAAATTTTTTTCCGCTTGTATCATCACTAAAGAATTCCCAAATACTTGGTAAATCATTTTTAATTTGATAGAGAAGATCCACTAATCTAACCTAATCAACTAATTGATTAATTAATAAGCCAGCGCACGAACGCGAAGGGCTGGTCGACATCGCCCGATATCACATGCTGCTATTGTCCGTTGATTCTTCCTGGAAGGAGATTTTTTCCCGCGTGAGTTTCTCAAATTTATTTTTTTATTTCTATACGAATATTTAAAATTATTTACTTATTAAATATAAATGATACACTAATTATTCAGAGCGTGAATGCAACAAGAGCTGGCCAATGTCATCAAGAAAAAATAGGGAACGCTGCTCTGGAGTTCTACCTTGCCTTTGCCTCCAGTTAGCTGTATGCACTATTTTATGGACGAAAAATGAATTATGGAGACGTATAAGCATTTTAATCATCCCATTTGCCCTCGAAAATTTTAACAAGTGGCTTTGCAGTAATAACTGCCTATGCAGACTGCATAGAATATCTCTGTAGTTAATGCAAACAATTTATTTCCACAGACCCAAGCCTTGCATCAGTGTATGTTAAAGCGTTAATTAAAGGCAGTAATACAAATACTGACTCTGGCATTCAGGAGAACCTGATGACAGTTGACATTCAAGTGGAAACGCCAACTGCTGAATCCACGCATGCATCACCTGAGGACCTAGGCATCAATGAAGGTAATTGGATAAAAGGAATGAATTTAAAAATTTTCACTTATTTTTATCACGTGTTTCTATGTGATGAGATGTTATTTTAATTACTTCATTATTACATAGGATGAAGTAAAACATTAATAAGAACGTGGACCGAATGCATTATTTTTGTTTTTTCCAGTTAAAGGAAATTATTACTGCAGTATATTAATGGCAAGAGGAGCCAATAAAATTACTGATTACAAATATGGGGAACATCAGCATAGGTTCTCCTCATCTAAGTATTTAAAAAAAAAAAGGATGTAAGTTCATCCCAAAATTATAATGCTTACTGGCATTAAAAGAGTAATTTCCTAATTTTTTTTTGGTTATTTATTTTATTTAGGTGTGGAATACGATAGCAGACAGACTAAAAGAACATGGCCATTCTGTGACTGGTCTGCAATGCGACAATAAATGGAAGAGTTTGTTAAAAAAAATATAAGCAAATAAAGGACCACAATGGGAAGTCTGGGAATGACCCAAAAACTTTTACATTTTTTGATAGCATGGATAGAATACTGTACTATCAACCTAGGGTGACACCACTTGTTACTGCTAGTAGCAGTGTGGGTGTCCAAATGCGGGACAATACCGAACAGCAGGAAGCCTCACCAGCATCACCCTTGATTTCAAGTAATGGTTCTGTGAATGGGTCCATTGAAATGGATCCACCTGAGCACAACATAACTGCCCTAGCTACAATCTAAAAACACTTCTGATGTTTGCACCGATGTTTGCCCAGAGTGGGTGAACGAACATATAGAAGCTACGAGAGAAAAGACTATGGAAATTAAATCCGAAGTAAATGTTTGACACATGTACCAACATGAGGTGGAGCCCCATCCTTAAAAATCGTTGTCTAAAATGCCACGTTGCTCAAGTTCTGGTATCAGAAAACTTCTTAGCATCGACGCCATGAGAGCAGCAGTCACAGTGCATGTCACGAGTCCATCTCTCGACTGCTCTTCAAAAAAATACGGTCCAATTATGACATTTGCTGTCATCCACACCTCATGGTAACTTTAGGAGAATGCAATGGAATTTGGTGGAGAACATGAGGGGGACTGGTGGCCCAAATCCTGCAGTTATGGGTGTTGAAATCCCCATTCAGGTAAAAATGGGCCTCGTCTGTCCACAAAATGTTCCATGGCCAATGCTCGTCCACCTCCATCCGTGCAGGGAATTCCAATGCGAAGGTTTCTCTACGAGGAAGATTGTTAGGTTCAAGTTGTTGGACAAGGTGGATTTTGTATAGGTAGTGCCGCAGCACTTTACGTATGATCTTGTACACCGTACTCAGTGGTAAGTCCATTCGACATGCAACAGCACTTACGCTGCATGCCCCTTGTGAGGTTTCCATTTTTGCTTCCTCTATGGCTACTGAAACAGCCTCCACGGTTGCCTCAGAGACGGGTTTCCTTCCTCGGCCAGGTGCTACCGATAACAAACCTGTGGCTTCAAACTTTGTCATCATCTTCAAACTCTGCGGTGTCATTGGCCCCTGACATACATGTATTCGTCGAACGGTACGATAATGTTGCAAAGCTTGCCGTACATTGCTATTGCATTCATAATAACATTTAACCAGAAACGCACGGTCTTGCATGGTAACAGGCATCGTCGACTAGTAACAAATGAGGCGTACTGACAACGAGGCTCCTTTTCTTATTTCTGAAAACCAAATGACTTGTAAAGCGCATGTGCATAAACCACATTGTTAACCTGTGTCTAATTTCGTATACGAATATTGCATAGAGCGCCATTCCATGCTGGTGGTGACCTTTTGAACTAATTTTTTTGGTGGGTATGAACTTCCCATGCCCTTTTGTATAATATTACCTTAGTATTATAGCTTTTGGTCCAGTAGTTTTTTTTTATGGCCATGTCAAAATGGAACTTGAATTATAAAGACCTTGTACTTTCATCAATCCCTGGTGCACGTAATCTACCATAGCTGTATCGTTTTTGTCTTCTTAAAAATTAAATAACCTTTTATTATTTAATTATAAACTTTTTTTATTATAAACTTTTATAATAAACCACCATCTGTACTGTATTAAGGAACTTTTTGAAGAATCAGGCGATTATGAATCAGATTTTGGAGTTTTTTAATTGTATACATCCAGGTTATTCATTTTTCAAATTGTAAAAAATAAAGGGTTTTTCCTGTACATTCTTTCATATTTTATTTCTCCTAAGTTAGTGACGAATCAAAAAATGGGGATCGCATTAAACAAGAGGGTAAAATTTTTACTGTTTTTTGGCCTCTGAAAATGGGATCGCATTATACAAGAGATCGCATTATAGTAGAATACTTACGGTAAATGAGTAAAGACACTACCTAAATAGAGTGGTATCATTTTATTATATGCAGACAATAATGAAAGGTGTTCTTACAACAGGAGAAAGCAAATGCCTCATCTACTATTGATAATTACTTAAGGTACTTGTGAGAGAGAAGATACACTTTTGCTTTTCCACATTTGAGTTTTTATTCAACATGAATGTGCATTTGAATTGCCATGTGATCTTCAGCATGCGAGTGTGCAAATGTGACAAACTTCCCCACTACATTTGTACACACACTTGCTGAAGAAGACTGCATGTTGACTGAAATCCACATCCATGGTGAATAAAACATCAAATGTAGAAAAGTGAAAGTGTCTGTTTCTCTCGTAAGTATCTTAAATGTTTTCTTATCAAGTTCTATCTCTATCAAGTCTAGGCACCAGCTGATCAAGTAAGGAACTCCTTTTTCCTTCTTGAATTGTCTCTTCGCATTGATTGATGTCATTGTCAATGTAATTGTCTTCTATTCCTTCTTCGAGATACTCCTGAATATTCTCATTGATGTTTTACAGAATGCATGCATTATGCAGCACACAGGCAGTAATAATGCAAATGTATATTAGGTCAATTCGAGATATATCCAATTATTTAAGATGTCCAAAACGTCCTTTCAAAAGAGCAAATGCATTTTCAATTTTCACTCTTGTCGAATTCAACAAAATACCGTATTAAATTGTTTGTGCAGACTTGCTAAGTGTCCATTGTCTTTAAATGGGACGACAAGCTTATTTAAGTTTTTGTATGCTGAGTTTCCCAAAAGGTGGTATTCTGGTGGAACGAACAACGGATCATCCAGTTTTGTCAGTAATCCAGACTTCAGCAGAATGCGAGAATCGTGCACTGAACCTGGACGAAATGTTGCATGAAAATGAGTTTCGCTTGGTAAATTTTGAATACCCATTGTTGTAGCTTTTGATTTAACGGGTTTATTTTTCAAACTTAATCCACGGGGTATAATATATTTAAGATAATAAGTCATTTGCCCGGTTATTCCGGGGGTGGTGGAGGGAATAATATTTTCTATTTAATATACTAATTTCCTGTTATATTGCGGGATGGCCTAGTTAATACTTAAATAAAAAACTTAAAAACCATTCGTATTTACCTGAATGTGTCATCGGAAAAGCGGGGGATCACATCTTCCCAATACCCCTGCATGCACATTCGCGTTTTCTTCGGTTTTTCAACTTCCTCTTTAATCAGTTCGTCAATGAGGTTGTCTTCAGAATTGACTCCATCAAAAGATTCTTCACTACTTTCGCTACTTGACATCCACAGCATCTCATTATTAATTTGAGCCATTTCTTGTAACAAAGCCATAACGGTCATCTTATTTTCTGCCATGTTTGTGTGGGTCAAAACGCACGAACTGTTCGGAGTAAGGATCGTGCACAGCCGCTTAACCGTACTGAATGCACTGAACGGAGAATGCACGCGATGCACTGCTGACATCATCGTGCACATCAAAACCTTCTTGAAAAAAAAATTCAGTTTTTAAAACTGGATTTAACCCTCATATTTATCCAAGGATCACATTTACATCAACATTGTAATTCTGCAAAGAGTGCTCTGAATACTTCTGTAAACTATACACATTCACTGTGGAATAAACGAATGCGCCTGCTGTTAAAACGATAGAACTGGCATGTCTCTGGAATAGTCACTTTTTGTTGAGGAAGCTATAAAGAATGTTTCAAATGTTTTTTGGAGATATTGAATTAGTTTTAGAGGTTATGTTTTACATTAACTGTATTTTGTGTGGAGATATGCGGTGCCAGTAAGAGGGGGAAAAGAAAGCAGCTGTGCGAACTGTGGGCAGCTTTGCTGCATGCCGGTGCCAAGAGGCCACAATGCTGTTAGAGTTGTGTGTCTGCTGTTGGACGCGCGATGTGAGGTTATAAGGCTTGTGTCTAGGACCAGGCCCACAGGGGTTTCTGTGAACCACCCCTGGGATCAGTAAAAAGTTCACGTGATGCTTTGGCATGGCAGAGTAGGAATATTTATAAGCCCGCGTTCCTGGGAAGAAAGGCCCAGACGCAGGCTGCTCCCCCGTCTGATCAGAGGCAGGCGGTATAGGAGCAGGTCGTGGTCCATGCAAAGCAAGCTGGGAGCTGTAAGCTCATGTCCCACCTGCTCGCTGGAATGGTATCGCACTCTTCATACGGTCCAATAGCCACGTCTATCTGGCCGAGGGTAATTGTTGGTTTCAATGTTTAGATTCTAGTCTAGCAGCCAACGGAGTGGTTACTGTTTACAGTTTAAATTAATTTAGATTTTCCAGCTGTTATTGATGTTTCTGCCACTGCACCATTGATTTATGTACATGTGTAAATTCGTGCTCTGAGATTATTAAATGTGGTCTTGCATCCTTAACTTAGCGTGTGGTTAGTGTTGTTCTTGTAGTGTGTAAGTAATTTTTATTTTCAGGATTAGCGCTTGTGCCCTCGGCGATTCCCGAACTACTGATGGACCTTGTCCCTAATGAACCACTAGAGTAATTAATAATAGTAGGTTAGTTTTAAAGGGGGGGGGGGTTGTCACAATATTAAAACTGAACTGAACTTTATCATTGAGGCTTGTGAATTGTATTCACAATTTTTGGAATTCTTCCAGCATTCAGACCCCCTATATACTGGGCAGTGAGCTATGCAGACTTAAAAGTAATCGCAGGTTGTATTTGCAAACCAGACAATTTAGTTAATGCTTTGCAGTTGCTCAATAACTAACACCTGTTAAAATGTTACTAATTTATCTTTATTACTTAAGGAGTTTAGTTCACAAGTTATAAAATGCAGAAACATTATATGACATACTACAATTATATCCACAAGAAAAAGTTCACAAAAGAGATATGTACACCTCTGAACTTCAAATCCATGCAAATCTATATATATAAAGAAGGATGTTTGTGGGTCTGTGTGCATGTTTTTTATACAAATCTACATTTTATTCCGATCTTGATAAAATTTCGCATACATGACCTTCAAAGCATGAGGAAGGTCACTGTCTACCTCAGATTTCGGAAAAATAATAAATATCGATAAAAAATCGATATTCATGGTTATGGCAAGGCATATTAATGAGAAATATCTCATGACCAACAATGCAAGGCAAAGTTTGTACAACAATAGGTATCAACAATGGTATCAACACGCAATTCACAAACTCTCTGCATGGACCAACAATCAATATCTCATGACTAACAATGAAAGGAAAAGTTTGTGCAAGTGTAATTATCCCGGGCAACGCCGGGTACCTCTTCTAGTCTTCTATATATATAAAGAAGGATGTTGGTTTGTTTGTGGGTTTGTTTTTTATACAAATCTACAGTTTTATTCCGATCTTGATAAAATTTCGCATACATGACCTTTGTAACGTGCTAGTAAAAGCGAACCGCGTTTACCCGCACGCACAGCCAACGCTCCGAAAGTGAAGCGTAAAAAAAAAACCCAAAAGAAAACCTTCCCTTGACTGAAACAAAAACAGTTACCCGAACCCAAGATAACCGCGAGGGTAAAGGAAAACGCTTACTTGAAAGAACAAAAGCGATCCTCCAAGTAAGGTGTAGAATAAGAGAAACCCAGGAGAAAAACTTCGCTACAAAATTAACCCCAATTAAATACTAAAATGACTAACCCGCAACCCAAGATAACCCAAACCTAAAAAAAAACACAAAATAGAAAAAGCGAAATCCAAATAAATATTTTCCTTTATTGCTGCAAACGAACATGGATAGAACTGAAAAAAGTAAAATATAATGGTCACAAAAGAGAAACTGGGTGATCCAACATTTGCAAAGGCTAAGCCGTTGTAGCGACGGTCTACATAATGGAGCGACACCCAGAGTCCGATAAAAGGCGAGGGTAGAACGTAACAGTTGAGTGGGAGGAGGGGAACTTGGAAAAGCTTGGAAGATCTAGAAGCTCAAAAGGTCAAGCAGAGCCACCCACACTGTAAATAAATAAGACCATCAACAGCAAGTATTCAAGGAAAATAAAACTGGAAATAAAAAAAAACTCATTTTCGTCTTCTTTCTCTTTTTACAACAGAGATAAAAAAAAAATTGTAATCACAAAAAAATTAAATATTTGAATTACAGTGGCATAAGAAAGATAAAAGGTAAACAACAAACCCGGGACCTCCTCCGCTAGGATCTTAAAGACGAAGTACAAAATATACACGAAAATACGGACAGTGGAAACAATAACACATGGTAAGAAGGAAAAATTGGAGGACGGGACGGACAAACAGGCTCATACGGATAACGAAAGGGCGGAATATGGACAGACGGCAACGACAACATGGATGAGGTCCTGGAAAAGAAAACAAAATAATTAAAATAATAGATTAAAACAGAAGGTTCATATCCAAGTATTAGGAAGAATCGAAAACAATAATACAATCAGATAATATAATTTAAAAAAGGAAAAAAAAAATAAAAATACATAAGCCGTGACTAAGATTTTGAAAAATAGTGGAAAAGGTCCGTCAGATCCGACATAGCAAACGTAACATTGCTATAAAAAAAACTGCATGGCATTTCATGTGCATAAAGTCAAATCAAGCGAAGATAATCCATAAAGTAGGTATACGATCCATGACGTACGGAATAATCGATCTTGCAACAACTGCAGAAGAATACAATTTCAAAGGTCCAAGAGACACAACTTATCTTAGATGAACATGATCACGGGCATTTCGGTGAACGGAAAAGCAATTGATGATCTAAAGTAGCAGCGACGCTTAGTCTATCATGAACACTCAAAAGATAGAAACTTGGCAGTAATCGGTGATAAACGTCATAGCGATGAGTTACAATCGGTTAAGGTCCGATACCAAACACTAACATGAACTAATCGTTCATGATTTGAAGTTAAGATTGGCGATGACTGAAAGTATTAAGTTCAATTGCCAAAGGAAAGCCATCTCCGATCTCAAGAGAAGGCTGAGGAGCTGATGTCGCCTCTCTTGAAGGTCTAGCTGGATCTGCTCAAGTAAATTATTTTTTCCACCAAGAAAATTACAAAACTAAAGAAAAATTTAAATAGCACGTGCACGTGGCACGACATCCAAGTTCTCAGAAACGAAGATAGCTAGTTGCTCTAGGAAAACGAGCGGTCGATTACAACGACGTTTGAACAATGAAAGACTAGGCGAACAACGGGAACGCGCGAGTAACCAACAATAGAGTTAATAAGAAGTCCCCGTAAAAGAAATACAGCAAACAGAAAAATATATTTTTTTAAAATAGTAATAAAAAAAAACTTTTCCAGCTCCCAAAGTAAATCAAAAAGAATGAAATAGTTATTTTTTTTTATATTTTTTTTAACGTTAAAGAACACGTCTTATATCTATAGCATGAGGCTAAGACATCCCTTATCATTTGCTAAGGAGAGAGAACTCAAAATCAATCCTTATTTTTACCAAAAAATTAAAGGAAATATCTAAATGACAAAAAATCAAATAGTAAGTTGAGAAATCCACAGGACGGGCGGTTCTCCAGATCATTAATCGATGACGAGGAATGACCCAACGGACAACGAACAAGACGAGTCCAACAAATGACGTGATGAAATACGGACCAAAACTAGACGCTAAACTAATTGTCTCGGTGAGAAATTAAAATTCAAATATCCGTCAAGCGCCAAAAAGGAAATTCGCCACGGGATAAACTTCAAAGGACGCGAGACGGCGACATTAGTGACGCAAAGTACGAGAAATCGCAGTCTCGGACAATACATAAATGAATCCCACTAGAAGAAAAAAACTTAATTAGCGCGAGGAAAAAATAGAACAAATAACTCCCCAAACGAGATATCATTAACCCAAGAACAACGCGAACAGAACGCGTCGAGTGATCCCTTTAATATATAAAAAGGAGGAGGAACACAGTAACCTCCGTTAAAATAATTAATTAAGCGTCTGATCCATAAGGCTCACGCCCGGGACGGCCGATGATCACCCAGCTTTGGTAAAGACTACACGCGGTAGAAACCAGGAATATCGGTAAGATGGGGAAACTTGAAACACACAGCGCCGGAAGGGAACGCTTAAGGTAACTCCCCCCGAGTGGGATAGGGAATCTAACAAAAGAGATCCCGAAAAGTAGTCGAAGGGAAGGCCCAAAAAAAAAAAAATTTTTTCAATAAACGGCTGGTGAATTTTAGCCAGAAAAAGGTAACGGCACGTTACACCTTCAAAGCACGAGGAAGGTCACTGTCTACCTCAGATTTCGAAAAAATGATAATTATTTATAAAAAATCGATATTCATGGATATGGCAGGGCATATTAATGAGAAATATCTCATGACCAACAATGCAAGGCAAAGTTTGTGTAACAAAGGTATCAACAATCGTGTCAACACGCAATTCACACTACGCTCGGACAACACCTCCTATAAAGAAAGCCTCCGCACTGAAACGTCATACATTGTTACATCATCATAAGTCGACCAAATTTAGAGGTTATTATTGGTAGAAATGCGGTTAACAAAGGACGAAGTATGATGATGTAACAATGTTTGACGTTTCAGTGCTGAGGCTTTCTTTATAGGAGGCGTTGGCTCGGACCAGCAACAGATATCTCATGACCAACAATGCATCCTTGGAGAGGTCCATCCATTGTGAGCCTTTAAAAAATTTTTTTTTGGTAAATCAAGTCCCGGTATATCACCTAGAATGATTTTTTCAGTGAAGAGGTAAATTCCTGTCTTTCGGAATTTTCTTAGAATGGATAGTCCCTTCGCATCAATATTGTAGTGATTGAGTTATTATTTAACCAATTTGGAGGTTTAATTTAGCTTTTTGAGGTTGTTCTGTTTACCTACAAGCGTAATTATCCCAGGCAACGCCGGGTCCTCTGCTACTACAAAATATAACTTTGAATGCATAGACTAATGCATTTACATAAACTGTGTGAGTTAATGCCATTTTTGGGAATAAATAACCTCAACATCAGAGGCGAATGGCGCCTTCTCCAAACTACTATAAATATGCCTGAAGTGAAGAACCTCATAAGAATTGATCACTTTTGGAAATTCATTATTTATGAGAAAAATGACTTAGGAAATTTAAAATATCCATCTTTAAATAAGTTTATAAAAGATTGTTTAGCTTTGTCACATGGTAACAGTGATGTTGAAAGAGGATTCTCTGTATCCAGGAGAATTTTATCAGAAAGAGTACTGAACGGCAGACCGACAATCTGTGATGTTATAAAAAATATGAACATGTTGGATAAGTACCAATCACCAAACAACTGATGAATCAGAGGATACCCTAAATTGTGCCTTAGCATATATTTTATGTCAATTTATTAAATGGTAAGCCTTTTTTGAGATATTGATTTTTTTCTAAAAATTAAAAAAAATGGCTGTAGCATTTAAACCAGCGAACCAAACTCAATAAACACGACATGTACGTACTCCTCTCATAAAGGCAAATTTTTCTGTAAATGACTGGTTTGGAGTTTTGTTAATTGGAGTTAGATGAGCCGTTTTGGAGTTACTAACTATCCCATCCCCCTCAGACCCCTCCCCCATTAATTTATATTTTTTTATATTTTATTTTATTTAAGTAATTCACACTTAGAGGGGTCGTTAAACTATGCACTGATGCATTTTTATGGAAATCAGAAATTAATTTTTTTTGGTAAAAATGAAGAAAAGGCAGAAGCATTCATTTCGTCACCCCAAAACAATGTAAACGACATGAACAGCTTCCTCTTATTGAAAAACACGATTTTCTTTTTTGAATCCATATCATTATTTCGTGTAGGCCTGTGCGAATGTACCATTCCGCCATACCAATTTATTTATATGTTAATTTTGTTATCTTAATGCAACTAAAAAACAACTAAAAGTGGGATAATGTACAACTTAGAAACGAGAACGTGGGCACTTTTTTCATTCCTTACTGGCTGTGGCAGTGCTGATTGTTATTTTTAGTAAATACGTTGGTAATTTTTAATTTAAGTTTCCATGCAGCCACTACATACATCATTCATGGATGAGATGTTGGATCTATTTTGAGGAAATAATTCATTGCTGTGTATTTGTGAGCCACAAAGGCATTTTGTCAAATGCACAAACCACTCCGTGATAAATGGTTTCATTTAATGTACTTTGGGAAGGACAAATCCTAAAACTTGGTAAAACCATTTATAACATTTTGTTTGTGGTTGAGCCTATTGAGTGAACAATTTTCAATGTCACAGGAGCATATTTCCCTCTAATTTTTTTGAGAGTTGCACAGTCCAAAATGAACTGTGGGCAATTAAAAAATATAAACAAAACAAATGCCATTTTTGATAATTTTATAAGTGGGAAAGTAATCGTAAGTGCACTGGAAATAAATTTCTCTGTGCAATTTTCAAATTCACCCTATTCAACTAACGCACGTGAAACCGGGTATTACTCTAGTTGGTTCCTAAATTAATTGTAAATATAGAAAACAAAGTTACGGTTGCATTATTTTGTTTATAACAGTCTGTTCAGTGTACCATATGTATAAAGAACCCCTCCTAATAATAATGGGCTCAAATCTAAGCTAATTAATTTGGATAAAGGCAATATATAAACATAGTTAAGCTACGAAACAAGCCTAGAGGAACATAATTAAGGGCGTGTCTAAAAAGTCCGAACGGTCGCGACTGGTCAAAGTTCGTCACAAAGCTTGTTTTGGAGCCACCAGTGACTGACTCGAAATTTCGACTATGTCCGATCGACGCAGGCATACGTAACTGGCTTTATTCATTTTAAATTTTTGCCCAATTCGGACGACCCTCGATTCATAAAGTTGAGACCGCCCACCCCTCCCACAACAATAATTATCGATGACCCACAAGGGTTACCATTAGGTGGGGTAAGAGTCAAGGGTTTGGGACTGATATTAGTTGAGGGTGTGTGTGTTTGCAATGACTGCACCAATTAAATTCATGAACATTTATTTTACTTCCTATCAGGCTCACCAGAAATATACATTCACAAAACAATAATAATCAAATAACTTGTCAAATCTCTAATTATGTATACCTTCTAACCACAAACATGAGAATCTCAAAACTAAAATGCTCTTTTGTGAAAATTACAATGTCCACACCACTCTTATGATCTAAAACTGTTCGAATATCATTAAAATCAAACTAATAAGCTGTATAGGGAGAAATATCAAAACATAAACATTGAATATCCACCATCTTTTGAGGGCATCGAGACCCATGGCTGCCATGGCTCTGAACTTATCCCATTGTTAAACAATACATCCAAACACGCAACAACTCATTACCATCGTTATACAATAACAAGTCGGGCAAAAACGGCACACTTCGATGAGTAGCAGTATAGGATTGCCTTCCTCTTGCCCTCAAAAAATGGCAGCTGTACCCATCATTCAATGCGAAGATATTTCCCCCTATTCTGTCTAGTCAATAACACATTAATTATGAGCTAGCTACTGGAATGTAAAAATAGCGCTTCAAACACTTCTGCATAGGTCATGACACCTGCAACTCCTGGCTTGCACTTCACTGCACAGCACACTAATCACTCTGTCCATCCAACGCCAATCGTGTAAAGCTTGTTTCACATAGAAAATCCCTGGTGGAGCGGATGCAGATCCGCATATATTGCGTATAGTGGCGCCTCCGTGCGCATTCCCCGTGGAAACGCGGAATCCTTTGAGCATTTCACAATTAAAACTTTCGCGCAACTTTTCCGCTTAAGCTGTCTCCTGATTGGTCCCTTTAAAATAGTATCTTTCGTAAAATGGAGTCTAAAACTAAGCTTTTGAAGTAAAAAAAAAAGTCTATCAAATAAATTTTCAACAATATTTTAAATGGAGATGTTATATATTGTCAATTTTTCATTTGGCGGAGTATGATTTAAAAATACAAGAACTGTACATCCCAGTATTTGTGTAATAATAAATATATATTTTAATTATAATAATATTTAAAAAAAAAAATTAAATCCCTTTTGGGTAAAAGTCGAGAGTAGCATTCTCTAATTTTCTCGGAATACATCGGTCAGCCCCGACGCGTTTACGCATGAATTCATTATTGTAATGTGTGTAATTAATACATAAATAATTTATCATATTATAGGAATTATATTTTACGAAATTTATGCGGGGAAAAAAATCACTAAAGTCCCGTGACGGTGGACATCAGCTACGGGCGGGCTGTCGGTCATTGATGTCGGCCTGGCCGCACATACATCGTCACGAGATTTTCGTGATTTGTTTTCTTGCATAATTTTCCGAAAATATAAATTCTATAATGCGATATATCATTTACTTATTTAATAAATATGTTACACTTATTTAATGATTAAAAACAATAATAAATTCGAGCTAGACGGGGCTGAAACGAGCTTTATGGAAAATAGGATTAAACGTGAAGGGGCTGATCGATCATCGATGTCACCCGAGAAAATAGAAACCGACTTTTACCTGGTTTTGTTTTATTTTAGCCGAGCATTTCTGTGTTCCTTTATTTGATATTCCTAATTGAAATGCGTTCAGAAATTAAAGAAATAAGTTTCTCATGAAATACACATTTGCTGGCCATCGCTGTGTAGTAGAGTGTAATTTTTATCTCTCCCGCTTTAGGTTCTCCCTACATGCTTTGCGCTTCACCTGCTTCCTGATTGGCTGAAGCAAAGCGGATTACGCAAAATTTCCAGACCTCCTTGAAATGAAAAATCCGCTCCGCAACTCTCGCGGAGCAGATCTGCAACGTTTGCGCGTGAATGTGAAACGCCTCAGTTTAGCGGAAAAAGTCCGCTTTTGCCCGCGGATTGCGCTTCCGCGTGTTTTCCGCTCCGCAAAGCTCTATGTGAAACAGGCTTAATGCTTGAATGCATCACGTGGCCCTTTTAAATGGGGAGGACCATCCTTCCTGTAACCCCGATAAGCACCTTCCTTGTAGGGACTGAATACTGAGCTACACAACGATATCCTGGCCAGTATACTACGCCTACAACACGTAAAAATTACGCTGCAATGGTTTCCGTACTGATACCGTGACTCAATGCACTCACGGCACTGACAGTGAATGCGCAATCAATTAGCTCTTATAGGAAGTGAAGGTGAACATGACCAAATTTGCAATTCCAGCAAACTAGCTGCCTAAAATATTTGTCAACATAAACTTATAATACTACAGCTACAACAGGTCATTTAACAGTTTTGTCAGCACAAACACTATTCCAACTTTTATAAGCTGGTGAAGGCGGAGGGCACGTCAATAGTTCGAACCACACTGCCTAAAACGGATCCTTCTTTTATCAACACATGCACAACATGGGGTTTCAGTAACTGAGGCTTGTATCTTAAATAAATGACTTCAACTTGGACGCAAATAACTATCATGAAACGATTTCACCATTTGTTGACCTCTAATTGTCTGCATGATCACTCATTGATGCTCTTTTGTCTCCTGGTCTGCCTTCCATGATTCATATGTATCATTGCGTAGTACAAATAAAAAAAAATATTGAATTACTCCATTAACTGAATGCGCAATCAATATTTACCAATTGTAGATGAACTATAATTCACATTGAGGAATGGCAGATTAACTTCATTATGCATTCTAAATGCAAATCGAATGTTTCCACGATCGCTTGAATGCACACTAAAAAAACATGTCTTCTGTCTCTTACAACTCGACTTCGACCGTCCCGTACAAAACCAAAAAAACTTCTACCATAATTCCGTCTTTGGAGAGATCTCTCCGAAAAAAAGCTTGGCAAAGATCTTCCAAGAATTTCATCTGAAGAACAATGCCAAACCCCAACAATGATGGTCCCTGTTGAGCAACAGCAGTCGCCAAAACATTAACGGTTTTTAAAAATGAATACAATAAATATGAAAACCAACTTATTCAAACACAACATTAATCACCAAAAACAAAAAAAAAAAACAATACCCGCATTCCAAAATTAACTAACGCCAACACACACACTACAAATAAATAAATTACACCCAGCTAGGAATTAAGAAATAATTTACACATTAAAAATCCAAAAAATTACCATGACTTTAATAAACTTTCACTTTTATTTATAAAACAAAGAAACACTGTTTTAAAATAATTTGAAACCGAAACTCACTTAACACATGCACAAACAGTACAAGGATTAACTGCTTAAACCCAATAAAATAAAAAAGGTTCTCGCTGGGCCCATGTGACACCCAAGAAATAACACAACACTGACATGGAATGTCACATACGCCCGACGGAAACTCTTGAACATACAGAAATCAATATGTTCAAGCTTTAAAATTTCCCTATGTTGGCTCCTCCTGCCTCGTGTTCCACCACCAACTACCATAGTCAATCCGTGGCCTCCTCCTTAAATTATAGGTTCTCCCACCCTATTCTCATTCCCAACATTGTGTTGGCCCCTTGGCACATTCTCTGCTTCTATTACTACCTCCGGGCTCGCTGCCCTAACCGGTGGGTTATCAATGGTCGGCCTCCGCATTATTTTAAACCCATTTTCTTCTTCTGACTCACTATCCCTATCGTCAAGCTGCTCAGGCTTATTCTTCCTAACTACTTGCTTGCCACATCTTCGTGTATCCTCTTCTGATTCACATAGCTTGAATCTATCCACGTGTACTGTCATTTTGTTGTGACTTCTTATCCCCGATATAACCGCAGACACCTTTTCGACAACCCTAAAAAGTCCAATATAATGAAACGAAGAACTTTCGTTTTGCCCCCCCCCCCCCTTCCGCAGTAAACACACCTTATCCCAACCAGTATTTTCCTTGTGGTCCACTCCTTGTTTATACATGTCACCCTAATTTTCCGGTTACCCCAGTCGTATTGCTCCACCTTCTGCCTTGCCTGTGTGAGAGCTTTCACTAACTGGGAACGATATGATAAAACCTGGTCTTCGCTCTCTATCATTTTGACATTTGATCTGTGGTACTACTGGGTCAAAACCAAAAAGCAGATATGATGGGATTTCCTGAAGGGCTTCATGGCGACACAGGGTTCGCGCTAGGGCAAAATAGCTACGAGTCAAATTTCAGATTCTTTTTAACTTCCTTATTTCTTACATGCATCCAGAATCTCTATAGTTAATTAGAAATTTAAACAAGAACGCATGTAACAAAATGAAGTGAGGTTAAAATGTGGTGAGAAAGATATAGGCCAATGATATCCAAAATTTAACAAGTTAATTTTGACTCGCAGGTCTAAAAATCACGAGTCAACTTTTAGCAAAAATGCCTATTTGAAGTGTAAATTGCGAGTAAGCACGAACCCTGGCAACAGGTCTTTAAAGACATGAGTGCGAACTCCAACATATCCTCCCACTGCTCATGGTGATCTGCACACAAAGCCGCAATGGTCTCGCAGAGCGTCTTATTGCAGCGCTCTGCGAACCCATTCGACGTTGGGCGATAAGCAGTAGTAAATTTATGGGCTATGTTGAGATACTTACACTCCTCATCAAAAATTTCTGAAGTGAAATTGGGACCTCTGTCGCTTACCACCCATTGAGGGGTACCATACAGGCAGACAATGTTTCTAATGAACGATCTAGCGACTGTTTCTGCTGTCTGCTTTGGCAGGGCTTCTGCCTCAGTGTAGACACATCTGTCATCACTAAGACAAATTTGTTCCTGCAGCTAGAACGCTCTACGGGCCCCACAACATCTATCACCACCACCTCAAACGGTGCTTTGGCAGCAATTCCCTCTTGCCAAGGTGCTCTGGTCACATTTCTTTTTACTCGTTGACATATGGCACATTGACGCACTTTATTTTCCTACCGGGTGATTCAGTCAATTCCTGGCCATTTCACTTGAATGACGTGATTTAGGGATAAACAATTGAAAGAATGAGCACCATATCGAATTTCTAAATAGTTGGAGTTTGTATTGTTGCAACGGCGCTGCATGAAAATCGTATTGTTGAAAAATGGCGCCCGCTTTATCAACAGAGCAGAAATGCATGGTTGTCGAATGGTATTTCGAGATAAAATCACCTGTAACTGTGCAAAGAAAGTTCCGGAAGGAGTATAAGTGCCGAGATGCACCAGGCAGGCAAGCAATCATGGATTTTGTCAAGCAATTTCGTGCCACTGGATGTGTTAAAGGCAAGAAAAAAAGGCGGGAGCGAAGCTCGTGTTCGAACGGTCGAAGTTGTCGAAAATGTTCGCACAAGGTTGGTCGATTCCCCCACCAAAAAATCTGTTCGCCGCCTATCCATTGAAGAAGGGCTGTCGTATACCACGACATGGCGAATTTTGAGAAAGGATTTACACCTGTTCCCGTATAAGATCCATGTTTATCAGGAGTTAACGGACACTGGAAGACAGAAGCGACAACAATTTGCGATGGAGTTTGGAGCAGAAATGGAAGCCAATCAGGACATGGTGGACAACCTGTGGGTGTCAGATGAGGCCTTCTTCCATCTGTCAGGTGATGTTAATAAACACAACGTTCGTTTTTGGGGTTCCCAGCACTCTCATGAGATCCATAAGTCACCTCTTCATCCACGAAAGGTTATGGCTTGGTGCGTTTTCCAAAAGAGGCATCATTGGTCCGTTCTTTTTTGAGGGCACCGTAACGTCACAGGCTTACCTTAACATGTTGGAAACCTTCTTCATCCCCGAGCTGCAAAGGAGGCGTATACCGCTTCGACGTCAATGGTTTCAACAGGATGGGGCTAGGCCTCACACCACTAATGGAGTATTAGACTTCTCGATCAGAAATTCGGAAATCGTGTCATTTCAAACAGATTTCCAGATCGATTCGGGGGCGGCTTTCTTTGGCCCCCTACGAGTCCTGACCTAAACCCATATGATTTTTATCTCTGGGAATTCCTTAAATACAGTGTGTTCACTACAGCACCGAGAACCCTAGACCAGCTGCGACAAAGCATCGTCGACTACTGCACCCTTGTGGATGCAGATATCCTGGATAGAGTTATGAACAAATTCACCATTCGGCTGCGAGCAGTTCAAAACGTTTGTGGTGGCCACATTGAGCATATCATCAAGACCTATCCACGGGAATAAAAACTCCGAACTGCCTAAAATATCATACTGAAATGCTAAGCTTGTAAACATTAATGGGTCAATAAATCATAGTAATGAAATGGTCAGAAATTGACTGAATCACCCTGTATATCTTTTCTCATCTTAGGCCATGAGCACCACTTACTTAATCTGTGCAACGTAGCACTTAATCCCTGATGACCACCAGTTGGTCTATCATGTGCCCAGCTTAACAATTCCTTTCGAAGATCATCAGGATTACCACCCGAACCCGTGACTCAGGAGCCCTTGCATTTTGTCAGTTAATTAAATTAATTCATCCTGCTTAAACAACCAGCCACCTGCTAATTCCACCCGTTGATCTTCACAATCGCTAATGCTCAGAGATGCTATCCACTGATTCTTAGCCTGTGACTGTCTAATGCTATCCCCCCAGCCTTGCTCTGCCAAATCTACCACTATGGCACCGCATTGACGAGACAAAAGATCAGGGACATTATTTTTCCCTGCGGTGAAATTAAATGTATAATAATATGTATTGAGAATACTGCATATTAGATTCCTGTTTTTTTGTTGTTGTTTTTTACCTGTATATTGTACAAATGTGGCCTAATCCCCTCTTGATCTGATTTATTCAATTCAAAAGAATTCATACATGTATCTATTGCACATTAAAATTATTTTTAATATGTCAAAGCACATATAGTAATTGAATAACCTGAACAGTCCATACCTGATACATATATACCGGGTGGGCAAGAAATAACGTGAGGTGTTCAGAGCTCGCTAGCGGGAATTCTATTAGGCCAAATGCAATACATTTTGGTGTATATACTTAGTGGAACATGCACTTTCGATTTCTGCAAAAACAAAAAAATAGTACCAAAAGTCGCCATAGGGGGCACTTATTTCAAGAAAACAATGAATACCTAATTGTCAAATGAGTAAGTACCGTACAAACCAACTTTGGTAACAACAATAAACAATTTTTTATTTTTAATTACAAATGTGTTTCAATATGACCACCAGTGTGCTGTTCCAATAGCTGCATGCGGTACACGACATTTTCCACGGCAGCTCGCAGCATATCTGCATTAATTAGTCTGATATGTAACGTTATTTGATCCTTTAAGGTTGAGAGGTCAGGAACATGTGCTTGATACACAAGGCTTTTCAAATACGCTGTGGATACGGTCACGGCGCCGTGACCTGCCAGCGTTCACGATGGTCGAAAAAGGGAAGTGACGGGATGAAAGATAGAGCATGCGCTTCGCGCAGCGGATGATTAGTGATGGGCGAAACAGCACTTTGTTAAGCGAGAATCATTCAAAGGAATCGTTCGCGTATATGTAAACGATTTACGCACAGATAGTGAAATCACACAATTCACAAAATGTGCAACCTCCTATTGCTCATTCCATGAATTGTACAATGTCTTTTGGCGGCCGTGTGAGAAAACTGATACGAGAAGGGATGGGGCCCATCTTTTGATCGCCGCAGTGCATCCCCAATTACGGCCGCCCGTGTGCGATTCACACAAGACATCCCTGTTGGCGATGGCCATGGATAAATCTACACTATATGATCAAAAATATCCGGACACCCCTCACAGATCATCGATTGGCCCAATGTCACATGATAATGACTTGCACATCATTTAAATAGCTTCCCACACCTTCAGACACAACTCTGCTTGGACATTAGCAAGAATGGGTCGTTCGGCAGAGCTCAGTGAGTTCCAACGTGGAACCATCGTTGGATGTCACCTATGCGGCAAGTCCGTGCGTGACATTTCCAGCCTTCTTCAGATACCCAAGTCAACAGTAGGCAATGTCATTATGAAATGGAAGACCCGGGGATCAACAACAGTTCAACAACGAACCGGTAGACCCAAGAAACTAACGGACAGAGACCGTCGAGTGCTTCGTCATGTCACCCGCAGCAACCGGAAGTCCTCGGCGGAAAAAATTGCCACAAAGTTTCGAAACGCCTCTGCAAATGATGCCAGTACCATGACAATTCGTCGGGAACTGCACACGATGGGATTCCATGGCCGTGCTGCTGCCCACAAGCCCCACATCAGCAGGGTCAACGCCAAGCGACGTCTGGAGTGGTGCAAAGCCCACAGAAACTGGACAATGGACCAATGGAAATGTGTAATGTGGACAGACGAATCTCGCTACACACTCTGGCAATCCGATGGACGAGTTTGGGTTTGGCGCATACCTGGAGAACGCTTCTTACCTGAGTGCACAGAGCCCACAGTCAAGTTCGGAGGAGGAGGAGTCATGGTGTGGGGCTCATTTTCATGGTACGGACTGGGCCAGCTCGTTCCTGTGCAAGGAATCATGAACTCCGGCCGTTATCTGAATGTTTTGGACAACTGTGCACTTCCAACGTTGTGGCAATTTTTCGGAAACGGGCCATTTCTCTACCAACACGACAATGCTCCGTGCCACAAAGCGAGGCGTGTACAGCAGTAGTTTGCGGACTCAGGGGTCGAAGAAATGGGTTGGCCGGCACAAAGTCCCGACCTCAATCCTATAGAGAGTCTGTGGGATGAATTGGAAAGACGCTTGCGGGCCAGATCACATCAGCCAACTTCTGTACCTGAACTGATTCTCGCTCTTCGGGAGGAATGGAGGAACATTCCGGAAAGTACCTACCAACATTTGGTGGAAAGTCTCCCCCGAAGGGTGGAAGCTGTGATTCGGGCATAGGGATGTGCAACGCCCTATTGATTTCCATGAAATCGTGGCTAGAGCGCAAACGTGCATGTGTCCGGATATTTGTGATCATATAGTGTATGTATAATTCCTCACATTTGTAATTCATTTTAAACGATGAAATCTCACCTCTGATTTGACCTCTGTCCAGTAGATTGGCTGGGCTTAAGTCTTATTAATATGAATACACTTACACGTTATTTCTGTATAACTTAACACTTCTTTTACGAATCATGTATTCCCACGCTTTCGGGCGCCGTCTGGAATGGCATATTCCCGCAGAAATTTCGCTAACTCGTCAAACGAAAGGAATCTATGTCCACATCTATAACCGGCGGCCGTACTTAGGGACGCATAGCGGCGATCAAAAGGCGGGCGCCACCCCTCCTCGTATCAGTTTCTGCACACGGACGGTCAAAAGACATCGTACAATTCATCGAATCAGTAGTGAAGTGTGATTTCAATATTTGCGCGTAACGCAAATATGGTTTACATGTACGTGAAATCGTTCGCAAACGATTCCTTTGAACGATTCTCGTTTGCCAAAGTGCCGTTCCGCCCATCACTAATCATACGCTGCACAAAGCGCATGCTCTGTCTTTCAACACGTCACTTCCCTTTTACGACCATCGTGAACGGTGACAAGTCACGGCGCCGTGACCGTATCCACAGCGTTTCACATATCCCCATAACCAAAAATCACAAGGGTTGAGATTAGGCGACCTGGGTGGCCATACCATGGGAAATGCACGACTAATTATTCTGTTGTCTGAAAAACGTTCTCGCAAGATCTGCTGCACCTGACGTCAGGTGTGCGGTGGCGCACAATCCTGCATAAAATTGGTAGAATCCAGACAACCCTTTTCCTGCAATCGTGGTATCACAAAATTCTCAAGCATACCGGCATACCTGGCAGAATTGACGGAACAAGTCACCGGTCCACGGGGACGGATTTCTTCAAAAAAGTACGGGCCGATGATGAAAGAAGCAGTAAAGCCGCCCATACTGTTAGTTTCGGTGAATGCATAGGAGTTGGCAGACACACTTGTGGATTTGATGCAGCCCAAATACGGCAGTTGTGGGTATTGATATCACCATTCAAATAAAAATGTGCCTCATCACTCCATAAAATTTGTCATGGCCATGCATCATCCACTTCAATACGTGCTAAAAATCTCAACGAAAAGTCAGTTCGGGTACGTTCATCTCCAGGAAGCAATTTTATAGGGATAAAATGTCAATATCTTATGCAATATTTTCCTCACCGTCGAATATGGGATATGTGTTTGGCGTGCTATTGCGTGTGCACTGCTGGTACCCTGCACAGTAGTCATCTCCTGTTCCACAACAGCTGTTGCAACTTCTTCAACGTGTTGCTGCCTGATTCGTTTGCGTCCCCGGCCTGGTTGCACTCCTAGAGTTCCGGTAGATTCAAATCGTTCAATCATTTTCCGTAAGTTAGTTATGCTCATCGGTCCTCTTCGTAACGTTTTCAATCGCCGAAATTCACGAAGGGGAGCACTTGCATTGTCGCTCTTCTGATAAAACAACTTGACTAATAACTCCCGGTCAGGCAGAGTAAGCGTCATCGTCAGGCCATTCGTTCGTGAATGATGGGAAATCCTCAGCCTTGCCTTTTATTGTCATGATTGCTCAATACGGAACGCGCTTATACAAATGTATTCATTGTTTTCTTGAAATAAGCGCCCCCTATGGCGACTTTTGGTACTATTTTTTATTTTGCAGAAATCGAAACTGCATGTTCCACTAAGTATATACACCAAAATGTACTGCATTTGGCCTAATAGAATTCCCGCTAGCGAGCTCTGAACATTTCACGTTATTTCTTGCCCACCCGGTATAAATTATGTATTAATCCTTCATTGGTTATTACTATATGATTATGAAACTTTTGGAAAAATACATACTAAATTCTGAACTGCTGCTTATTGAATTTAAAAGAAAGAAAATTTAAAAGTTCATAGCTGATGACTAAAGGTGCCTTCCCATAGCTCGCTTTTTGTGTGAAGCTTTTAGCGTTTTGCGTGTGATTTTTCAAGCTCAAGCTATCCTAAACACCAAGCTGATATGCGCTAGTTGCATGAAGCACTTGGATTTTGAAGCTGCTTTTCGCTTCAAGCGGATATCTTTGTCAGTTTGATTTTAAAGCTACTAGCAGCTTGGAAATGAAAGAGGCAAATGCGCAGTACATGCCATTCTCTCATGACTGCAATGATTGCGTGGTGCATGGGGTCGTGAAGAGTGTGAATACAAAGGAGAAAAGTTAAGAATTCTGCGAATTGTATTTGTTTCCCCTTTCTCCTTTGTATTCATGATGTTTGATGAATATCTTCAGTTTATCATTATTTCTTCTTTGATTATTACACTATGGTTTAAAATTTTTTATTAATTATTTATTATTAATTTATTTAATTTTATTACATTTCATTAAGCTTGTTTTATATAACTGTTAATTTGTTATTTTATATTTATTTTCATTTTATTCATTATTGAATTTATTGTATGTATTTAATTGTTATTTTTCTCAATTAATAGTTCTGTTTATTTAAATTTAATTGGTTTTATTTTATTTATTCTATTTATTGTAGCGTTAGCGAAATACCACATATTGCTTAAGTGGAAATATGTTTTCCTTTTTAATAAAATACTTTTACGATTAATTAACAATATCTTATTAAAATTAAACTCCTTCTCTGTAACAACAAACGTTTTCGTGCATTGAGAGGCGACATGTGTTTTTGAATTCCCGCGTGCGATTTCACGCGAGAGTGCAAGCTGCTTTTTTTTCTCCCGGATAGAATTTGCTTTAAAGCTCTAGCAAGCTTTGGGAATGTACCTTAAGTCTCTGTGTGCATATCCAAGATATAAATACCATGCATAATTTTATACAGTTAGCTTAATGCAAGTTTGAAAATAATGACAATGATACAATAGTTATAGTGGCTTAAATAATGCAACAAGTATTCAGTATGGTCATTGCTTGAAATGCCAACCCTTTAAGAAAATTATATTAGGGAGAAATTAATGAAAGCATTAATTAATAATCTTTTTCAGGGAGAAGTACAACTGTTGCGTAACGAAGTCGCAAAATTAAAAACTATGCTACTTGCTCACAAAGACTGCCCAGTGACAGTTCAACAGAGGGCACTGGGACAAATTGATGGTACATTTATTTATTTATTTTACTCTAATTTGTTTCTCTATAAGCATTTAAACAAAAATTTACTTGTTGCAGATGACATAGCGACAATCCACATAACATCAGCTGAAGCAATTGCCTCATCAGCACTGACAAATATGGCGCACCACACTGCAACCAGTGAACCTACTCATATTCTTCCCGTGGATGTTGTTATTGACTCCGATCCACTGGACTTAGTAAATCATGTGCAGGAAAACAGTAGCAATGATATTGACAAATGATAATGAACCAATTTTCTAGAAACTTATGTTAAAAAAACAAACAAAAAAACTAAGGGGTGAAGTATATATTTTTTGTAAGTTATCACCAATTCCTCAGTGAATTTCAATTGCTGTTGCTTTTGTTTGGTTTCTTTCTTTCGTTAAACTCAAAACGCTCATCATTAGCCCAAGTTATCAGGTGAACTTGCTGAAGTGCGCAGAAAAGATCCGCCTCCCTTCCTTCAGTACCAGTCTGTTATTTAAGAAAGAAAGCCTATTTTTCATATATCACTCAATGTGAAAGTTTGTTGAATGTAATCATAAATCATAATAAGTAAATTTTATTGTTGTGAAAATAAACCAAAATAAATGCATTCGTTAAAAGGATATATTTTATGCTGTACATTAAACATATCTCTTTAAAAAGAAAGACTTTTTAGGAGAAAAGAATTTGTGTTATTTTAATTACAAAAAATAAATAAATAAAAATAAATTTGTGTTCAATACTTATTTTATTATAAACTCTACATGCAATGACAATATTTACATACAATGACTTTAAAGAGGAGGTGGAAAATCTTCCTTACACGGTTTTACTAACATTTGAATTATAAAATGTTTTAAAAAAATTTACTAAAAATTTCATTGTACTTAGAACAAAGGCCTATCTCAAGTCAAAACTTTAAAATACTTCTGTTCCTTTACATCCTTTTCACTTTTGTCTTTGAAAAGGTCACTGCGATCAAGTAAGGCTTCCAATACTTCCTCAGAAAAAACTATATTGGAGAGAGACAAAAATTTAAATCAAATCAAAACTTAATTGGAAATCTCAAATTGCAAGTGGTAGACAACCTACCATTGGTTTGATCAGTCCTGATAATGCTATCATGATCAATTGACTTAAGTAAATCATATAATTCTTCTGGCCTAATAATATCACTCATTGATTTGATTCCATTCTTGAATTTCCCTGCAATGAATAAATAGAGCAATTATAGAGACAAGCATTTAGAAATGAAAAATTGTATAATTTTTAATTAACTTAGTGAACTAGAAAATTTTTTCAGTGATGCTAAATATTGGGCATCTAAATTATGTCAGATTTTATAGTTTATTTTGTTACTTCTAGGATTATGTTCAAAATAATTTCCCTATCATTCACGCAACATTTGGATTCCACAACAAAGAATAATTCTTTCTTCGACTCCAAATCAGTGATCTAATTTTGCATTTCTTCTTCTGGAAGAAGTGGTAATACATAGGAGCAATGTCTGAAGGGTATGCAGGGTGGGATGGCATTTCCCATTGAAGTTCGTCAAGGGCGTCCTTCACCACTTGAGTAATGTGAGGACAAGGGTCGTCGTGCAGCAGTACACTTGGTGGTGACTCAATTGCATGTTGCAGGTTTCGCAGTTGCTATGTGCCTGATAGGAGAAGCTCATGGTACGGTTCATTCCAAAAGCGTTTTCACTTACTTGGCAGGAATTAAGCTAAGCAAAGTTGATCGGTTATAAAGTCTAATACTGTAGTTTGAACGAACATCGTAGAAGTTTAAAATGGACTTGGCTGTCCAGAGTGGAAATAAGGATGAGGTTTATGCCTGGTATGGGCGAATTATAATACTTTTAACTAAAAAGACTAATCGCTGCTTTTTATTTCAGTAAGATAGACTTTGCAGATGAAATATTTACCGCACTTATTAAAAACAAAGCAATAAATATCTCAAGAATGAGCGATGAGGGTTTATCCTATGTAAACCTCAGATGTTTAAATTATTGATGAAAATAAGAACGAAAACTTCACGAATCCAGGCTTTGGAATTTTCTTTCCCATTTTCATTAATAAATATTTAGTTTATTTATATATTTATTTTCTGTATTTCGAACATTGATATTTTTACTTATTACTTTTTAATTCTCTTATATTTTGATACTGAAATCGCTCATGCCGCCATATACAGGGTGTAAATTTTAAGTTGACAAAGCAGAATAACTCGAAAAATAAGCTTCACACGAAAAAATGCGTAGAATCCAAAGTTGATTATTTTCGAGGGGGCATCTGCTGGTGCTAAAAT
>JAHWFO010072569.1:454897-556748 GCA_023313115.1 Rhysida immarginata
CATATGACAAAAAATACTTCTAAGGACCTCTTCTATCATCTCCCAAAAAATCTGTACTCAATTCAAAAACACCCTGTATATGCAAAAAGAAATCAATTTGGATACTCCTACAGTATGAATATTTGATAAAATATAATAATTTGGAAAAGCTATAAAATCTGTTCTAATTGTCGCATCAATATAATTTTTTTTTTTTAATTCATAAATTCTGCTAAAAGATCCGTGTTTTTTTATTTCCCATCAACAGATGGAAGCACTTGTTTTTTTTTTTTTTACTTCAAAACTAGCTTCTCTGACTGGCCAACCTCAGCTCACTGCCTCTCATCTGTATCGAAGCGAAGCAGTAAGCATTATTTTGATACATTGCCACCCAAAAAGGTTGCCACAACTATTGTTTATAAAAAAAGAAAGCCAAAAGAAATCTCTAGATAACATTAGCTAGGGATAAAAAGAAACAGCTGGATGAAAATAAATTAAGAACAATCATGAAATGTTAAAGCCCTTCAAATAAATTCATTTTTCTCCTACTTCATTTTTTGAACACTGCCATAATTTCAAACACATGAAACTAAATTAACTACCTGTTGAATATTAATGAAAATATTTGTACTTGTTAATGAATACATGAATAAGATAGAGACAGAGAGAAATGTTTAAAAAAAAGCATTTTTTTTTTTAAATTAAAAAATTGGATTTAGTCAAGAACAGTTTCTTTCCGAAAAGTGATTAAACCAAAGTTTATGAATTTTTTCTGACTTGCTAATGAATTTTTAGTCAAATTTCTCTGTTACTATTTTATACATATAAGGAAGTGTACTTCTCTAATTTTTGGTAAGTGTATACCCGTTATCTCAAGTAGGTGCTTGCGCCTGAAAAATAGGCTTTTTTGATAACGTTTTTCAACATTTTAGCCAATCCACTTTGAAAATAAACATAAAACTTGGTTTGTGGGCTATTTATATCATGTGAAAACTATGTATCAAGTTTTATTAAAATCCCATAAGTTGATTTGGATTTTGCACTTTTCACTGAGAGTCTTCCCTTAAGGGCCGAATCACAGCTGGGTATAACGTGCGGCTTGGATCTCTGAAAAGGTCTCAAAACGGAATCACAGTTGGTCGTAAACGCGACTCCAGAGGGCGAATGGACTCGCCAGATGTAAACCACGAACGAGGTGGCTTAGCGAATAGAGTCCAATTTGGAGTCCACATCAAAATAATCAAAATGGCGGACTCGCATCGCACAGTGGAAAAATCCCACGTGTTAAGCACTTTCATCTTCGCTTCGAGTAATTAACATAGGACAGGATGAATATTATGAATGACGCTGATCATCTTAAATTAAAAAAACGCTATATTTCCTTCAAATATATTGGATCAGTACATACGGTCATTGTGTGTCGATTCTCACCCCCTCCCCCAGCATGTCTGCTCTTCTCTCCTTGCTTCGCTATATATTGGCTCTCGCAGTTTCTTTCGTGTAATCTTTTATTACAGTTTTTATTATAAAAATGAAACTGCAAAAAATAACCAATTTTATTACATTAATAAGAAATAAACATAATCAATGTTCATAATAATTCCTACACCTAAACATCAATGCTCCCACGAGTGTGTAACTTTCTCTCTCTTGCATTTGAGTCCCTTGGGCTTGGCCCTCTTTTGCGTCCGCCTCTGGGATTGGCTTCCGGACTTGATCTTAGTTTGGCTTCCCCAAACAATAATAATAATAATAATAATAATAATAATAATAATAATAATAACAATAATAATAATATCAATAAATGTACACAATGTTACCTAAATCACGGTATAAATTCATAAGTAAATGCAATAAAATGAAAACTAACGCAGGCTGCAACTTAAGTACATTACTGAATTATAATATTTTGTAAGTATTATTATTATACGTCTATACCCTATCATCATGATTTCAAGAGAGCAAATTTTATGCAAATATTTAACGATCTCCAAGCCACTGACTGATCGGCTTTGGATGCCATTCAGTCCGTGGATCATCTTTGGTGTTGTATTGCCAACCGCATTTTATCAATAATTAATAATAATGTTCCATTAATTAAACATCATAAGACTAAAGTGGAAAAACAGATTTCCGAATTGGATATCACCAGATACAGTCCAATTATGGATTGTGAAACAGGAAAGTCATAACAAATTTAAACAATCGATGTCTCCTGACGACTATGACAAGTTTAAATTAGCAAGAAAGAATTTTAAGACTGCGTACAACAAAAACTTTGCTGAGTATTACGACTCTATAGAAAATGGCATAAATTCGCAGGCTTCTACCTTCTGGGATGCTACAAAGAGGTTATTTGGCAACAGTAAATATCGTACAGATTGACCGACTAACTGTTCAGCTGTTGAAATAGCTTCTTATTTTGAAAGTACGATGAGCAAGGATGAACATTTACCACCACCTGATCCCAATTTTCAATCTTATTGGGATCGGATACATGGTAAATTAAAAATTCCAGCCATTTCTCCTTCTGAAATTATGAAAATTATGAAAATGGCAACAAAAACCTCAGCCTCAAGACTAATACACACTAATGGAATCCATGATTATTTGTTTAAGGGTTGTCTGTCTGCGATTCTTTATCCTTTGTATAAATTGTTTAATTAATATGTTGAGTGCGGTGTTTATCCGAGTGAGTGGAAACAAGTCAACATAGTGCATATACATAAAGTGAAAAGAACTTCTGTTTCTAGTGATTTTAGGCCTATAACAATAGTCCCGTTCCCGGCCAAGCTAATGGAAACTTATATAGCGAATTATTTATCGTCTTTTATTGAACCATATCTGCTCCAAGAACAACACGGGTTCAGAAAATCTCGATCTACTGAAACTAATTTGGCTTGTTTTCTGCATTATCTAATATTTAGTTTACACCAAAGGAATCAAGTTGATGTGCTCTACCTTGACTTCAGTAAGGCTTTTGATAGCATAAACATCAATCTCCTACTTTACAAACTTAATAAATATATTGGTTTACCTCTTTACTCACCGCCAGAAGTTTTTGTTGTTAAGGATTCCAGCGGCTCTAAGGCAATCGGTAAAATTAGAAGTGGGGTCCCTCAGGGATCTCCACATGGGCCTGTTCTATTCAATTTATATATTGCCGATATTATTCTTTATATTAATGCTACTCATGTGAACTTCCATTTATACGCAGATGATTTAAAGTTGTTTTCAGTTATCCATAATTTGGATGATTGCTATAACTTAGCCAGTCATCTCGAATCTGTCCACTGCTGGGCCATAGACAATGGACTTTCCTTAAATGCTGCAAAAACGTTTTGTCTAACTTATTCAAGGAAGGTGGTGAATTTTGAATTTGAGTATAGAATATCTCACAATATAATTCAGCGACAATCTACGATTAAAGACCTTGGAGCGATGTTTAGCACGAAATTAACTTTCACTGCTCATGTCGAAATGTTAATACCTGAAATAACTAAGCGCCTTGGAATTATTAAAAGATTTGCAAATTTTTTTAAGAAACAAAGAACTTTTATACAATTATATAAGTCTATTGTGTTACCTAAAATTTTGTATGCAGTTTAAATTTGGTACTCTGGCCAAACCCAACTATTTGATCATCTTCAAGCCAAACTTAATAATTTTAACTTTTTTATTCTCTATGCTCTTCATCTTTCCGACAAAGCCTCCCTGGCCCCACTTTTTGATATACCACATATAATTAACAGAGTACTTCATAATACTTTGAGGAGGATTATTAGGGGACAGTTATACTCCCCGCAGACTCTCGAGTTAATTGGCTTTAGAGCTCCGAGTGGGACAAGAAAATATCAACCGTTAGTGTTTGGGGATACTTTGAGAACGAGACTTCAAAGGCTAGATCCGGCTTATAAATTAATACATAATTTCAATATGAATCCTTTAAGTATTGATATTTTTAATGATAATTGTATTTCTCTTTTTGCTGATTAATCCTTCTTTTATTTTGATTATTTTATTTAATGATTTAATTGCATGTCCTTCATCTTTATTCTTATAATTTTTATTCGTATTTTTGAGTTAGTTTTCTCTTTTGTTGTTTTTTCATTAACCCCGTTTTGGGCGCTTGCTTGTTGGGGGACAACGTGGGGTCTTGCCCTCCCAAGGTTGTTAAATAGAAGGTGGCCTCTATCGGCCGATTTCTCTCAAAAGCATTCGCGTTGCCTTCGGGAATTGTGACGTCACCTGGAAGGTTTGCAGCAGAGACAATTGTCTCTGGTTGGCAGCAGGCGATCCGTCCCTTTTAACATAACAAAGCTGGAGTTCCACGTGCTTTTGCTAATAATAAACGCAATTATTTATTATTTTTAGTCCAGTATTATAATATAGAGTGGAAATTAACATTTCTTCTCATGGCAGTGGAAATTAACATATAACATTTATCCTTCTCATCGAGCAAAATTTCATTAAATGAGCAACCCCCCCCCCACCCCTTCTTATAATGAAAAAGAGCACACTCGTTACGAGCAGGAGATGTGCTCTTGATACAAGTGTTAAGACGCAAAAATCCAACAGATTACAGTACGAGAAAATCGAAAGTTAAGAGAAAATTTGAAACCTGAGAGAGAAGTTTAGAAAATAAAATCTACACAAGACTCTTCGCTTTCATCTTCACCTCCTTCACTCGTACCAAGTAATTCATTCAGTAACTGTTCAGTGGCTTCAGATTCATTTGAAGACTCTATAAACCACGTTGGGAAAAACGACGAGGTGGAATACGCCTTCACTCTCAAATTGTAATTTGAGCACAACGAAAGTGTTCGGTCACACTCAAACAGAAAGTAATCGGGTATGTTGGCATTACTTTTTTTCTTCCTATAATATTTTTAAAATCATACAATTATCGGCAGATGTTTTAGTGGTGTATTAACACTTTATGCTAAATTACTGAATACTGTAACAGGTTAATTGTTGAAGAACTGCTTTGACGAGGTGGCCTCGCTGTTGCACTACTTGCTTTTATATTTCAGTGCCAAATGTATATAACTAGACCTTTTATTTGCAATCTCTGAATTTTAAACACATATTATTCCAATAAATTATTTATATAAAACCTTTTCTTCATTTATATTGGTTATAGATAGTAGAAATAGGCTGGAAAATAAGGGTCCCCCCGCTATTCCCTATAGTTTTCTATGGCGTTCGTCTGCTCCAAAACTTCCAGTTGACGTCACACGTCAGCAGCCAATCACCATCGATCACCCCGATAGAGGCCACCTTCTCTTTAACAACAGATTTACATTGTTATTATTATTATTGCGTTTGTATATATATATACAAATAAACAAATAAAATGTAATTTGATATTTAAATAAAAAATAAATTATTATAAAAGTAATGTGCAAAATTACGCTCCGTTTATGAAGCGTTTCTCCAGGAAACTATGTTTACCTCTGTATCACACAATTCCAAATATAAATTATTTAAACTTAAGGATTTTTATATAAATCTGAACATAAATTTACTGGTTTCCCTAATGTTGGAATTATGATAGGAAAAAATAACCAAAGAATATCGTCCCTGATAACAATTTCACAAGCTTTTATAAAAATTTAAGAAAAAAATAAACGACATTGTTATATCTATATCTAATTATGTATGATCATTTAAAAATTTTGGAATTGGAATTTAAAAAGCCTATTTTATAATAAAGAAAATAAGAAATTTGACAAGGGTTAAACCTAAAAAAAATCCTACGGTTTCTTAAAAAATTTGATTTACGCAGTTTATTAATAAGAAATTATCTGCGTTCAGAGGCAAAACTGATTTAAATAAAGAATAATGAAATAATTAGTCATCACTTAATTCAAGTTCTATATTATCAAATCATTTCGGATATAACTCACCATATTATAAAATAAGACAAACAAAATTTCTTTTTCCACAACATACAATAAAATCGTTATCGAAATTGGATTTGCCTTTCCATATTTTAATTATATATATAGTAGAATAAGATTTGGCTTGTATTAATTTATAATATTATATCCGATATTATATCATAATATAGTACTTCAATTTATATATCTACAGATTTAATATACGAATTATTAATTACGGAAAAATAGTTTTTAAATCTGTTAAAATTTCGATTTCCTAAGAAGAAAAACTTTAAAAACAATTTTTTTTTGAAATTTTTACATTCCTCCATGAAGGTGACATAAAAACCACATGTCCAGCATATGTGGATCTCAGCCGCGTCACCATTGCTATGACTAGGCAAAGCAGAGGCAAAGGTTTCCAGAGAATACTCCTACAAATTTGCGTCACAAAGTGCGTGAGCTGTGGTCTGTATCAGGGTGACCAGATACCTCTCGTTAAAAAGCGCCCTCGTTTGGCAAAAATTACGCCCAAAAGCGCCCAAAATATTTGCAAAACGCCCAAAATTATCGCCCAAAAATAAATACAACGTTTCTCTTAAAAAATTGAAAAATTAAAAGAAATTAAAAAAAAATTAAAATTAATTAAAACGAAAAATTACAAATTTTTTTTTTTAATTAAAATTTTTTTAAACTTATAATCCAATTTCTTTAAATATTTCAACAACAGTAAACAATTCATTTTCTTTACCATCTTCTTGATCTTTGTTGTTTTTACTTGCATATATTGTTGAGTCAAAACGGGATAACATAGTTTGTGAAGGAATAAATCCATTACAACAATTTTTATCACAGCGTTATGAATCTTAATAATCATTATAGACTAAGTGAAGTGAGACTCATACGATTTTTTAGTCTTGTTTTAACACATGTCATTACAGAAAATACCCTTTCTACTGTAGCATTAATTAAGTTCCATATTATTTTATCTTACCTTTGAACTCCTTTTCATTTTCCCAGTCTTTCTGATACTTTTTTGGATATTTTGTCCATTTTCCCCTTTTTAAATATTGTTTCTGTCAATATCGTCTATTTTGCTTGTGGTTATCTATCGTTGGTGCAGTACGAGTATGGTGCTAAACTAATTATACTGTAAACTATTCATGATCATGATCACCTATATATAAAGCATAGTAGTTTGTTTTGTTTGATCACATATTGGCGGCATATGACAATATTACAGTAATATTTTTATTATATGTGGACTTGGATAATATAATATGACGTCAGCCCGTAGCCAACATGAAAAACAGGCCCCGGCGCGGAAAAGTCACCTGATCATAGTAGTCCGGCCAACAATCCAACGTTCATTCTTTCCAACAAACGAAAAAATATCAATTGTTAAAATCCAAGATGAAAACAATGAGGGCAGTGTGACCAGGTTTTTAAACTCGAAATTACTACGGCGCAAGGCCTCCCATTACTACATATTACTACGTTAAGTGTCCCAAAATACTACCTTATTACTACAGTAAGGGCAGGGCCAGATTTTCCATTAGCCTAACTAGGATTCAGCCTAGGGCCTCAAGATCAAGAGGGGCCTACATTCAAATTGTTAGCATTAAAAATGGGAGGTGAAAGTGGAATAGCCTAGGGGCCTCTTTTCATCTAAATACAGCCCTGAGTAAGGGGACTTTTTACTAATTATAGATCAGTGCTATACAACGCAAGGCAAGTAGATAACTTTAAACGAGTCGACAGTGCAAGGGAGGGCGGCATACTTCAACACCAACTATCAGCACAGAAGCTGTGGCCTACCAGCGAATGCAGTGCGATGCGACTTGATGCGAATGCGGAGTGCGGAAGGAGCGATGCGGCAAACTACTGGGCTCAGCCCAGGGGACTGCTGCCAGGCGTCTGGCGAAAGCGATGTGAGACTGAACGTGAAATCAACTGCTGCCAACATCCACAGTTGGCAGCCAACTGTGTGAAACGGAAACAACAACATCCACTTCATCCACTCACGCAACGAAACGCAAACATGAGTCATCACTTAACTTATCATTCAACACCATCCGATGAGTCAAGGTGGTGTTGCATGTTGGACTGATGACTAATTAGTGCTCATGTTTTAGGATATTACCATAATCTAAGGAAGTAATATCCTAAAACTTCCTTAGACTATGATATTACTACACCTATTACTACGGAGATTCAAATATTACTACATATTACTACTTTTTCCAAATTACTACGGTCATTACTACGGCTGGGATTTTAGGCCATTTATTACTACGGTAGTAATGAAATTACTACGTCTGGTCACCCTGAATGAGGGTTACATTGTTTCTCGGACTATTATGGTCAGGTGACTTTTCCGCACCGGGGTCTGTCTATCTCATTGGCTATGCGTCAGCCTATATGACGTATGAGTTTTAGACTTATCTCATGACTGATACTGCTACCGAAGCGCCATCTGAACAAAAAACGCACAAATAGCCCAAATTCATTATGATTCGCCCAAAAGTCGCATGTTTTTGATTTATTCGCAAAAAAAAACGCAAAGCGCACAAATCAAATTTTAGGCGCAAATGGCCATTAAAAAACGCCCATTTGTGGTCGCCCAATCTGGTCACCCTGAGCAGAAAGCGTGCAATCTCTGATGTGTGGGAATATTTTGAAAATGAGAATGGCAGTGCAAAATGCAAATTATGTTGTAAAAAGTTAAAAGGAAGTGGGAACACAAGTAACTTCAAACAACATTTACAGCGTGTGCATAATAAGTTATTGCCAAAAGCGAAACCCAGTGACAATAACAATGACCATGCCATGTGCTCAATTTCCACGTTTTCATCATCAATTTCAACCTCTAGCTCGGCTGAAAGAAACTTGGAAATGGAGGAAAATTTAGTAAGTGTAATTCTTAATTTTCTGTATTTTGTAGGCTATTAAGAGTTACAAAATATAATTACCATTAAATTTAACGAAATCAAAACTTGTATTATTTCGATTTGTAATATATTTATTAGGTCGACATAGGTGCATCAACATCCTCAACAACAATTGATCAGATGTTCAAGACTGTGACTAGTTATAATAGTGGTCAGTGCTTTTCTATTTAATACATAGTATTTATGAATCCAAAGAAGTATCATAGTATCATCCGTATAAATTCCTTTGGTTCATACTTTTTTAGGTGGATGTAAAAGTGAAAAGCTAAAAGAAGCTATTGTAACGTGGATAATCATGGATAACAGGCCACCTGAAATTGTGTCTGGACCAGGCTTCAAGAATTTAATGAAGACAATTGCCCCCCGCTTTGAAGTCCCACATCCATCAACTATTAAACGGAATGTTTACCAATTATATGATAAGGTAGTTGCATATTTGAAAAGGAAGTTGTATTCCATAAATTGTTGTTCGATAACATGTGATGGGTGGACAGATTGCATGAATTCACGTAGTTATTTAGGCATTACTGTTCATTACATTCATAATTTTGAATTTTGTTCTAATGTTCTTGGTATCACGCAATTAGAAGATTCATATACTACTGAATATTTATGTGAAAAACTCGATGAGATGGTCACATTTTGGGGCATTGACAAGAGTAAAATAAAAGCAGTTGTAACGGATAATGCTGCTAACATTAAAAAAGCTGTTGATTTGTTTCTAGGACAGGCTAGACACATTAGTTGCTTTGCTCATACGTTGAATTTATTAGTTTGCCAGTCTATTGAAGAAACAGCTGAGTTCAATGAGGTTGTATTGAAAGTTAAGACATTACTTTCACAGAAGTAATGTAGCTGCTAGCTCATTAGAGAAAGAGCAAAAGTCCTTGGGTAAACACAACCTTTGAAATTGATACAGGAAGTGTGTACTAGATGGAACACAGTTTACCTCATGTTACAGCGCTTTTGTACAGTTAAAAGAAGTTGTTACTATTGTATTGCAAAATATCGATAACAATGTTCAGCTGATTAATTCTGCCGAGCTTAAAATTGTTAATGAGAGCTTGTGTATATTGAAACCATTTTTTAAGCATCACAAATGAAATCTCAGGTGAAAAATACACCACGATTAGCAAAGTCATACCAATTTTAGGTATTTTAGCCAATGCCTTGACGCGAATAAGTCCTGTAACACCTGCTGGTAAAAAATTAAGAGATAACATTTTCAAAAACATGGACATTAGATTTAAATATGTGGAAACCAATCTTATATTTAGTGAAGCAACTGTTTTAGACCCTAGGTTTAAAAAGATAGATTTTAGAAGCAGGTCCGCATGTGCACATGCAGTAAATCGTATCAATCAGAAGTTGCTTTTGATGCCTACTTCTGAATTGGAATTGGCTAATAGTGAGGAAATGGAACAGACAAACGATGAGTATCTTTGGGAATGCAGGAAAATTTCAGTACTCTTATCCGATACTGCACGGAATGCTAACTCAATTAATTCTGGTTTGCATTCCAATCTCAAAGTTTATTTAGAGGCGCCAACTGAATCACATAAAATTGACCCACTTAAAGTGTGGAAGAGTTTGGAGAAATTCAATTTTCATTTGTGTTCTTTGGCAGTAGAAAGCTTAAGTATACCAGCAACATCTGTTCCAGCTGAGCGTTTGTTTTCAAAAGCTGGAGAAATAATTACTAAAAAACGATCCTCCCTTAAGCCAAAGCATTTAGAGAAATTGTTGGTAATGCATTCTTTAACAATAGAAGAGTTGAAAGAACTGTTTTAAGTATTGTTGTCTTCAAAAAAATGTTTTTGTCTTGAATATTATTATCCTGAAAAAATAAAAAATTTATATATTCAAATTATTCTTGTGATGGTGTTTCATAATGAAACTTTCATTATTCTACACTATTTAACCGGTTTTAGAGGTTCATTTTACATGTTTTGAAAGTAGAAAATAATCGATTATAAATTAGTGTTGTTGGAAATATCGATAAAAATCGATATATCGATCTAGCGCAGACGATCCGATTCGATATATCGTCTCTAGTACGATATCGAGTCGGAAGAATCGATTTGTTAGAAATCGGTTAACCAACTAGTGAGGAGGCAGCGATAAGGTTGTGTGCAGCGACTGAAATATAGTTCTTAACATAATTCTTCCGAAAAGGTGTCTACTGAAAAGTTTGAAAAGGTTTGGCAAGTGCTGTATTAATTTAATATATTAAGTTTGTAAAATAACTAGAGTCAATACTAGCAAGTAATAATTATATTTAAAATAACGCTAGGAACTATATTTCAGCCGCGCATTAGTACCATCGCGCATGCACATGGCCTTATCGCCGCCTCTACTTAATAACTAACTTAATAGCAAACTGAGTTAGTGCTAGTGCCCACTAGTTCCCATTAGTGCCCGAGTGTAGTGTCATTCCTAAATTTGTCCCTTGGCGACTACAGTACTAGTTCATATAATCATGGCGACCCGACGGAGTTTGTTGGTGTAAATCCGTCAATCCTCTACTATAATAAGAAAAAATTTGGCGTAAAAAATACCTAAATTTGTGGAACCGTGTTAAACAAGATGATATTTCTGGAAAAATGCCTTCACGCTGGAAAATGACGGAGCTTCTTAAAGAAAAGTACATTAAAGTTAAACAGATGATGATGGAGAAACTTCAGAAAACTGCATGGGTTTGTCTTACTGCTGACATATGGACAGATACTCAGAATACTGTTTCATATTTAGGAGTGACATGCCATTTTTAAATGAAGAGCTATTGCATGAAAATATTATTTTAGATGTACTAGAGTTAGCTCAATCTCATACAAGTTGTTACATTGAAAGCAGAATTAAGGATGTTCTTAATGAATGGACAATAGATGTTAGCAAGGTTGTAGCTGCAGTAACTGATAATGGATCTAACATTAAGAATGCAGTAATCTCGTTGCTTGGAAGCAACAAGTACATTGCATGCTTTGCACATTGTCTGAATTCGGTTGTAAGAGATGCTGTGGAAAAAATCTTTGGACTTGGTACCTATTATTGACAAAGTTAAGAACGTTGTTACGTTTTTTAAGAGATATGTGAATGCTACTGATGACTTGCGGCGTTGCTCTTTTAGCAATACAAAAGAGGGACAAAAAGATTTACAAGCTTAAACAAGAGGTCCAAACTCGTTGGAATTCCTTGTAGAGAGATTTCTGTTTTTAAAGGATCATCTTCAAGCAATATTGTTCAAACATAAAGGACCAACAATGTTGGCATGTGAAGAACTAGATGTTCTTATTGAAGTAGTGGATGTGTTGAAACCTTTTTACAGTTACAACAGAAATTTCATCTGAGAAGAAAACAACAGGTAGTAAAATTTTAGCTTTATTGTATTGTCTGAAAAAAAAAAACCTGGAGGGAGTCTTTCCAATGACTTCCATTGCAACAAGATTGAAAAAGTATCTTGGAAATTATCCCAATGACAGATTTGCAAACATTGAGAAACATCATATCATTGCCATGGCAACATTGCTAGAGCCTAGATATAAGAAACTTCCCTTTCAAAATGTTGTTAACTCTTGCCATTAAATGCAGAACTAGGCAGCTTGAACAATGCTGAATCACCTGTAAACACTGAAGAAAATGGAGAGACTGATGACTTCTGGAAACCGTTTGACTCTTGTTATGAACCTGTTGGCCTTGATTGTGAAAATGAGGTTGGATGTATGGGTATTGGCTTGGAACAGTATTTTGCTATGGCACCAGTTCGAGAAACAAGTAATAATAAAATTGAACCTCTTACTATTTGGAAAGGCTACAAAGATGTGTTTCCAAATTTATATCAACTGGCTCTGAAATATTTAACAGTTTTAGCAACGTCAGTGCCAGCAGAAAGACTTTTTTTCTAAAACTGGAGCAATCATATCTGAAAAACGAAACAGAATCAAGCCAGCCCACATGTCAATGATTGTTTTTTTTGCAAACCGTTAAGGATGACATGTGGTGAAGAGTAGTTTTCTTTCCTATTTTTCATCATTATTTCGAACAGCTGAGGTCGGCGTACCATGAAAACCCTCACAGATCAACTAATGATTTATTTTATAATTATGTTTAACTGATTAATAAGACACTTTATTTCAAATATTTGTTAAGCGATAACACTTTATTAACGCTGTTTGTTCATAGTATGTCAGCCGCGGATACTTTTTTTTTTCCACAGTGTTTAGTACTTTTTCACAATCATTTATATAAATAAAATGATCATACATTTTCAGTATATTTTGAATCTTGATAAATATAGTACCGTAAATCCTCTACTATAATAAGAAAAATTTTGGCTTCAAAAATCGATTTTCGAAATCGATTTTTCACAAAAATCGAATATATCGCTCAGCACGATACAGGCGGATCGATTTCAGTAACGATTCGATTCAAAAGAAAAACCAACAACACTATTATAAATCGATGTAGATATCAATAAACATCGATGCTAAATTTTTATACATCGCACGGCACTATTAATGACTAGTTCGACTCTCGCACCGAAGTACTGGTATTTTTCAGACGCCCACTTTGTCTTGGTGCCTGGTGAATCTACTCCCGTTTTTCTAATTGTCATCGAAAGTTTGCACACCCGAATTTTTTTTATACTGTTCAACAACACATTTTTTATGTTGTTCTTACTTTTTTCCTCTATGTTTATTTTACAAAAACTCTTTGTTTACAGCGCCTCCCTGTGATTGACTGGGCAACATCTCAATTACTGAGGGTGTTCCATCGTTTTTTCCCTTAACATACCCTGTTGATTTAATTCTTCTTTGCGTTTTTAAGAAAAAAAATATTAATAATAATAAAGTGTTACCTGTGGTTTTCACTGCACTTTGAGTGTGTACCAGCCATGGTCCAGTGGGTAGCACCTTAGCCTGTCGTTCAGAGGCTTGAGCGGCAGTCTGAGTTCAAATTTCTGTGACTCCGGGCCCCCCATAATTTTTTTCGGTCAAGCCCCATTTTTAAACCGTAGTACACACAGTGTTAAGATCACTCCCCGTTTTTCTTTTCTTTTTTGCAGACATTTTTACGCTTTTTTTCGTTGTCTTTAAATGTAGGTTGCTGCTTTTGTTTCCAGCCTGACCTGTGATGAACAGGAATTTTTCCTGTTACGTGGCAGCAATGCGGGTTTTGAACCGCGATTTTTTCTGCACTTGCAGCTTTTCCCAGTCAACATTTTCGGCTCTATGGCATTCTCCAGCTTAAAGCTTAGCGATGGGCGCAGTTTTTTTTCACCGCGTGATTAAGCGACTGCAAGAATTTTCACGGATTTTTTCGGCAATGTTAGTTTTGTTTCACAAATTTTTCCTCACGTGCAACATTTTAAACTGAAAATATTTGGGTTTTCAAAGAAAATCTATGGTTAAAGGCAAAATTCACTAGTTATTTTCACATCACAATTTTTTTTATTTTACAAAATCGGTTACATTATATGCATACACAGGTGTGTCATTCTTACAATAACTTATGTTCACAAGTTCATCGTTACCACAATTTGTGTAAAGTATTAGTATAAATAATAACAGTGCTCCGTAACAAGTGTGGCCATTCTAAATGCTCACCTGTTTGCGTATTTGTGTGTGTGTGTGTGTGTGTGTGTGTGTGTGTGTGCACGTGCATTTTGTGCAAACTTGTGCGCATGCATACGATAGTTGCTTGAGAGGTCTTCTTTTTACCGCTGCTTTATACACGAGTTTGTTTTATAAAGGTTTGATTGACTCACAAGGAGTTTATTTATCTGTGCGTCTTGTTTTTAACAACATCTCTCTATCTTGCACTACTGAGACAGTATGGAGGTCACAACGAATCTTAATTTCACGCCTTGTTTCTCTGCCCTTAGTGCAGGAGCCTCTGGTAGAGGCAAAACTTGTTTACTAGCCAATTTACTAAGATTTCAAAACGCATTATTCAAAACAATTCCTTCTCATATTTATTATTATTATGGTGTTGTAATCCCTCGTGAAATTCAGGAGCTACAGCTCTCAAACATTACTTTCCATGAGGGCGTACCGGATACAAAAATGATTCATAAAATTAACAACACACCCTACTGATTTTGGACGATATCATGGACGAATCAAGTAGTTCCAAACTAATCGAGCAAATACGAGGGTTGGGGCAAAAGTCATGGCAACTATTTTTTTTCTTGAAGATACCAGTCCGATTGGAAAATGTGACATATACAGACGAAAGGACAAGGTGTTAACTACATGTGTGGACAATGAATAGCACTGAAATATCGTAACACACTAATTTATTACGGTAGTATACAGGGCAATATGGCCTTCATGGTTGCTCATCACTGGTTGACACACGTCCTTGCTAAAACTATCCTACCCACCGTGCTACTGTACGGTATGGTAGGGCATTATTCCCAAGGGCTTCCACTAATTCACTGTGACATTCCATCGCATTTCTCCCTCGGAGAACGGCTAATTTGATGTAAGCGCGCTGCTCAACACGTGTTACTTCCATCTCGCACGACACTCACCAACTGACTGATTTCACAGCCCTCGCTGCGCTACTACCAGCTATCACAGAGCCATCTGTTGTTCTGCATACACACTATGCCTGCAGAACTTCCACACGACACATACGTTTGTGATCCGTTCACAAATCTACAAGAAAAAAGATAGTTGCCATGACTTATGCCCCAACCCTCGTATATACCACACTCACAGCAATTTCCAGATCGTAGGACTCATTTTATTAAGTTATAGCTGTCTGACTCGATTATAAGAATACAGTACTTCCTAGATAAGTTGTACCGCCCATCTTAAAGTGTTTACGAAACCCCGACTCATTTAACAGCGCCATACACAGTTTAACGAGCCAAGTCATAGGAAATGGGAATCATTTCCGGTAGAGATACGAAATCAAGTTACGAAAACATGGCGGATAGCGATACTGGACGATTTCGCCGTTCATGTTAGTAAGTAGATTAATACAAGAATTATTAGAACTAATACTACTCTTTAATATGAATGTGGATGGGACAAGTTTTCTAAAGACTATCTATCAGTAGGGATAATCTTTTCAACTCGGAGTACGAGAATAGTCTCCTTCAAAAACCCAACGCTGAATAAAACGTTGTTCGTCTTGCTCCTTCAAATTTTATCAGTTCAAGAAAAATTGAACGAAAACAGGAATCTAAGTAAGTACACTTTTCTCACATTTTTCTAACGTACATTATACTTATTTAATAGTTTCAAATTTATTTGTTAACACGTTTTTTTATTCATTATTGTTAGGATTATTTTTTATTTACTCGTTGTGATCTGAAATGCATTTCCACTGAACAGCATTCATTATTACCGACTGCTAACAACATGGCTAGTTTCTCGCAGCAATAATGGATCTAAACACCGGAAGCTGTGTATTGGAGCCTTAAAGAAAGTAAGAAGGGTAGCTGCCTTAATTTCAGCACGGAGATCGAATATATTAACTAAAATAAAATGTCACTATTTCCTTTCCATTATTGTAGGGAGTGTAAATCATTGATCTAAAACTCATCCTTTTTTCTGCATTTCAGATTGCCAAGGATACTCATATGAGCCTTCCTCTTCAGCCTCCTCGTGATAGTTCCCATTTAGCCTACCCAAAAAAATGGAAAAGGAATCTTGCAGATTTATAATGAGAACGATGTAATGGTTACAACAAAAATATTCCCTTGATTTTTGTGCAAATCAATTCTGTTGAGTAATGGTGAATTTATTGCATTGTACATTTTAAGTTGAATGTATTGTTAAATCAATAAATGACTTTATAAAAAAATTGATGTTTAAAAATTTTAAAAAGATGTCGTCGTTTCTCTTCCTATTGTTGTCTACCATTCAAGAGCTGTTTGACTTCATGAACACGGTGATCGTTATTTTAGAATTTAGCAACAGATTTATCATTAAAATCCTTTTTTCTGCCTACAAGCTTGAAGTTCTATCTTCTGCTGGCGAATTTTGACTATAAAGATGATAAAGTACATACAGGTCGGTATATAAATGTAAACTTGTGTAAATATCAGTGTATACGTGTGTAAATTTGTGTACCTGTGTGTAACGTTGTGTAAATATGCTAAACACATGTTTACAAAAGTGTAAATTTATGTAAATAGTTGTATAGACGTATATAAACCTGTGTGAATAGGTGTATATCCGTGTGTAAACTTGTATATATTGTGTATATACGTGTGTAAATTTATGTAAGCTTATGTAAATAAGCTGTACAGATGCGTATATTGTGTATACACGTGTGTAAATTTGTGCACATATGTATCAATGTGTGTAAACTTTCGTAAATAAGCTGTACAGATGTGTACATAAGCGTAAACAAATGAATCTGAGTGTAAACCTGTGTAAATAGGTGTAAACACGTGTGTATAATTTGTGTACGTGTGTTTAAACGTGTGTAAAATTACGGTATGTGTTTAAATATTCTATACAGATGTGTACAAAAGTGTAAAGTTGTGTAAATAGGTGTATAGACGTATGTAAACTTGTGTGAATAGATGTATATCCGCGTGATATTGTGTATACACGTGTGTAAATATGACTGTAAATGTGTAAGTATCTGTGAAAATGTATAAATATGTATGTAAAAACGTGTAAATAGGTATATATGCGTATAGTAAATTTTCCGTTAATGAGTCTTAAGTCTTGTACAATCGAGTCAATTGACCCGAGAATGGCGACTCGGAAATTCGGGTCAAACAACTCTCACTGACATATGTGTCCAAAGACTGTCTGAAATGGGTCGTATTGGAAGAATCATAGGACTCTCACAAGCGGGTCATATTAACCGCATACTGCTGTGAGTGCAGTTATAATCACCATTTAATTTCTCAGTAATCTTAATCACCCAAAGTTTGTTTGCTCAAGCCAAAAACATGACAATTAGCTTAAATTCAAAATACATTTTTCTTATAAAATCTCCACGGAAACTGGGCCAAATCAGGACACTGGCACCGCCAACAGGATACGGTAATTTACTGACAAAGGCATTCCAATATGCTACAAAGGAGCCCCACAGTTATTTACTGGTCGACTTAACACAGTTGTCCTGACGTTCTATGTATAAGGAGTAAAATTTTACCCACTGAATGGCCGACTTTGGTTTACACCGATAAAAGTCGGTTGTGATTTTCAAGTCACTTCATTTGTGATCTGCACCTTGTAATGGTAACACGGTCATGGAACCACTTGTGAGTAAGCAGTTATTTTTTTACGCACGCTGCAAAAACCTTCACGTAAGAAACGAAAGTTTTTACTGAAGCAAGCAACTTAAAACGAAGTGAAGTCTCTCTGAAATTTGTTACAATTTACTGCGTCATCAAGACATGTGGAGCCCATCACTCAGACGGCTTTTACATGTGATAAAAGGATTGGCACATAAAAGAATTTCCCTCCGTATTAAGAAGGTATTTCTCAATCAGGAAGGTTCGGGAATCTTGCTACTGCTGCTGTTAGGAACTGTTGCAGGACCAATTCTGAATAAGTTGATCAGTTAAGAAAATGCAAAACTACGTGTTACTAACAGAGCACGAATACAGTTGGCTCTCGAATACTCGTGAGATCCGTGGACTGAATAACACTCAATATACGCCTCACCCTGATTCACCATTAAAGGATTGTATGAAAAGCTTCAATCGGAAAATAAGTGACATCTTAAACTTGGCTATGCTTAATATACACCAGAAGATGGAGTTTTATCTGAATGTGTTAAAAATATACCTGAACGTCAAGAGGCGCAGCACCGATCAGATTAAGAGACCAGGTATTGACGTTACAAACCTGACAAACTGAAATATATCATCAACCCAGTTGCATGATGCGCCTTTTCAACCATGTCTGAGTACAACAAAGGGAAAAACATCTTTCGGCTTTCATTTAGAGCATTTAAAACAAGTAAAACGAATTTCATCAGTTGTTAAACATGTCTCATGTACCCATTCTTTACATTAGATATACTGTATCCACTCACAAGCAGATGCTTTATATAGTCCATGACATCGCAAGGTAACCTTTTAGAGGCACACCTCGTTCGAAGCACCTGAGGTAAGATCTGAAGTTTCTGCCGAAGAGTACCCTGATGATGATGATGATACCGAAGACAATGCAGTGGTCCTTACGCAAAGTAATTTCACTGATAGATGGAACCTTGATCTTCAACTTCGTTGAGATAGGTTATTGCGACATCTTCAGGAGCGACCTTATTAGCTGGACAACCCGGGGTATTCTCTCGATCAACGGCCGCTCACTTCCTGGGTCTCGTATTAACGCCCTAATTGATGATGTGATGAACATTAATACTCAAAAGTTTCCGCCGGTCGGCCAGCGTGAATTTGCCAAAGTGTTAAAAGTACTAAAAATTCCTGATGAGTTGATTACGAATCAGTTTTATAGAACAGGCGTGTCAGGTCATCGTGCGAGTACACCCTGGATACCCCCTACTCCATCACCGATGCATACAAGGAGTAAGAAACCTCTTACGGTATGTCACTCGACACGATAGATTAGGCATCATTAAAATAAGAATTATAGAAAAAAAAGTTTGTAAATTCGAATGTAATAATAATAATAATTACGAAATTGTAATAAATACTGAGATTATGTTTTAATTCCCCCTGTGTTTTCCTACTTTGTTTCCAAAAATTTATTAAATTCAATTCCACAAATTGTAACATTTCAATTCAAATTTATTAATTCAATACGATTGTTTATATATATATATATATATTGTTTATATATAACGATATATATACGATTGTTTATATATATATATTTAATTTGTGAAAATATATTAAAAGGTGTACATATTTGATTCCATTTACAAGAAAAATCATCGTTGAATTTACTGGTTAGTTCATCAGCGAGATATTCGCATCTCACGAGCTGGTCGTTCCATTCCAAGTCAGCTGTGTAAGTCTTCTTCATGATTGCATCCATTGAAATCCCACGGGCTGATAATTTCAGATAATGTAGACAGTGGTGGCCGCAGGTTGTTGCAAGGGGGCTTTGAACCATTCGATTGTTGAAGTCCATTTGTCAGCATTTCTAAGCATGAATGTATGGAATTGTGCAAGGGGTGAATTGCCGAAACTGTCGAAGACGAATGCATGTTTATGTGCGAGTATAAAGAACGCCACTCAGTGTGACCCAGATTTACTGGAATCGTCCGTGTTAACAATCAGTAAAGAAAGATAGACGGGAACGAGTTGCAGCATCACATCCGCTGTGAATACACCTCTCGTCAGCGGCGCTGTGTACACATCGCTTTCGAGCGCATTCACAACTGTACGGTGTTCATCGAATTTTGCAATTAATTTGTAAAATCAAAACTAACTGCTCTGTCTTTATTGATTTCCAAGAGGTTTTGGAATTGACAATATGCAATCAGATTAACAGACGTCTTCAGTGGCTGGACAAATTGAACCTTGATGCTAAGCGTTCCGTTTTTAATTAGGTTGTAATGTTCCGTAAAAAAGTTTCTGTCTGTCGTAAGATCATACGAAATATCATATACCCCGCTGCGAAGTCGGTTTGTGAAATACCAGTGTCACAATCTTGCTGTCATAATACGAGAGCTTTAAGCGTATGCACAAATTCTCGGAGGTATGATCCGGACGTGAAGGGGTGTTGAGGAATCAATTGTGTATCGAGTGCCAGAGAAAAATAAGAAAAAGTTAAAGTGTTGAAAATTGTATGGATTCGATTTAAATGAGCCGTTTTGTGCTTCGCTGTCAATAAAGACGAAAATGAGCTTGGAGGGTATCTGACCTGTGACGAGATTCTGTACTGAGTGGTTTCTCGCACCCATCGGTATGTCCACATTTCTCATTTCCACACGACTGAGCAGATAACATGCATTAATGCTCTGTAGAGTTTTTGCATGTGCAATTAAAGTTGCACGCTCAATCACCACACGATAGTTTGGATTTTCGGCATCTGACAGGAGTATGAAAGGTGTTTTACTGCGGTACATTCTTAAACGAAGATCCACTGAATTCAGTAAAAAACGATTTTGACGAAAAATGTCGACGTGAAGCGCCACAAAGAGTTGATAAGTGTTCCCGATGGCCAATTTTTTTCGTTGTTTAAAACCAATGTTCTCATCGTTTATGCACTCAAATATCCCTGCCGTGTCTTTAACAAATCCAGCCGTTGTAAACTGTGTTGCCTTGGCTTAACTTCTGTAATTCAAAAGCATTTCCAAATAAACACAGTAAGGGTATAAGTTGTTGCTATGACTGATTAACGTGTCGCCCAGATAACAATTTGTGAGAAAAGTAAATGTAAGAAGAGATTTATGGGTCCGGTTCCATCGGTGTCTGGCATGAGGTCCTGACCATCTTTAACAATTTTCACTGTCAAATCGACGTCGTCTGGTTTAAATCCACATAATAGTCGGCTAATCCAGGATATTGGATTCGAGAGGTCCGCAGTCTGTAATCACAGTTGACGTTTGATAACCAATCATGTGTCTATGCTCCTACTGACCACAGGTAGGTGGAATAGTGAAGAGATCCAATTCACAATTAAAGGACAACTTTACTTAAATCGAAAGACTAACCTAATAACATCATAGCATATTTAATTTTTTTTAATTCGAATCCTAAATGTGTGAAAAAAGAAAATTCCGAGCGCGATTTGAAATCGGGGGACATCCATCTCGGATGGAGGCGTGATGTAGTGCAAGGAATGCTCCCAGTCAGCTTTGCAGTGAAGCTTTAACGTAGATCTCCATTCACTCAGTACTGCGTTCACTACAATTTTCAGTTATCAGTTTTAAGACTTACGAAGATATGGAGGCTTATTTTATCAACTATCTATAAGGTAACTGTCCCTAATAAGGCCCAGGGCTTAAAAATGCATTTAGTTAATAATTTTATCGCTAGCTGGCACCAGGACCCTTTACCAGAAGCAGAATTATTGCAATTGCCGTAAAAGTAGGTATAGTTTCCCGCTTGTGTGCCGAGCAGTAACAATAGTTGTTAGCGAAGAGGTAAGTTTCACACTCTGTTATAGAAATTTAACATTTTAAAAACAATAATTAACAGATGAACAATGATTCAATAACACTGTGACAGTTTGTTATAATATGTATTAAAATACTAAAATCGTATAAAATGTTTGTGACAGTGTGATTCATTTAGGCCTAATCTAGTCAACTTGTAAACAACATACTAGAGCCAAATAAGGCCCACCTGAAAAAAAGATGGGCTTTATTAGGAGCATGGGGTTTTAATTAGACAAGTTAACATTTGTTCAGGTTATTTATTTTTACCTTGCCATCGAATAATGAAGATTAACTTACTATTTAAAGATTAAACTATGGAAAGCGATTAATTTTCAATACCATTTTAATACTTATGAAATATTTAATGACGTTGTTGGAAATTGATTTTGCCGATTTTATTTCTGTTTAAGCCTAGCTGGCACAAACAGATTTACAGTACTTTCTTAAACCTAAGAAAATGTATATCCCTTCAGTTTCTATGATTTTATTTTCATTTTTTTATTTATTTATTTATTTTTTTTTTTTTTACAGAAATTATGAATCCTGTGGAGAAAAAACGGGCGTCATGGACATCAAATATTTTACATTTGGCTCCGAGAGCTATTGGCAAAAACGAAAGCCAGCGTGCAGTTTCTAAAAAATATGGAATTCCTAGAAGAACTCTACGAAACCATATTAAATCAGGGGTGGAGGTACGTGCACTAGGTCGTCGTCCAATATTAAGCAAGGAAATGGAGTTAGATTTAAAGAAGCGAATTCACAGGCTTGCTGAAGTGGGATTTCCCCTGACGCCCCGTATTATGAAATACTGTGTGTACAAATACACAATGCTCAATAACATTCCAAACCCATTTCCTAAGGCGAAGAAAATGGTTTTACGGTTTCATGAAACGGCACCCTGACATTGCGAGGAGGAAGGCACAAAATATGAACCCTGCTAGAGCTCAGAAGTTAAACCGTTTCATTGTCAATGATTATTTTACGAAGTTGAGGGTGCAACTTCAGGAACCGGACTTGATGCAGCGACCAGAACGGATTTATAACATGGACGAAAAAGGTTGCCGCTTAACAATTCATCACCAGCAGAATATTCTGACGAAGACAGGAGCAAAACGGGTGCATATGATTGCCAACGAACACGCAGAGAATGTCACAATTGTATCGTGTGGAAATGCCATTGGAAACGCTATTCCTCCAATGATCTTGTACAAAGGACAGAGACTAAAACCAGAATATGTAGACAATCTCCCCCCAAGAACTGAAGTCCAAATGACTGCAAAAGGTAGCATGACAACTGAAGCCTTTATAATTTTTCTTCGTCATTTTGCCAAATTTAAGAAGCCAGGTCCTATTTTGCTTATTTTGGATGGAGCATCATCCCACCTAGATTATACCATTGTAGACGAGCAACACTACCCACGAGCTTCAACCCATGGACAAGACTATCTTTCGGTCATTTGAACATTACTGGGATGAAAAATTACTCAAATATTGGGACCAATATCCAGATCGATCACTAACCAAAGCAAGATTCGGGTGTATTTTCTCCACTGCTTGGGAAAAGGCGATGGCACAAAATAACATCAAGATGGGGTTCCAAGCGACAGGTATTTACCCGTTTAACTCAGATATCCGTCCTGATCAAGCATTTGCACCATCTGAAGTAACAGAACAGGAAATGAACCCTGTTGTCGACCAGGCAAGAGGTGAAACTGCCAACCAGACCAATAATGCAGAAAATCAGATGGAATTCGCTAAAACTACGCCGGCAGCAGCCATTGCTGTCTCTCCTGATCAGTCTTCATCAAAAATAAACACACCGTTCTCACAACTTTTACCCACACCAAAACTTCAGAGATCAAAACGCAGGGGCAGAAAGGCTTTAAACAGCAGAGCCACTCCGGTAACACGAACATTATTTCCAGATCCAAATGCAGTAAAACCACAGCCAAAAAATTTAAGGAAAAAACACACTGTGAGCTTCCAAGGAGATGCACCACAAAAACAGAGTAAAAAAAAGGATTGCATTGCCCCATCTAAGGAGCCTGTTCCATCTACCTCACATGGAGATGTTTCAGATTCTTGGTACTGCGTTCTTTGCCAACAATCCACCATTGAACACATGCGAAGATGTGAAAACTGTTCAAAATGGGTGCATGAGGAATACATAGGGTTTACACCAGCTGATACGGACGAGTTTATCTGCCCAGTTTGTGAATAAATTAAGTCCATTGACTCAAAAGTATGTTTTGAAACTTTTAAAAAGTTAATGTTTGCTAAAGTAATGTTAAGTAATATTTGCTAAAAGATGTTAAATAATATTTTTAAAAAATTGTTCAGTAATGTTTGGTGATAATAAAAGCAACGTTGGTTCAAACTGACTCAATACTGATTTTTTTAGAGTGGGCCTTATTAAGCACCCATATTCCTAATAAGGCCCAGTTACAGAGGTTTACAAAATATATCTTACTTAAACCCTTTTTCATTTTTAGTTACACTGAATTTTTTTTTAAGTGTATGAAAGAAGTGGCTACATTTTTTTACATAAAACATTTTGTTGTAAAGTGAATACTTTTCTCAGAAAAAAATAAATTTCCTTAGGTGGGCTTTATTAGGGACACTTACCTTATAATTGGACAACGATTTGGAAAACCTTGTGGGTGATTTGGATGGTTTAGGTGTGAAACAATATAGTTTAGAATCTCTCCTGCACGATCACCCGTTATTAGACGAGGAATCCAGTGTCGCCGAATCGACGGAAAATGTATCACCCACAACAAATTTTCAAGTACAATTAATACGTATGTTATTTAAATGTGAACAATTTCATGATATTAATTTTTAAATTAAGTATCAGTGCACAATATGTGAAGATATGCCGACATCTCAAGTGCGAATGTATGCTGTCGTGATTATGTCGAAATCGATCAGCATATGCCCAGCGGCTCGGCATGCATCACCGAAAATTCCGTCTTTTCAAAAATCTGCGTGGATTATGATATACCAACAGACTAATTTGTCCATTAGATTTGGGTGCACCTGGGAAGAAATAAAAGAAAAGTTCTTCCCCGTTGTGTTGTGACAGCCATTCAAAAAATCTTTCCTTCCCAAGAACATTGTGGTTTCAAATACTGTAAAATTTTATTAAAACTAATTAAAATTCTCTCAAGCAATTTTCTTCTCTTTAGTCAAATATTAAAGGCAATAGCCAATAACTAGTCCCCCTTCCCCTTTTCTATTTGTGAATTTTAACCAAAACAGTGGCTTCAAATCATAATCAATTGGCAGTCCCCCTCCCCTCTCTATTTTTGGTTGGCTTCCATTAAATGCTTCAATGAACAAAATAATTCCCCATGACAAAGTAACAGGAGCTCTGAGTTCGTCTATTGTTTGAAAAATTGACTTTCTCGAATGTAGTATTTAGAAATGAAAACGAGCTCTATGTCCTTATGTTTCTCATCCTTTTCAATCGAATGTGGCCATCTGAACACTTCAAAACGTGTAGTTGCATTTTGTCCTGTTGCGTTTTATCCGGATACCTCTTTAGTTACATAGCCTTGCGCAAATAGATAGTGAGCTTAATTAATACATACCTACATTAATACGACAGGATCAATAACAAAACAAAACTTTTCAAAGTGAGCGGTGCAGAGTCGACTAGTTCACGGTCGGAAGCCAGTTATCTCTTCGACCAAAAATTATCCATTTCTTCCTAATTCTTACTTAGGAAATTGAAGAAATGATAAATTATTATCACTACCTCTATTCTTATAGCCATATTAAATAAGAATGAGGCATGACGAATATGCGAGTTACCATTCAGGAAGATTGGTCGTAAATATCTACTCGGTGAGAAAATATCAGGAGACGTTAGAGAGAGAGAGAGAGAGAGAGAGAGAGAGAGAGAGAGAGAGAGACATAATTTTTAATGCTGGGGCATGGCAGTAAAATCCATGTAAACACAGTGAATTAGAGAAATAATTAGCATTAATTGTTTGAAAGCTTCCATAGTGTGATTTTTTAGTAAGCAAACTAAAAAAAAATGTTTCAAAATTCATTCAGTGTCATTCATGTAACGTCTCATTTTTTAAAATCATCCATTCGTGACTTCGCTTTAAAAGCTACACACATTTCAATATATATTCATTTACATAGAGTACATTAAATGAATTAAAATGACCAAAATAATTATTATATAATTAAAGGAGTGGTTTGATAATATTTCAATAACATGTGAATCACCTTTTTTAATTCCTTCATTAGAACTTACATTGGTGCCTTTCATTTATTTATTATAATTTTATTTTATTTTCATTCAAAAAGGAGATTCACACTTATGTTATTATAACCTAAGTAATATTTGGAAACTCTTTCTAGTTTTTTTTTTACTTAAAAAAATCACGCCGTGGAAGCTTACAAACAACTAGGATCATTAAAACATTAAATCGACCCCAGCAGCTAACCTCGCACTACGTCACTTCCGGTAAAATAATGGCCGGCGCGAGGGGAATGCAAACGTGCTATTTTCGCTTTTCAAAGCATTTTTTATACAGAAATTATAGATCAAAATTAAAAATCTCAACCTGATTGTTTTATATTTATATCAAAAATTGATATTCTGTAAAAAAATTATAATCGAATTTTTGCGTAGAGTTGTCCTTTAACACATTCAGTACTGTCTTTATGAATAATACATGCCATTTTTTTTAAAGTCTTTAGTCGAATACAGTGTGCAGTGGTCGAATGTTTTGCCCTTTTTTGTCTTCGCTTTGAATGACAGGGTGGATGATTGTTTTGCTTAAGAAGGAACGTTTTGAATGCGTCCTGCACCTTTGGTCGTTTACGAGCCGAATGCAGCTTTACGTTTGAAACGCGTTTATTATTATTATTATTATTATTATTATTATTATTATTATTATTATTATTATTTTTTACCTTGCCCGTGACCACGTTGAACCCTCGTACCCAAGTCTTAAAGTAGGTGACCGCCGGTCTCGTGCATTCGTGAAATCGATGATTGTTTGAGATCTTGCCTTACCATCATATCATTAAGCACTGACATACCACACCTTTTAGGGCATATTTACCGAGTATTTTACCCAGTGATTTGAGTAATGGTGTCGCTCTATGTAACAAATTTGTAAATATGGACCCAAGACCACTGCCGGTCTGAAAAGGTGTCCCTCGAAACACAGGTAAGCCATGCCCTTTTTGATTTAGATAATACTGTAAAAGCGCATCGCTGTCTGGTGTGTTGGGACATGCATCTTGAATTAGACGAGAAAAATACAACCGAAGTACTACTTTACGATGATGCTGATGAAATTGCAGTTGATGTCCGTTCACTGCAAAGGTTTCTTACGGAAATGCACTTTCACCACGGTCTTCCCTGAAATAAAGGGCAGCAAATCACCGTGATCTGAATGAACTGAGATTTCTATCGTGTCAATGAGGTTTTTACTTAAAGAGAAAATAGTCAGGTGAATGAAAGGTTTGATAAATCACTTCTCGTCTTGCATGCGACACCGGAATGATTCACAGGAGCGGTGCATATGTGTTGCCCACGACTTCAGGGCAGAATGATGTCTGTGTATAGATAATATCCGTGTATTCCTCTTGTAAGATCGATTGGTGTTGAACCTTCACCTATTTCGAGTGTCAAATCAGCGAGATCTGGGTGTAAGCCTAACGTGTAATACAGTCCTCGGCTAAAACTTATTTAACCACCCTCCGAGCATTTGAAATGAAAACTCTTGTTGGCTGTGAGATTGATATTGTAAAAAGCCTGTTCTGTCTGGGGAATCTATTTAACGACCGCATCAACAACATCTCTTCGGTTATCGTAATACCCTTCAGGAATTTTTAAGACGCGTTGTTCTGGAGGTTCAGGTGGGTCGTAAATAACAACCGATGAAACAGTCGCCTGCATCATTTAAGGGTATATACATAGGAATTTTTAATTTCTTGTTCAGAAACCTATCCGGAATAAAACCAATATTAATGACTGCAGGAAATTCAATGAAGTTATCTGTGGATCCGCCAAACTGCACAAATTTGTCGACCAGCTTTGTCTCGACATCGATGACACTATAACTGTCTTTTAGAAAATTGAAGGCTTCAACTCTGTTTCGCAATTTGGTACTTTTAAATTCAACAACCATTTGGTATAGAGTGGGGAATTTTGGATACCTTAACGTGACGGTAAATTCAGGAATCCACTTAAATGGTGCATAGTAATCTGGTGACAGAGTGAAACGCGCCTCAAAGTACGGTATGTACCGGGAAAAGTATTAAAGATCTTGCAGAATTCAGGTGAATTAAAACGAATCCCGACATTTGATGGCTTGCTCTGAAGAAGTATTGTTGTGGTAAAAGAAGGCATCTTCAAATATGTGGTAAAAACAATGGGACCCCGCTCCACATTCCTTAGCGCGGGAGGTGGACACGTACTGCTTCAACCCTTCCCGATTATTCCATATGATGGCTTTTAAACATGCTCTTGTGCCTTTTTTGTGGTGATTTCTTCATTGAACTCCATTCCTCATTTTCAGTTACATAAAATTTATAGCATATAAGTTAACTCCATGTAGGAAGGCAGACTAATTTAAGAGATTTGGAAAAATTGTCATTTGAATTATACACATTTGATTGTGCTAAAACTTCATATTAGATATAGAGTCGGGATAGAAAATTTTTCGACTATCATATAAACATTTTTTTATTATCATTAACTGAACAATGCTGTATCAACTTATTGGAATTATAATAAACAAAATTTAATTTCGTTTAAATCTTGAAAAAAAAAATTGCACTTTTAAAACATTTTCATCAAGTTTAATAAAAAATATTTAGGAGAAGGCGGATTTTAAATGGGGGATTGTAAGCGAGGGTAGGACAACCCCTCCCCCCTAGTCTTGTAAGAATACGAAACCCCAAACTCAAGGGGGGGAAAAAGAACCCAAGTACAAAAACTCCCAGAGATAAAAGCTGTGGTAAAAACACAAAAGAGGACAAACTCCAAACGAAGCCTTAATTTTTATAAATTTTTCATAATTTTTAGATCATTTTTATAGAGTTATCCGAAAATTTACTGACGTTTCTTCCTTGCCTTTTAAAAAATGTTTAATTTACTGAATAAAAATTTTTCTAATCTAGTTTTTATTACGGGAATTATTCGTACATTCGGAATAATTTGACGTTCCACTACATTATGCCGCAAATACATGGTTGAATTGTATAAAAATAAGTCTGATAATGAATTGGTCATAGTATTGTATAGTATTTTTTAATGAACCCTTTACAATACATAGTTGAATCAAAGACGATAAGAAAGGAAGACCGGACAATTCACGTTTTCCCATAGGAGAAAATGATGCCTCTAACTAGCGCCATTACTAGCTAGCGGAACAGGCATAAACAATTCTACCCTCCAAGCAGCCTTTCTTATTACATTTCTTCAATTAGCCTCAAACAACCTCTTCGTTTTAAGATATTTCCTCATTTTATTAACTAATTATATTATTACGATTAAAAATTATTTTAATTAAATTTGAATTAATTAACGCATCTTAACACAGAATTTTTAGGACAATTCCTAAATAATCAAAGAAATAATTTACTACCAATAAAAAAATTTAAAAAAATCAAAGTGAATAAATATATATTTATATATAATATCACAAAATTTGTATAATTATAAATCAATAAAATTGAAGTACCATTAGGTAATAATTTATATAATTAATAATTAACGCGAGTAATAACTTCAGCGTTTAATAAGATTCTAGTACAACAATAGTAAAAGTAAGGAATAAATTATTTATTACATCCAGGAATGGTTAAAAAATTTACAAGAAATAACAAATATAATCATCACACAATTAATCCAAAACAAAAATACAATCTAATTCATATGTTAAACTGAATCAAACCAAAGTACAAAACAATAGAAACTTCAGCAAACATACAAATTTAAACTGATGGATATAAAAGATTAAAATTACACAACTTAAACTTAGCATGACTTAGCATATATACTCGTTTGTTGAAACAACCTGGATCTGCACACCAGCGTCCCAATGACATATTTCAATTGAATCAGCTGCAGATTGCTTTTCAAAATGATTATCAACTGTCATGAGACAATCGAAGAGCTGAGTGGAATCAAACACTTTTAGTTTCGATTTAATAAAAGGAACAACGTTTACGGAATGCAACATATAATTTTTATTTATTTATTAAATACATAACTTATTTGAATAATTAACATCATTTCTCTTTATTTTAATATACGATAATTACGCCCTCCAACGTACTGGGCAACAGTACATCAAATGATGTGATGCGCGAAGAAAGCTGCGAGGATCACTTAAAATAGAGGATTGTCCGGTCTTCCTTTCTTATCGTCTTTGGTTGAATTGACCTTTATCATAAACTCTCGTTCCCACACCCCTTCTTAGCCCTCGTAGCCTTGACTACCCACGTGACCACATAAAAAATGTCGCCCCTTGGTTGCGTTGTAAGCACTTGTGATTTGAGTAAAATTCATTTTTTTTTTTACATTTTCCATTGATTTTTACTATTTTAAAGATTTTTATTATCTTTATTAATTCAACATACACTATATGATCACAAATATCCGGACACATGCACGTTTGCGCACTAGCCACGATTTCATGGAAATCAATAGGGCGTTGCACATCCCTTTGCCCGAATCACAGCTTCCACCCTTCGGGGAAGACTTTCCACCAAATGTTGGTAGGTACTTTCCGGAATGTTCCTCCATTCTTCCCGAAGAGCGAGAATCAATTCAGGTACAGAAGTTGGCCAATGTGATCTGGCCCGCAAGCGTCTTTCCAATTCATCCCACAGACTCTCTATAGGATTGAGGTCGGGACTTTGTGCCGGCCAACCCATTTCTTCGACCACTGAGTCCGCAAACCACTGCTGTACACGCTTCGCTTTGTGGCACGGAGCATTGTCGTGTTGTTAGAGAAATGGCCCGTTCCGAAAAATTGCCACAACGTTGGAAGTGCACAGTTGTCCAAAACATTCAGATAATGGTCAGAGTTCATGATTCCTTGCACAGGAACGAGCTGGCCCAGTCCGTACCATGAAAATGAGCCCCACACCATGACTCCTCCTCCTCCGAACTTGACTGTGGGCTCTGTGCACTCAGGTAAGAAGCGTTCTCCAGGTATGCGCCAAACCCAAACTCGTCCATCGGATTGCCAGAGTGTGTAGCGAGATTCGTCTGTCCACATTACACGTTTCCATTGGTCCATTGTCCAGTTTCTGTGGGCTTTGCACCACTCCAGACGTCGCTTGGCGTTGACCCTGCTGATGTGGGGCTTGTGGGCAGCAGCACGGCCATGGAATCCCATCGTGTGCAGTTCCGACGAATTGTCATGGTACTGGCATCATTTGCAGAGGCATTTCGAAACTCTGTGGCAATTTTTTCCGCCGAGGACTTCCGGTTGCTGCGGGTGACACGACGAAGCACTCGACGGTCTCTGTCCGTTAGTTTCTTGGGTCTACCGGTTCGTTGTTGAACTGTAGTTGATCCCCGGGTCTTCCATTTCATAATGACATCGCCTACTGTTGACTTGGGTATCTGAAGAAGGCTGGAAATGTCACGCACGGACTTGCCGCATAGGTGACAATCCAACGATGGTTCCACGTTGGAACTCACTGAGCTCTGCCGAACGACCCATTCTTGCCAATGTCCAAGTAGAGTTGTGTCTGAAGGTGTGGGAAGCTATTTAAATGATGTGCAAGTCATTATCATGTGACATTGGGCCAATCTATGATCTGTGAGGGGTGTCCGGATATTTTTGATCATATAGTGTATATTATTAACCTTAAATTTGTAAAATATAATGATTTAAATATTATTAACCTTTCATAATATTGATTTCCTAGTCATTTCCAAATTACCTATAAAATTATTTTCTAATGATGTTTATTTTTTTCTCGTCACTCTGACAATTGGGAACAACAATATTTAACCATAGCAACAAAAATTTTGAACAACAACAATTAAAACTTTCATTTACGATACAGTCAACAAATCCCGTTAACACGTCCAGTATCCGGCATTTGCATTTTGTAAAAAAAATCAGTGACGTTTAGTGGCAACCAATCACAATACAGGGGATAAAGGTCAATTGCTGTCAACATTTTAATAAAAGAAAATGAAAACGTGTCAGCACCACTGATTAGCACTATACAACTATCTTTAAACATTTTAGGTCTTTGTTTGTAAATATAAATAGATAAGACTTTTTATTATAAAAATAATATAAACAGATGAGTGTAAAGTCATGTGTTCCTCTCTTGACCTTGACCCATCATTCCACTCACACTTTTTCATTCATACACCCCCTCCCATGTTCTTTTTCTTTTATCTTTCTTATAGAGGGGCAGCACCGACGTCACTTGACAGTGGTGTCACGTGTCCTAGCGAGTGGCAAAACAAGCTTGATTACATATGCGATACATGTGGATTTAATTGTCATGGGCTTGTTTAAGCTTTAAAACAGTCTGAATTATCATGAATGATTATTATGAGGCTTTAAATGAGAATTTAAAGCATGACAATCAGCTAAAGCTAGAAAATAATAGAATCTCGGATCCTGTTTGGCTTCCACCCTTTTCGCCTGAGAGAGCACCGATCCATTTTCCCCTTCGTTTTTCGTCTTTGCATGGAAACGAATAAAACTACATCCCTGAACCCTTCCTGTGCCAGCAGCTTTTAACTACAGTGGTCGCCGCTTAATGTAGCCACCTTTAATATGGCCACCCCAGCTCGGTCCGGAATTTTCTAACTGTTTCCTATGTAACAAATTTTCACCCCGCTTAATATGGCCACTTTTTTCAGAGGTAGTTCACGAATTCTACTTTTTCATCTCATCTTACTCCGGATAAATGAACACTCCGCTTATAATATACACTTTTCATTTCCGTCTAAGCCAATGGGCACTGCTGGCCAACTTTACAGATTGTACTTATTGGTCAATTACATGAAAGCTGCAAGTGAAGGGACAAGCAGAAAGCGTAAGCGAAATGGAAAAGATGCCCAAGTTGAAGAAGGTCTTTTAAGTTGGTTTCAATATGTTAGAAACAGAAGTGCTCCAGTGCACGGTCCTCTCTTATGTCAAAAGGCTGATGAAATTGCAGGTATTTTCCCCGCATGTTTGCAACAAGCTAAAATCATTCCTATTTTTAAGAAAGGCGATTCCAAAAATTTTGCTAATTACCGCCCGATTTCGATCCTCCCGGTTTTTGCCAAAATTTTTGAAAAGCTATTTTTCTCCCGCTTATCTCATTATATCTTTTCTAATAACTTATTATCATCGTCACAGCATGGTTTTACCCCTAAGCGAAGCACCCTGACCGCATGTTATGATCTTTTAGAGTATATTACTTCTAACATGGTTAAAAACAAACTTGTTGTATCGGTGTTTTTAGATTATTCAAAGGCTTACGACTCAATCCCTCACCATCTCTTAATTAATAAACTAGCTTCCTTCTATAACATACGTGGCCCGCCTCTTGCATGGATTACTGGGTTTCTCTCTAATCGACGTTATACGCTTTCTATTTGCAATTATTCCTCCACTGTCATTCGGAATCAGGGGGTGCCTCAAGGCTCAATTCTTTCTCCACTTTTATTTAACTTATTTATTAATGATCTATATTTTATTATGTCTCCCCTTTCTTCAATCTTTTACGCAGATGATGCTACTATATCTTATGCAGATACTTCTATCTCTATTATTCAAGCTACATTGAACGAGGCCCTTGCTAAGTTATATCAGTGGAATCTCGCTAACCAATTAACTTTAAATCTTGATAAGACAACTTATATGATCTTTCTACAGCGTAATAAGCAGGGCTCCTCCGATGACTTTTTGCTTTATTATAATTCCCTCTTACTTTCTCCTTCTACTTCTTTTAAGTATCTGGGAATTTACCTATCCGCTAACCTTTCCTGGGATTTTCATATTAACATGTTAGCAACTTCACTTAATCAATGCCTAGGTCTCTTCACCCGCTTACATCATCTTCCTCCAACTATTCAACTTCTATTATATTTTTCTTTAATACACTCTCGACTTTGTTATGGAATAATTTTCTGGGGCGCCTCCTCTAACTTAAATTTATTACGTCTTTTCAGAATTCAAAAAAGATTCCTTAGATCATTTCTTAAATTACGTAAACCGGCCTCTGTTTCTCAATTATTTAATCGCTATGGAATTACCACAATCTATCAGTTATATATCAGCAATTTAGCTTCCTTTACTTATAAGGCAATTTCTCGCCAAATATCTCTTTCTTCCCCGCTTCCTGTTCAATATCGCAGAGAACTTCACCCATATCCTACACGTTCCGCTCATTTGATAAATATCCCTTTGATACGAACGAACTACCAATCTCGCAGTGTTTCATTCGCTGCCATTAAGCTCTGGTCCTCATTACCTATCGATTTGCGCCTTTCCCCGAACATCGCCATCTTCAAATTCAGATTAAAATTTTTTTTATATAACTCCTAACCATACTAACCCTTTGTTTTCTTTTAATTTGCTTTCATTGTAATACCTGAATTTTGTTTGTACGCTTTTTGGACCTAGTTCATTATTATTAATTTTAATTTTTTAATCACAATTGGTAATTTTATTCTCTATCCAGGGACCTAACTTGTCGGCTATTTGGCCATACTGGCCCTGGATAGACAATTGTTTTTGTAACAAATAAATAAAATAAATAAAATAAAAAAATAAATAAATAAAATAAAATAAAAAAAAAAAAAAAATTACATTAGGCCACACGGGCCTTAAGGCAACTGAAAGCTGGTTTCATCGCTCGAAAAAACGCAATGGGCTAAGCTTCAAGAAATTTCATGGAGAGGCTGCTGATGCCCTTGTTTATTGTAACTTGGAGGGACAGAGAGAAAAACTCCCCCTCATTATAAAGTCAGAATCTCCAAAGACTTTCCTAAATCTTTATGAACCGTCTACCAATGCATGGACGACATGAGAGATCTGGATTAATTGGCTAGCTCAATGGAACAAGCATCTTAGAAGCGAAGACAAAAAAATTGGTCTTCTAATTGACAAATGCAACACCCATGCTCATGTTCCTAATGACCTATCCTACATAGAAATCTTATGGCTTCTACCCAACACAACTTCACTAATGCAGACAAGGTTGTCAAACAGACAGTAGACAATATTTTAAATAAACTATTTTGACAAGATGCTGTACATGTATAAATGATTATTTAAGCAAACAAACTTGTCTATATGTAAGTACAAATACATCCTCAACTTGTTGGGTAAAAAAATAAATACTTTTGGTAATCTCGCTTAAAACGGCTATCGGTTAATGTGGCCACTTAAGCATGGTCCCGAGGTGGCCATATTAAGCGGCGACCACTGTATTTATTAATTTGAATGAAATAGATGTAGTTTTAAACAATACGTAATTTTATTGATTTAGGGAGTAATTTAAATTTAAAATGAATTTAGTCTCCTTATAATGGGGAAAATCGTGAAATAATGAAAATAAAATTAAAGTCACCAATCTTGAAGAAACTTGGGAGACGAAAAAAAAAACAAAAAAACTCAAGGATGTAGTCTATTGAAGGATGTAGTCTATCCTTGAGTTTTTTTGGGTTTTTTTCATCTCCCAAGTTTCTTCAAGATTGGTGACTTTAAAATTAATTTTGTTTTTATTATTTCACGATTTTCCCCATTATAAGTAGACTAAATTCATTTTAAATTTAAATACGTAATTTTATTGTCTTTTATTGACTTAAGCGTTTCGAAGCTTTTGCGTGTTCCGAATGGCATTTCATCTTAATATATATCAGTCGGCCACTCATTTTTTGAACATCATGGCATGTTGAATTTTTCTAACCTTATTAGATATTTTAGATTGCGTGAGATAGTTATTATATTGTGCTTTACAAATCACCCATTGAATTATATTTTACAATATTTTCAAACTGGTTCAAATTGTAAAGCACCTACAAGAAATCGATTTATATTTTATAAAACACCATAAAATTTAAAAAACTTTTTTCCCATATACGAAATGTGTGAAATGATTACCTGATCATTTACGAAATTCTATTTTTAATTGTAAATCATGTATGTATATATTAAAAGATTGCAGATATTTTAACCGTAATTTTTGTTTATTTTAAATGAGCAGAGAAATAGTTGATTCTTAATGTTGGTTTTAAATTTTAGGTGCGATTTTAATTTTTTATCAATTTCATTTGTAATTATAATTATTTGTACTGTTTTTCGTAATTATTGTTATTTATTTTAAGTTTTTTAATTGAAACTATTTATTTTACGCTTTGTTAATGCATAAAAATCTTCGAAATGATTAGCTAAATGTCAATAAACTTAAGTTTTGTTTAAAGTAAACCCCACCAAATTCATGTTCACTATAGCAATACAACACCCTGAGACCATGAATATGATTTATTAATTTGAGAAGAAAAAATTCACCGATTCCTTGTTATTTTAATAGAGAGAGATACGCCAAGCTTGCTCAAAAGTATACAACCGCCACTCATTTTGCCACTCCAAATGCTTTTGATTTCATGGATAGAAGGGGCAGCTATCACTGACATCATGTGCCGCCCCTCTATTGTATTTTATCAATAACAGATGAACCCTCCCCCTTTCATCTGTTCTTGCTTTTATTCTATTTAATTTTTAACTGGTTAATTTTCAGTGTTAACTTCTGTTCTAAGGTGCCAATATCATTCAAGTTTTAAATTTTTATATGCATGTCCAAATAATTTTTTTATTCTATATTAGAATTATTAAAGAATAGCTGATGAGTGGTTTGAGAGGATTTATTTAAGCGCCATATTCCAGATGTTTAAAGGTGTTTAAATCAATTATAATTGAAAGCAGGAAAGAAAATGAAAATTCCCTGGGATCAAAACTGGAACCTTCGGCTAATTGCGCCCACACTGGTCAATTAAGCCATTGTTGACTGTAGGCTCTTGGCTTAATTTTTCATTTAAATATAATGTCATATCAACCTGTACCCACGACAAAAATAAACAAACAAATATATTTTAATACAGTAATTTTTGGGGTATAATACGCACCCCCTTCCCCACTTTGACCCCCCCCCCCCAAAAAATATATATATTTTTAAATCGCATCTTCATTGCATTTATTATCAGAACATTAATATTTTCATTTTATAATAAGTACTATTGATTTTTTTTAGCTCTTATCCCCCCCCCCCCATATTATACCCTGAAAATTACGGTAATAATAATAATAATAATAATAATAATAATAATTTTTATTAAACTTTTGTTTATTACAGAGAATTCAAAATAGAAATAAAGTACATAATAGAGGTAATCATTAGAGCGCTCCCAAAGCTCTATTTCGGCTTGTATGGGAGCAATCATTAAAACATTAATTTATATTAATATTACCAAACACTTTTCTTTGTTAATATTAATTTAACATTATATAATCAACAAAAGTAATTTTTGCATCTGATAAAAGATACAAGAATATAAATATAACAAAGCGTATATACCGGGTGGGAAAGAAATAACGTAAGGTGTTCAGAGCTCGCTAGCGGGAATTCTATTAGGCCAAATGCAGTACATTTTGGTTTGTATACTTAGTGGAACATGCAGTTTCGATTTCTGCAAAAAAAAAAAAAAGTACCAAAAGTTGCCATAGGGGGCACTTATTTCAAGAAAACAATGAATACATTTGCATAAGCACGTTGTGTTGAGCAATCATGACAATAAAAGGCAAGGCTGAGGATTTTCCATCATTCACGAACGAATGGCCTGACGATGACGCTTACTCTGCCTGACCGGGCGTTATTAGTCAAGTTGTTTTATCAGAAGAGCGACAATGCAAGTGCTCCCCTTCGTGAATTCCGGCGATTGAAAACGTTACGAAGAGGACCGATGAGCATAACCCACTTATGGAAAATGATTGAACGATTTGAATCTACCGGAACTCTAGGAGTGCAACCAGGCCGGGGACGCAAATGAATCAGGCAGCAACACGTTGAAGAAGTTGCAACTGCTGTTGTGGAACAGGAGATGATTACTGTGCAGGGTACCAGCAGTGCACACGCAATAGCACGCCAAACAGATATCCCATATTCGATGGTGAAGAAAATATTGCAGAAGATATTGACATTTTATCCCTATAAACTCACACCTGTTCAACAATTGCTTCCTGGAGATGAACGTACCCGAACTGCCTTTTCGTTGAGATTTTTAGCACGTATGGAAGTGGATGATGCATGGCCATGGCAAATTTTATGGAGTGATGAGGCACATTTTTATTTGAATGGTGATATCAATACCCACAACTGCCGTATTTGGGCTGCATCAAATCCACAAGTGTGTCTGCCAACTCCTATGCATTCACCGAAACTAACAGTATGGTGTGACTTTACTGCTTCTTTCATCATCGGCCCGTACTTTTTTGAAGAAATCCGTCCCCGTGGACCGGTGACTTGTTCCGCCAATTCTGCCAGGTATGCCGATATTCTTGAGAATTTTGTGATACCACGATTGCAGGAAAAGGGTTGTCTGGATTCTACCATTTTTATGCAGGATGGTGCGCCACCGCACATCGGATGTCAGGTGCAGCAGATCTTCCGAGAACGTTTTTCAGACAACAGAATAATTAGTCGTGCATTTCCCATGGTATGACCACCCAGGTCGCCTGATCTTAACCCTTGTGATTTTTGGTTATGGGGATATTTGAAAATACTTGTGTATCAAGTATTGTGTTTATGTGGGGGTTCGATGGAATGGTATAGGAGACGAACTATACTTATGAACTATGGGTTTACCTGGTGGTAATGTCTCCGGCTCCGACGAATATTTTCGCTTGAAATGGGACGGATGACTAGCGTGTCATCAGAACGATTATGGCTGGGAGTGAAGAGAGAACAGCTGACGAACGTTCGTCTTCAAAAAACAACAACAATGGTGGACATAACAATGGACAAATATCACAGAAACAAACACCACTACAATTATGAGGATCGTGTGCGATAACAATTGAATGTTAATAGCCGACACGACACTTCCTCCCATCGCACTTAGCTAGGGCGAATACCGCTGGGGCGGATGCTGGGTGCGACCGGAGCGCCGGAGAGTTACTGTATTCTGAGTCGGTTGGTCTCGACGACGCGTGGTGTCTGTTTCAGAGCGCACTGGAAGTTCATTCTCTTCCGCACCTAGTCGATGCGGCTCAATCAGCTCGGGGGAGTCGCTCAAGTCTGGTGGCGGATCCTCGACCGCTGGAAATGGAGTTGCTGCCGTGGTATTCAGTTCATAATCGGCGGCAACCGGGATCACCTCGGTTGGAGTGGCTGGGCAATCCGTTGATGGGGAAGCGCACTCGCTAAAGCGCACCCGTCGAGGCGTTGCTGGTTTCCCCGTTCCTTCTCGGGGTGGCACACCTGGGCGTTCTATGTCTCGTGGCTTAAGCTGATCGATGTGGCGTTTCGAATAATTGTTGTCAACCGCCACTTCGTAGTGGAGATCTCCTAAGCGACGACTGACAACACCTGGAAGCCATTTTCTTTGAGAAACATTCCCTGACGACACATAGACTGGTTGCCCTACTCGAAGTGATCTGAACTTGGCTGAGAACGAAGCTTGGTGACGCTGTTGCACTCGCTGGTTTACGTCTTGTGGCCGTAACATATCCAGGCGAGTGTACAGTTCTCTTCCCAAAAACAATTTTGTGGGGGACTCCTCCGTGGTGGCATGTGGCGCTCTTCTATGTCGTTCCAGGAACGTATTTAGGTTTCGTTGCAAGCTGGCTGGCGTCGTACCCATGGCTTTCAATGCACATTTTATCGTCTGTACATAGCGCTCAGCTTGCCCGTTGGTGGATGGGTGGTATGGCGCTGTGAGTTTGTGGAATCGTACTCCTCGCACTTTCAGGTACGTTGTAAATTCGTCGGCGACAAACTGGGGGCCATTATCAGAGACCACGGTGGTTGGTATTCCATGTCTCGCGAACAGCTCATCCAGTATGTCGATGGTGGCTGTCGCGGTCGTCGACGAAGTTACCTTGGCTTCCACCCACTTGCTGTACGCGTCTACTACTATCAGAAGCATTTTCCCCGACACTGGTCCGGCATAATCCACATGGATTCTTTCCCATGGCCCCTTGGGATACTCCCAATGGTGGGTTCAAAACTGGGGAGATGCGCTGGAAGTCGTTGCACATTGAGCGCACGTTCTGACGGTGCGTTCGATGTCAGCGTCGATACCGGGCCAGTATACGAACGAGCGGGCAAGGCCTTTCATTTTGCCCATCCCTAGATGGCCGGTGTGGAGGTCATCTAGGACTGGTTGCCGTAGTGATGGTGGAATCACTACTCGATGTTTGTAGAGTAGACAACCAGCGCTCGTTGTATACCTGTCTTCGGGTGCTTTGAAACCAGAGTGACTTAGATCCCGTCCTCGAGCTAGCTCCTGGACAATTCGACCCAGTCTCGGATCGCTTCTTGTGGCTTTGGCGATGTCCTCTGGCCGGATGGGTAACTGGCTCATTTGGTGGATCACAAATCCCTCAAATCCATCTTCCTCTTCTTCTTCTACCCTGTTAATTGACGTAATGCGAGAGCAATAGTCGGCGTTTGAATGGTCCTTTGTCGGCTTGTATGAAATGGAATAATTAAAATTACTCAGATATTCTGCGTAATTGGCCATGCGACTAATGCACAGGGTTGGGAGAGATTTATGTGGATGAAATATTTGAGTTAGTGGCTTGTGGTCTGTGACCAACTCAAATTTCCTCGCGTACAGATAGTTAAAAAATTTTTTAACAGCCCATACGATGGCAAGGGCTTCTTTGTCTATCTGGGGATAGCGCCGTTCCGTTTCCGAAAGAGATCGGCTGGCATATGCTATGGGTCTTTCTTGACCGTTGGTTAGTCTGTGACTCAATACAGCCCCTAATCCGAAGCTACTTGCATCTGTGGCGAGAATGACTGGGAGAGAGGGGTCATATTGGGTGAGGACCTGCGGCGAGATGAGGATGGTCTTGAGCTCCTCATAGGCCTTTCGTGCTTTGTCGGTCCACACGAATTTATCATGGCCCAGCATTTCTCGGAGTGGCTTTGCTTTATGGGAGAGATTAGGAATAAAGGCGCTGTAGTAGGTCGCTTTCCCCAGGAAGAGCTGCAACTCCTCGGAAGACGATGGTATGGGGGCTTTTTGTATGGCAAGGATATGTTCATTTGACTTATGGAGGCCATTCTTATTAATAACATGTCCCAAACAGTTCAGTGATGTGGCTGCGAGAATACACTTTTTACGGTTAAGATGGAATCCGTGATGGTCCAATCGACGTAGCGTTTGGCGTAACGCTTCCACTAGCTAATCAAATGTCGGGGCAAACACAATGATGTCGTCAAAAAAATTGACCACATTTTCTGCTTCTCGGAACACCTCCCCCATCCGACGTTGCCACAACGCTGGTATATTTGCAGCACCATAGACGGCTCTAGTTGGTCTCACCAGTCCATGGGTCGGCGTGTTCAGAGTCAGAACCTCCCGGAATTTGGCGTCGATTGGTAAGTGGGTGTATGCATCCGTGATGTCTAGATGAGCAAACCACCCAGCCCCTCTCATTTTGTTAAACATATCTTCTATTTTAGGAATCGGGTACTCATCTACGATCATCTGCTTGTTGACCGTAGGCTTGTAGTTTCCAGTGATTCGCAGCGCACCGTTTTTTTTAACCACTATGTGGGTTGGCGAAGCCCACTCGGAAAAATCGACTCGTTCGTAAAAGCCAGCTTTGATTTTTTCCTCGATGGCGGCAGCATATTGATCTTGTAGAGCAAGGGGGACATCCCTTGCTCTAGCAAAGACAGGGGTGGCATCTGGCACAAGATGGACTGAAGCTGGTGGCCCCCTCAGTTTCCCTGCTGTGGTTTGAAAGACGTGGTCAAATTCTCTCACTACACAGTCCAGTTGGTATTGTTGTCCCTTGGTTAAGAGCCCCTTGTCTGGATTTTCTTGGATGGCTTGAATGGGTGTGAACAATTTGTTGAATTGGATCTCGTGGACGAAACTGGCGATCCACTCGTGACCCATTAATCCCGTAGAATTTCCTTCCACCACATACAGATCCATATTACGGCTGGTGCTGCCAATGGTCACTCGCACTCTTACTTTTCCAAGGCAACGCACCTGGTGACCAGTGTAACTTCGGAATTGACGGTCAGTCTTCTGCAGGCGTATTCGTGGTTTGATTTTACGCAAACGGGTGACACCAACGATACCACAGGGTGCCCCCGTGTCGACCTCCATCTGCAGATGATTGCCGTCAATTGTAACGTCTATCAAATTTGTGTGGGAAGCTGCCCGTCTTGGAGATGAGATCTGGTTCAGTGACTGGACCCGGTCTATTGGAACTGGAGTTTCATTGGGTGGGGTACGACAGGTACCCTTAGGCTTTGCACGACAGGCTCTGGCAATATGTCCGGTCATCTGGCAGGAGTAGCAGGTTGCGGTTTTAAAGTGACAGGTGTCTGCCCAATGCAGACCACCACACCTGCCACACGGTTGTTTTGGCACAGTCTTGGCTCTGTTGCTGGAATGGCGACTTGTTGCGGAATGATTGCGCTCGTTGCTCGCACTCGCTCGAAGAGGCTTCTTCTGTCGATTCCTCCCACGATGGTTAGATTTGGTACTTGGGGCTTCATAACCAAGTTTATTCGTAGCCTCGGGTGCTGGTTGGCTTACAGCCTTCCCGATGGCCCATGTGGCTTCCAGACTTTGGGCGACGGCATATGCCTTATCAAAATCATCTGGCTGTTTGGCGATGATTTCGTCACGTGTCTCGGGGGAGCGAAGACCATGAAGGAATTGCTCTATTAGCATCCGGTCTAAAAAGTCATCATATTGGCAGTGTGCTGCACTTTTACGTAGGCGGAGTGCAAACTGGGCCGCTGTTTCTTCTGGATGTTGAATAAAAGTCCGGAATTTGATGCTCTCTACATATTTGTTTCGCGGACGATCGTAGTGGCCAGTCAATATTGTTTTAAGTTCATTGTAGGGAATCGCCTCCAGTTCTTTTGGGCTTGCCAGGATTTTCAGTACACAGTTTAGTTCTGCGCCCATGTGCACTCGTGCATAAGCGGCATACTGGGTAGTGGGAATATTCGAGAGCTGCAACGCCCACTCAAATCTCTTGAAATATTCTCCGACGGACGTCTCCTCGTCCATTCGGAACGGCGGCATAGTAAATGGAGGAGGCCGTGGCGAGGCTAGTTCCGCAGCACGCTCTGCGCCAGGAGCGGGGGGCGCAGTTGCCATTTGGGCTACGGCCGTGTCGGTGGCAACGTGCAGGGCTGAGGCGATCATCCTCGATAGCTCCTGCATTAATTCCGGTGGTACGGCCATCGTGGATTTGTCACTGATAGGGTAAGTATGTCCTTATTAGAAATGTCTCTTTATTTTTGATTGTGGCACTTTAATTGTGAACGGCATTCTTTGTTCTTCTTACTCACTCAAGATGGCGATGGGAGCTGCGTTCACTTTCAGCAGCGTCGGAGCGTTCGTCGATGGCATTTAAACGGGCAATCCCACTTCTGACACCAATTTTTATTGTGTTTATGTGGGGGTTCGATGGAATGGTATAGGAGACGAACTATACTTATGAACTATGGGTTTACCTGGTGGTAATGTCTCCGGCTCCGACGAATATTTTCGCTTGAAATGGGACGGATGACTAGCGTGTCATCAGAACGATTATGGCTGGGAGAGAAGAGAGAACAGCTGACGAACGTTCGTCTTCAAAAAACAACAACAACAATGGTGGACATAACAATGGACAAATATCACAGAAACAAACACCACTACAATTATGAGGATCGTGTGCGATAACAATTGAATGTTAATCGCCGACACGACATCAAGCACATGTTCCTGACCTCTCAACCTTAAAGGATCAAATAAGAAACCCCTATGGCGACTTTTGGTACTATTTTTTATTTTGCAGAAATCGAAACTGCATGTTTCACTAAGTATATACACCAAAATGTACTGCATTTGGCCTAATAGAATTCCCGCTAGCGAGCTCTGAACACCTCATATTATTTCTTGCCCACCCGGTATAACAAATAATAATAATAGGATCGATTATTAAAAGTTTAGGTTATTTCTTAATACATTATAACATTAAAACATTTTATGGCCAACACCATCGACAATTAATAATTCGATAAATTAATATTTGAAAAAAAATTTAAAAAAACTCTTCCCCCCCCCCCCCCACACCTTTTAGAGATAATTCTATAAAAATGATGTATAAATTATAAAAAAAAATAATAATTAAGGCTTTATCTGTCAGTTATGAATTCTTTTCTGCCTTTACTCTGGGGGGTTTTTCCTCTCCTTCCCTCCGTTGCACTTTTTTCCATCCTTACAGTGGGGGTTTTATACCTGAGGTTTTAACTGGTGGGGGTTTTGGCTGGATCCCTCTTAAAAGTCTGCAACAGGGCCAGGAGGGGGTTTTGGCTGCAGTCTCCCCCCCCTTAAATTGGCCACTGTGAAAACTAAATTGGTTACATGACCCCCACAAGCAGCAATGGGCCATGTGAGGTTTTTAGCGTTAAAACATCTAGATTTTGGCCGAGGATTTTAAATTTATACGTTATTTTGAAATGTATGTTAAAGTGAGGTACGTTGTAACGGGATTTCACTGTACAAGCATTGAGGCCACTCTTAATTGTGCTAAAAATTTCGAGGTCTGAATCTGCCACAGCTCTCCTCTTAACTCTCATACATCAAGAAAATTCTCCCTACTTTAATTACAAAAATTCTGAGTAGTAAGATTTTTCTACCGTAAATATTCTACTATAATGTGAAAAATTTTGGCCTGAAAAAGCACCTAAATTTGTGGGACCGTATTATGCAAGAGTATAATATAAGTGCGATCTATGCAGCATCTGGCACGATCTGTTTTTTTCTTAGCTTCTCGAAACAATGGAAAATGGCCGAAGCCCGATGACCATGAATATCTATAGACAGTACTCATCACTTTCCCAATAATTCTAATAATGTTCTATAGTCTAATGTTCATCTAATACATCACTCGTATCATGATACAGACTTCAATTAACGTTCACTACATGCGCAGGCCTGTTAAATATATTACTTATCTGTCTCACACGTAGTACTGCTAATGACGCCAACTGACGGGAGCTTGCGAACGCAGCCGTCGACACTTGGAGCCTCCGTTGCCTTTCTCTTCGTATGTATGCTTGTTAGTGTGCTCTGTGACGTATTACCCACTTGATCTGCTGTCTCCCCGCGTCCTCTCTCCTCCAGCCCGGCTGCAAAGGGGTCCACGCCGAGGGAACTAGCACAGGTTGGCTCCTGTTGCGAAGTCGGGTGGTTTATAGCAGAGATGGCCTCTGGTTTATAGCTGCTGCTCCATCATACTCTCATATTCTTCCTTCCAGCTGCCATCTGATCCTTCTCATGATCCCGGTCGTTTCTTTTCTCCAATTAGCCTCGAATCTCCCATCGTACACGTAATTTGCTTAGTATGTCTCTAACTATCGTCAATAAAACATTTTTATTGACAGTTCGAACTGAATGCGCTAAAACTCTCTTTCACTGTTAAACTGTTTCCTTCTTTCTTTCACAACATAAGTCTCACTGTTGGGCCATTTCTCCCAATTCTCCGATATTTAGCTATTACAAATTTAATCGCAACTTCTCTGTCTGTCTCTGTTCCTTTTTTTTTCTGTATTAAAAAATTTCCTTTTTCTTTCACTTGCACTTTCTTTTAATTGGTTTTCCGATTTTTTATTTCTCGGAATTCTATTTTGAGGGTCGTTGCCTAGGCAACCCCGCTCCCACCTTCCTCGTTATTGTTCTCAGCTCCAGTTCTCTTAATGCTTTCACAATAGGCATCTTAAGCCTACTTTTTCGCACGTAATGTTCCGGCATATCACTTTTACTCTAATTTTCACTGAGAGAGCTATTTTATTTCTTAATATTCTATTATCTTATTCTAGGTTTTGTAGAGTCATTTTGCACTCCAAGTCTCAGAAAAATAATAAAACAGAACAACCGTAAATATTCTACTATAATGCGAAAAATTTTGGCCTGAAAAAGCACCTAAATTTGTGGGACCGTATTATGCAAGAGTATAATATTAGTGCTGCAACGACTGGGAGGGGGGGGTCCAGCAAATGAACTTCAGGCTGATTATAATATACATCACAGTACATTAATATACAGTATATACAATGTACAGTTCATTATACAGTACAGTAATTGACTTTTTATTTTAATTTTCTGTCGCCAAAGACTAATACAAAAATAACTTCAAAACTGCGTCTATCTTATAATTTTCCTACTTAAATTTTATTAAATTAATATCTATTTATTGTTGTTAACAGTAATCACTTACAAAAGATCTTTGGATATTAGTACATATCACTAAATAAAAAAATGAAATAAGGAAACTAACTTCGATGGAGATTTAAACTGGCTCACTTCGCATGCTACCATTTTGAATAAATTAACTAACACTGTCATTCTTCCCTTAATTTTCTCACTTAAATTTTATTAATTAATATACAGTTATTATTGTTAACAGTAATCACCCATAAAAAATGTTGGATATTTAAAAATATCACTAAATAAAATAAAAATCACTACTTTTCTCACTTATCTTGTTTAAGTCACTTTCAGTGACGTCATTTTAAGGAAAGCAAAGTCTCAAAAGTGACTTTTCTGAAAGCGAGTCAGTACTCACTTTTCCCCCTGCTTTTGTTACTTTTCTGGCTTTACAGCTAACTTCCAGTTTAGTGGTAGCCATATTGAATCGTCGCTTCGCTCGTTTTGGCGATTACCGACCGATAAAATTTGAAATTTAACGGCGTAAGTACCGTATTTAACGTTGTAAATATTATTAGTTATAAATTAAGGAATAATAAAACCATGGAGAACAAAAAAAACTTTGTCCACAATCAATAAATCACTATTTTTCAAACAATTTCAATATGTTCATTTCTATTTAAGGCCGCGCAGTTTTAGCATGCAAGAATAGATTCTATTCTTCCATGGTTTTGATGCAAAAGTAACAAAAGCAGCAAAAGTGATCTTTTCACTTCCGGTTTCATTCACAGTGAAAACCTATTTTCTTTGGTTTTCAAGAGCTTTTCTTAAGTGAAAGGATGTGAATACGACTAATGTTATTTTTCTACTTGCCTTTATATATCACCATTTTCTCCAATTTCCGTTTGTTAGCAGCCCTTTCAACAATCTTCTGATCTATAGTGTTAGCGGTTATTAGCCTATAAACAACAACAGGCTTTGTTTGTCCAAGACGATGACATCTATCCATGGCTTGAAGATCACACTGAGGATTCTGTAATAAAAGTAGCATACTGCCTTTCAAATTATTTTATAAAAATCATCAAAAGAAAACAGGTATTTGATTAACACAAATTTTTCAATGCAATTGATTATTATCTATTGCTATAACCTTCCCCCATTTTTTTTTCTTAAGGTAAATGCAGTTAAGACCATGCTTAATGTCGGGAATACGTTCCAATAAATTATAGCAACAAACTAAATTTTAGAATCAGAAATGGGGTAAAGTTAAACAGAACAGAGAATAAGAAAATTTACCAGTATTTTGTTTTATTTTGTAACATTTATTGTTACATACTTTTTTATTACATTAATTATAGACTTATTTATTGGTAACTCTATTTTTATTCATAAAACATTCATAATGTCGTTTGCGTATTCCTGTTTTGTTCAGCAAGCAGTTGTCGATAGCAAGACATATCAAAATAAACACTTTAAAAACTCTCTATGTTGGCCAAATAAACGAAATTCATTTTAAACAACGGCAGAAAGACGAAATAAACCAAAATAACACAAGCTATCATTTATTTGCAATTTCAGTGTTTCCGAGTCAAAGCAAAACTGAGATCAAAGCATGCCGAAGCAGCGGCAAATCCACAATATAAATCGTCAAAATAGTGTGTGGGAAACAGCGGAAGAGGTCGCGATTGCAAATTTTATTGTAGAGACTCCATATACAGTAAAACTTTAATATTATGAACTCGGTTAATAGAAAACTTGCTTAATAAGAAATTGTTTCGTGCCCGACCCCAAATGATTATTTTTCTTGTTAAATTCTCTAATATTACTTAATGTTTTTATTTGCAAACTCGGATATTCCGAAAAAATGTACGCAAAATTCACCTGAAAAACAAATTTTTTTTGAAACAATTTTAATCACTATTGATAAAACTTAGGCTTAGAGGAACTCTCTGGAATTAATTTTAAAGACTTTGTTGACTTCGACAGCGATTCAATAACTGCATAGCCATTAACAGATGAAGCCATTATAGAACAGATCTGCGAAAACTAAGATAGTGGATCCGATAAAAGTAATCAGGAACAAGAACCAAGAGTTAAACAATCTTTCCAGCAAATTATAGTTTATGTCTCACTGAAAGTGAAGTTACTGATGAAAAATTTAATTGGTATTTAATTTATCAAAAAAAGTTTAAAAGTCTCATTTTTTTCTTTTCCTGGTTAATACGGAATTCTGCTATTATGAAAAATTCTTTGTACCCCAGCCAATTCATAATTCATAATCAAGAGTTCTATTGTAGTTGGATGTTGGATAATAGTTAAACTACAAACAAACTCGTTAGCTTTGTCCTTACACAAGAAGGTAGCCATGGCCATTTTTAAACAATTAACTCCCTCTCTAGTCAGTTTTTAAATTGCTGGTGTTGTTACAGCTTTCAAAGTTTGACCCTCTTAAACGGTTTAAAAGTAAAACCAAATGTTTCAAAGCATGAAACCAACCAATGACACTTCGTCTTGCCTTTGACACTACCAAAATTTAAATCATTTTGTACAAGTGATCCATAATTTCAGTTATAGTGGCTAAACTTTTTTTTTTTTTTATTTTTTTAGAAATTCCGTCGAAAGTTCCTTTTGCTAATTTTGTGGCTACCATCTCGACGTGCTGGCCTTGGATATAAATACATGTATATGTATAGGCTCCTTTTTCCTTTCCGACTCGACGCGATTCAACATCAAATGTGCCATGAGACTGCATGCAAGTATCAAAGCAACAGAATTTTGCACGATTTCGGGGAATCCCATACTACTACTGCCTAATACTGAAACAGCGTTAAGCGGCTCTTACTGTACCCAAATTTGCAATAAATATGCAATACTACAGATTTTTGATTATTTTATTTTTTAATGTAATCCAATATATCCATCCAGGGCCTGTATGGCCAGAGGCCAATAAGTTGGGTTCCTGGATGAACCTGGATTAATGACTGTGTGACATTATATGTCAGTTTGATGCACTGCGCCCGGTAACGGCAAGTTGTTTGTGCATGTGTTCAGATGTGTGCTGTATGTTTGTCAGTTGTGACTGTTTTTGTTGTGTGCTTGTGGGTGTCGTTCTTGCTTTTCAATTTTTTCTTATTTGTTTGTGTTATAATCTGGGGATTAAGTCATGGGATGGATAGCAGGGGAGTGATCAGCTGGTCTGTGCGAAGGGTGTGTGAGTGGAGTCCTTGTGGGGGTGGATTGAATAAACAGCGGTTGTTGTTCATTGTGCTGTTGTTGTGGTAGTGCAATCTGTTTTTTTTATTTTGTTCATAATTGTGAATAAAAGTTGCTGTAAGTGGTGTTGTTAAGTTTTCTTTTTATTATTTAAGAAACTTTTAATTACTTGGCCGTTGTCGCTCTTTATGACATCGACAGCGTTCAAGCATTGTTATGTTATTATTGTTACCGCAGATGTTTTCCGAGAATCTGAGAATTTATGCAGTATTGTTTATGATGTGTTTTTTTTTCTCTGACTCTGACTTAAGTTCCGAGAGGGATAAGATGTGTGATGTAGCAGGACGTTTGTTTTCCAAGTATGAACGTTTTTTGTTTTTTTTTTGCAATGGCCATCCGCCATGTTGAAGAGATTGCGTTAACGTTCGTTAATTGCTGGGAGAGCATAAAATGTGAATAAAAGAGACTCCATTGAGTTTCGCTCCCTCACATATTTTTCATATATTCAATTATGAGAGTATTTTCTGACGGATTCGAGCATCATTGCCGATGAACTTACATGTCGTCCGCCGAGGTACATCGCCAGATAGGCGCCGGCAGCCAGTACGTAAGTGAATCCATCGGGTCATGCGACCCGCAGCGTGTGCGATGAGATGACGTCTTTGGTGAGTGAAATGTTTTATGTTTTATAATCCCGAGTGAACCCCTTCACGACGAGGTTACTGTACCGATTGGGTTTTCAAGCTGAGCCGCTAGTATGTGCGTCGTGCATCTGTTTCTCCAGAGGAACGCTTAGAAAGGGTGTCCCCCACTTTCGCCCCTTAAATTTTTGCCCGTTCCACTTTCGCCCCGGCGCCATTATATGGTAATTTTATCGCCAATATATTTTATCGAGGCCCTGAGGAGAGGCTAAGGCTATACGCAAGTAACTTGAATACAACATAGCCAGGGTTTCAAACTGTGATGGTACTTCAAGCAATGTTTTTCACGAATAATCACCCAATTGTTTTAAGTGGTTTTTAGTGGTAGGCGATTCCCTGAAAAATTGAATCGTTTAATAATCAATTAATTTTTATGCAATTTATTTTTGATAGTAACGATTAATCGATTCCTGGAATCGATTATTGTGAAAAATTGAATCTATTTTAAAAAATATTAAAATTAAATCTGTTTATTGTAATTTATTTCCATGGTTAAAAGAGTGGCAAAATAAACACATAGAAGAAGCCATTCGTGAATTTTTTTTTAATAACAAACAAATCAGAAATATTATAACAATGTATTGTGAAGCAGATAAAAAAAGTTAGATTGATTGATTATTTGGTATTAAACTTCAGTTTACTGTCCTTGTGGGGTGGTACTTGTTCAAACATTTTTGAAAACCGTGGGCCTATAATGATCAGGCTAACGACTACTGTGCAAACCATGGAATTTTAAATGAATGAAACATAAATGATTTAATAAATATTCTATATTATATTATGTGTTAATGTACTTATGTTTTGTGTAATAATTATGATGCGAATTATACTAAAAATAACAACTATATTAAATTACTACTAAAATACCGGGAAAAATCAGGGAAATAATAATAAGATAAAAAAAATAATAGAACCATCGATGTAATTGTTTTAGTGTACTGATGTATTGTATTGTAACAATCTGGTTTGTGATCCTATGGATTCATAATTAAAAATTAACAAGAAGAACGAAATATAGTTAATACATTTAAAAAAAAAAAAAAAATTAAAAAAAAAAATCATTTCGTTTTTTATTGTAAATGACGTCTTCATGCCGGGTCAATCATTAAATTATTATTATTATTAAAATTACAGCACAGCAACAAACATCAATAAGAAAACTAAACCGTATGCTTTTTTTTAACCTTTTATTAATATTTTATTTAAGGTTTGTTGTTGTTGGCCAATGCTGGGCAAAATCCGCCAATGCAAAAGAAAAAGTACAGAGCCATTGAAACAAGACATCAAAATATTAGGAATCAATTCATCAATGGGACAAAAAGCCTCATTGAATATATTGATGCAGCGAGTCATTTGTTACACATAACAGACGTTTAGGGAAAATGTGTTAATAAATCATCTTTTTCTTGTTTTTGAAAGATTGTTTGCGTTTTTTTTTTATTTTCTAAACCCTATTATTTCTTTTAAAACAATTTAGATTTTAGGAAAGCTTTACTTTAAATCATTCTTAATTAAAAGGAGAATTTCTTGGGTTAGGTTAGGTAAGTATTCTAAATAACTGAATTCTTAGTTTTCTATTTGACTTGTTAACCTCTCTGCAGGGTCTTTTTTTATGAAAGTGGGTCCTAAAAGTATTTTTGCAGGGGGCGAGTGTGGAAGGGGTGAAAGTGGAAGGGGCGATAGTGGACGGGGCCAAAGTGGAAGGGGCGAAAGTGGAAGGGGCCAACTTCACGGGGCCAAAGTGGGGTAAACCTTAGAAAGTACATTCGCGCTCTGCACGGTCTGTTATATGTTTTACGCACTCTGTAGAACGAATTGTGAATTCTGGAAATGTCGGTGTTATCCGAAATAACTTTACCGAATTAGTTTTTTGTTTATCTTTGTTACAAGGATAAGGTTCATAAGATGTTCATAGCATGTAAAATAGCATCTAAGAATTGAACATCTGTGGAGGCGGTCACGTGTCGCGTTAAAACCTAGCGCGGGCAAAAATCAAGGAGTATAAGGCGACTTAGCAACGTGTTTATCTCATGAAGAACGGGAACTGGGGTTCCTGTGTCCCCCCCTAGTTATATACAGAAAAAAAAGGGTCACATTGCGCTTGAGGGAGTTGTTGTTTGGGGAATATTTGACTCCCGTATTCCTGCACTGGATTCAGCGATTGCTGACGCTACCAATGCGCTTGTTAGTGAAGCGGCACGTGATTGGAGACTCCATGTTTAGGGATACGGAGGCGTAGTCAGCTTCTGCCCACCTATTACGTAATAAGTTAACGTTAAGTAATTATAGGGGGCCCTCTAATACGGATAGTTGTGTAGTTGAGTTCATTCAGTGATATGGTTATTATTGTTCAATGTTGGTGTATGTGACTTGCATAAGAGAATATGTCCCTAGGAAATAAAAAGTTACATTAATACCTGTGTGGATGCCCTTCTTGTGTTTATATTTCAGCAATTTTAATGGGTTTGCCCTCTGCGATGTCTCAACCCCTGACAAGTCTTCTCCCGCGGCTATTCCAGTAACGCGACTGGGTGATCAATAATAGTAGAGGGGGGGGGAGGAGGGGGCAACGTCACAACTGCACTATGATGGTCGCAGCAGCCAGGGGGAAACCATAGCTAAAATGGGGAAAACCAGTGAGATGACTAATTTCCAGCATGGCATGGTGGTAAGTGCAAGATGAGCGGGAATGAGCATTTGAGACACTGCGACTCTCCTGAACTTTTCACATAACATGGTTTCAAGGGTATATCGAGAGTGGGTCAAAGAACAAAAAGCATTTAGAAAGTGGCCAGAGGGGAATGTCAAACTTGTACCCAAATCACTGCTCAGGTGGCCAGAAAATTATGTTCGAACAGACAACTAGTCGCACTTTGGCTCGAATGGGTAACCAAAGCTAAAGACCATCTCAGGTAGCAATGCTATCAAAAAAGAATAAAAAAGGAAGCCTCTTGTGTGCACAGCTTTGGAAAAAGGTTGCCTCGTCAGACAAATCTAGGTTCTGCTGCATCATACATATTGATGGAAAGCTTATAATATGGCTAAAACAACATGAAGCCATGGAGCCCTCATATTTGGTGCAGACTTTGCAAGGTAACGAAGGTGGAGTATTCTAGTGTGGGGAATGTTTTTTTCGGCATGAATCAAGTCCTCTAAAGCTGCATTCACATTTTGTGAGAAAGACCTGTTCAAGCGAGAAAAGTTCAGCCACGCTAGAAAATTCCTGCCAGATACGGTTCTTGCAAGCCCATTCACATATTCGCTAGGGTCATTTCTCATGTGAGTATATGCAACTAGTACGAGAAAGGTGTTGCCAGAGTTTTCTGTTTGAAACGGAACAATCTAGCTCTCGCATGCTAGAGCGAGAAAGTGCCCAGATCGCAGCCAATCCAATCAGAGCACTCCACTCTTCGGATTGGCTGCCTGTTGCAGCAAAACAAAAGCAACAGCTAAAACAACATGAATGCCATGAACAATTCTCCCGTATTGTAGAAGAAACAAGAACAGCAATTAAAAAAAACAAGCGAATGCTTTAAAAAAGCAAAAGGAGGCCACATCATGAGAAAATTTGATTTCTGTAGTCTGTGAGCGAGAAATCATTTAAAATAAGCCCTATAAAGACCACAGAGATCGAGGACTCGTTGAGATACGACGGTTCAAAGTTGAAGACAAGAAAATTCCAAATACAGTGAAACCTCTAAATAGCGGCCACCAATGAGACCATGAATTTTTTCTGCTAAATAGAGGTGTCCTTTATTTAGAGGGAAAGAGGAAATTTTTGAATTTATAATCCCATGAATAAGGTCCTGATAAAGATCACAAAGACAATTAAAAATACCAGTAGTTTATTTGAAATATTCAGTTACAAGAGTTTATTTTTTTGGATTTTACACGGTTGCATTTCAACGTGAATTTTCACTTTGCTAATCAAGTTGACTCCATCTGTGTCCCTGAGTTGATAAAAAGTTTTTGGGTTGACAAGTTGTAAACTTTGGGTAAACACTGATGCATCTTTGTATGTTTTCACTTCAATATACCGTATACAGAAAACCTAACTTCATCCCATTGTACCATAAAAAAAAAAATTACACTACCAAAAACTGTTCACTTACCTTTGCTATGAGAGCTGGGTGTCTTCACAAAAGGATAAATTTCGAATGACAATCTAACAGTAAAGTGAAGGGTACTGAATCCAATGGAGTTTATATAGTGATTGCAGTGCTGTAGGATAGCTCCCAATGGCTTAGAGGGAAATGATAAAGTGGCTATTATAAGTGGTAGATATTACTCAGAATGGGTCTACCAATCGCATGAATATTTTACCTGACTTTGAATTCAGGAATTCAGGAATATGCAGCTCTGGATTTAATGACTAAACAAAAAATTGGAAAGCACAAATACTAGGAAGTGTCCTCTAAATAGAGGTAAAGTAGAAGAGTTCCTATACAAATGGACCGGCATTTGTTAAACTGTCCCTTAATTAGAGGTGTCCGCTATGAGAGGTTTCACTGTACACCCTTTCGATAATTTTTGATTATACATGCAGAAGCAGACAACAAAAGAAATATGTTTGAGATATTTTATAGCTCCCCCCCCCCCCCAAAAAAAAACCCCGTGCTTTCCACATTTTATTTCTCTATTTAAACAAATTATGTCACCCCACTCACTAATTAAAAAATAAGCACAAACGGATTGATAATCACTATTTGTAGTAAGTACGGCATGGGCAATTATTGTTGAAAATAACAAAAATCACAAATATTGAACAAATCTAATTACAAAGTAAGGCAACAGATTAATGTTATTGTCAGAATTAATCACTACAAATAGTGATTTTCAATCTGCCTGTAATTTTTTAATTATTCAACCCGTAAACACAGTTATCATTTACTAAGCATTTAATATAAAAATAATCATGGAAGGAAAATTTTTTTTTTATTCATTTAAGATTTCTTTCGACATTTTGGCACGAAATTTAAACTTAAAAATTAGTTAAGGCATTGTTATCCAACAATAAAAGGGTTTTAGCATCAAAATGTTACGAGCCGCAGCGACTCGTGACCATAATAAGTGGAGGGGCACAAAAACAAAATTTCAGGTTCTTAGGCCTTTTCGTACAAAAGTTATAGCGTGATTTGTATTTATAGCGAGGCCTCAGAGAACTAATTCAATTTTAGTGTGTATTAGCTAAAATTTTAAACAACACATTATAGCTTGATTTGAGATTGAGGCCGCAAGGCCCCTGCCAAGAGACTTACAGAATTTTTAATATAGTTAGCTAAATTTTCAAATACCATACTATGATTAAACAAAATTTCAGGACCGTAGGCCTTTCTGTATATGAGGCCGCCAGGGGCCCCGAGGCCTATACCAGTCTCCTTGTAAATTGTCTATAATTTTTAAATAACGCACTGCAAAAACATAAAACTTCAAGTTCTTAGGCCTTTTTATTATTCAAATGTTAGAGCTTATTTGTGATTTGGGCTTCAGGGCCCCTGTGGAGGCCTAAGAGCCTTATACCAGTTTTTCGTGTATATTAGCTAAATTTTTTAGTAAACTACTATAAGTATACAAATTTACAGATTTCTAAGCCTTTTTGTTCAAACATTATAGCTCTGTGTTTAGGGCCCCTACTAGGGCCCCAGAGGACTATGTAAGTTTTAGTGTATAAGAGCTAAAATTTTAAGTAGCACACCATAAATATGCATGAATTCAGGTTTCTGGACCTCCGGTTCAAAAGTTTTAGCTTGATTTGTGACTGAGGGCTCAGGGCCCATGTCAAGACCCAAGAGCCTTATACCAGCTTTTACTGTATATTAGCAAAATTTTTAAGTAATTTTCTGTAAGTAAACAAAATTTCAGATTTCTAGACCTTTTCGTTTAAAAATTGTAGCTTTGCTTGTGTTTGGGGCCTGTGGGGCTCTGCTGGGGCCTATATAACTTTTTTTTTTGTATATTTGCAATACTTTTTTAGTACCACACAACGAATATATAAAATTTCAGGTTCCTAGGCCTTTCCATTCAAATGTTATAGCTTCAATTGTATTTGGTGCCTCGAGGCCCCTGGCGGGCCCCATAGACCTTCATCACATTTCTTGTACAGGGTCTTTATAATTAAAGTTCCATTTTGACATGGCCATAAAAAAAAACAAAAAACTACTGGACCAAAAGCTATAATGCTTGGTAATATTATACAAGAGGGCATGGGAAGTTCATACCCACCAAAAAAAAAAATTAGTTCAAAAGGTCACCACCAGCATGGAATGGCGCTCTATGCAATATTCGTATACGAAATTAGTCATGAAGACACAGGTTAACAAGTCTTTAATCGTTACTAAAATTAGTTACATGTTGAATGTGGCCTCCACCATTTACTGAAAGTATGTTGAATGCGTCTCCATGTCTAATTTCGTATACGAATATTGCATAGAGCGCCATTCCATGCTGGTGGTGGCCTTTTGAACTAATTTTTTTTTGGTGGGTATGAACTTCCCATGCCCTCTTGTATAATATTACCAAGTATTATAGCTTTTGGTCCAGTAGTTTTTTTTTTAATAGCCATGTCAAAATGGAACTTTAATTATAAAGACCCTGTATATTGGTTTTATTTTTTTAGAACCGCACTACATATTTACGAAATTTCAGGATTTTGGCCCTCTTTGTTCAAAAGATAAAAAAAGAACCCATGAAATTCATACAAGTATCCCCTGAGAGGCCCAGGCCACCCAAGAGGATTTGCTATATTTTTTCCTCCATCCTCTATACAGGGCCTACGTGTGTAGAAAATTTCAAGCCTTTAGGTCAAACCTTTCAAAAGTTATGGCATCAAAATGTTACGAGCAGTAGCGGGAGGATTCGCTATACTTCAAATAGAGTTCATTAAATTCTGACATCACAAATTGCTCAAACGCAATCAAAACTCCATAGACATGAAAGGAAGTCAGTTGGGGAAACCACAAAAATACATGGTTTGGTCCACCCTAGAGGATTCGCTCGGTCCTCTGTATAGGGCCTACATGTGTAGAAAATTTCAAGCTTCTAGGTCAATCCTTTCAAAAGTTATGGCGTGTTACATACATCTGTACCGTCGTTAATAGGGTTTTAGATGATGCTAAAACCCTAAAAAAACTGACTTCATTTGAAGCTTTTTGCAGCATCAGAAGCATTTTCAAGTATAGCAGCAGCTTTCTTTTTCTTCGTCGAATAATCTCTCGCGCCACTGAGCTAGTAAAGGAAAGAGTCTTGTGCAAGAGGCATGCAGTTCTCGCTGAAGTGAGAGTCTCTTGCAGAAAAGCGCCAGAACCTTTCTCATGGCTGGAGCAAGAACTTTTCTTGCATGAACAGGTCTAGCTCGCGAATATGTGAATGCGGCTTAATATCTGTAGACGGTCGTTTGAACGCCAAAGCATATCTAAATATTGTTGCAGATCAAGTTCACCCCTTCATGCTCACAGTTTATCTGCACACAGAAGGCTCCTTCCAGCAGGGTAATGCATCAGCACACAGGGCCAGAATCGCTATGGATTAGTTCTAGGAATATGACAGTTCTCTTTGATGCAGTGGCTGGCTCAGTCCCAGATCTCAACCCCACTGAACATCTTCGAGAAGAGCTGGAAAGGACCATTCGCTCTTTGCCTACACTTCCATCGAATCTCCAAGAATTGCATGAAGTTCTCAAGTCTGCATGGGCCAACATTCCTGTTGAATGTTCTCAGCATCTCGTTGAATCCTTGTCCAAATAAAGACAGGCAATTTTGAGGGCTAATTTAGGTTAAACACGCTAGTAGATAGATGTACCTAATAAGTGGCAGCTCAGTATATAATAATATTAATTCTATAGAGCTAGGCCACTTGCATCAGGCAACATTCTCATTCAAAAAGATCTAGAGAACATTTGACTGTGATATGCAATAATAGACTGTATGTGCTTCACCACATTTCCCCCAACATTTTACAAATTCTCTAACAACCTCTTATGACACTTCCAGGTTATTGTTTTATTTATATTTTGACTTTTGTATGTTATCACTATCCAGTGTTCTGGGTGACATTTTATAACCTTTCATGTGATATGAGAATAAGAGAATGGCTGTTTTAATATCTCTTCTGTGTAATAGACTGTAATGTAGAATTTCTTTATTCATCATTTGAATATTTGTTAAATGTTATAAATGCAAAGGAGAATATCGTAGCCCTTCTGTGTAATGCCAGAAGGATGCAAGCGATAATACACTGGCAATCACCTTTTACACAGTTCTATTATACAGGGAGAGTCAAAAGTCGCAGTACACCCTGTTTTTTCGAAAACCTTGCAGGAATTGGGAAATGTGAATATTCCAGTAAGGTATGGGTGAGGTGGTCTATCTTTTATGTTATGTACCAAATATGGCTGCCATCTTGAAATCGGCCATCTTGAATCTAAGTCAATTTTTTTAAATGGAAAGGGGGTCGTGTGAAATATCACATAACATCAGCATTTTCTGACAAATTCATTCCTGTAAACAGATTTGAAGTAGCACCTATGGTTCAAACGTTACAACACATTTTGTTTGGAATTACAGGCTGGACGGTTCTCCATAAAGGACAGTCATTTAATGTGTTCAACATGGTGTCCCTCTTGATCAAGGCACATTTGAAGGCGCTGAATCCAATAGTCATGCACTTGCAGAAGGATTTCCACAGAAATGCTCGCACACCCTTCTTCCATGCATTGCTGGAGATGCTGTCCGTTTTCGATTTTCTCTGCATATGCGAGTTGCTTTAAATGACCCCACAGATAAAAGTCAAGTGGTGTGAGATCAGGTGATCTGGGTGGCTATTCCACAGCACCACGTTGGCCAATCAAACGACCAGGAAATTGAACATCTGCACCGTAGTGTGGTGGAGCCCCATTCTGTTGAAAGTAAGATGGAAAGCTGCCATCTTCATTCAGAAGTGAGGGAAACAACACTTCTTGCAGCATTTCCAGGTGGCGTGGAGCATTTAGGTTCTTGTCAACCACAATCCCAGTTTCTCGGAATTTCGTAATTAAGCACCTGACACTGTTGTGTGAAAATGGAAGTCTTTCTGGGTGCCGGTTGTTAAAATCTGCAGCTATGACACGGAAACTTCGTTTTCCAGACATCAAAATGACCTCAATTCTCTCCTCTGTGGCCAAACCCATCTTCAGTTACCTGCTACAAATTGAAACAAAATGTGTTGTAACTTCTGAACCATAACTGCTACTTCAAATCTGTTTACAGGAATGAAATTGTCAGAAAATGCTGGTGTTATGTGATATATCACACAACCCCTTTTCCATTAAAAAAAAATTGACTTAGATTCAAGATGACGGCCATGTTCGTTACATACCATAAAAGATAGACCACTTCACCCATACCTTACTGGAATATTCAGATTTCCCAATTCCTGCAAGGTTTTCGAAAAAACAGGGCGACTTTTGACTCGCCCTGTAGTTTAAAGAGAGGCCGACAGGTGAGAGCATGAAGGCAGTATCCGACGACAAACCAGTACTGCAAACATGGCGGCACTATTTTCACTTATATATGTAAAATGCTAAATCCTCCTGCTCCAAACCGTTTCTATGTGCATTTGACTGTTGTAATAATAGTACTGTTTAAGGCTGGCGAAGGTTTTTTTGTTGGCCTTGATAAAATTACCATTTCACAAAGACATTTTTGGGCATAAGACTTTCATTAAAATACATTCACAAATTTGACCTGGACTTTATTTTTTGTAAATTTCATTGTTGTAAAAATCTAATCTTTCATTGTTGGAATGGCAACTACCGCCTATCATGCAAATGAAGCACCACTCATCCGGTTGACATAACTAATTGTTTGTTTAAACAAAATGGTGGACAGCAATGTGGTGACCAAAATGGAACAACGAATAATCATCAAGTTTCTCCACAACGAAGATGTGAAAGCATCTGAAATTCATCACAGACTTCAAAGACAGTTCAAGAATCCGTTTTTGCTTGGTGCCAAAAGTTTGAAGGAGGGCGAGAATCCACCGGCAATGAACCTCATAAGGCAAGGCCAGCAACTGATGTCAATGATGGCATCATCACACAAACAAGTGAGATAAGAAACAACAGGCGGATTCATGTCAGAGAATTAGCTTCAATACACCACATCAGCTGTGTGGAGACCATCATCCACGATAAGCTGAAATTCAACAAGATGTGTGCCAGATGGGTCCCTAAGCAACTCTCCAAAGATAACAAAACCACCTGGGTGGAAATCTGTTCCATGCTGCTGCAGCGATATAACAAGGAAAGTGACAGCTTCCTAAGGCGTGTTGTGACCATCGACGAGACATGAATTCATCACCATACTCCTGAAAGCAAGTATGTGAGCATGGAGCGGCGACATACTCAGCATGACCCATGAAATTTAAGATGACACCATCGGCAACGAAAGTGATGGCAACTGTATTCTGGGACATTAAGGGTATCATTCATGTCGATTTTCTGGAAGAACACCAAACCATAAATGACTCTACTACTGTGACATTTTGAGGACATCCCTGAAGCCGGCACTAAAGAAAAAGTGACCAAAAATTCTTACCAGTGGTGTTTGTTTTCTGAAAGACAATGCCAGATCACACACTGACAGAACCCAAATGGGACATCTTACCACATCCTCCATACCATCCGGATCTCTCCTCTTGCGATTATCACCTTTTTGGACCATTGAAAGAGTTCTTGGGAGAGCAGAGGTTTGGCTCCAATGAGGAAGTGAAAAAGGCTGTCCTGTCGTGGTTTGTCAATATTAAACCAACTTTCTGACAAGTTAGAAAGCTGAAACTTGATACACATACACAGGACCCATGACAATGCACGTTAAAGGAAAAAAAAATCAAATCTGTTAATTGGAACACGTTCTAGGGCGACATCAGCCTGAAGATTTCTACAGAACCAGTATCCAGATACTCCCAAAATGCTAAAAAAAAATGTGTACAGAAGCAAGGCAAGTTCTTTGAGAAATAACTGGCATATGTATGGTTTTGTTTGTTTTGTTTTTTTTGTAGTTTCCTGCTTTTATAAAAAATAAAGTCCAGATCAAATTTGAATGCCCCTCGTATAAAAAAATTCTTCCAAGTTCCAACAGCTTTTACAGTAGTTCTCGTGCAGATTCTAATAGAAAATAAATTTTTAACATGCTCGCATATTTGAACTCATCAGCAGACCGCCATTATTGCTGTGCAGTGCATTATGGGTAGTTTGGTGAGATAACGTTGTTCACAAGAGTTTTTTGGAATTTTGCCAATAAAATAAGCCGTATGCTACAGCTGCAGTCAATTGGCCAGAGCTTGTGAACACAAAACATGACCTCCTTTATTACTCCAGACCTGGATTAACGGCAGATTTCTTTTGTTCCGTTCGGAAACACTAGAATCTCTCAATTTTGCCACAGGGGCTACCATGGTGCTGCCTAACTTCTATGTTTACCAAGTCAAATAATCATATGTTGAAGTAAATAATATAAGTAAAAAATAACTGATAATACTTTAATGAGATAAATAATAAAATCAAATTCATAAAATGATAGGTTTATTATAATTAATTTTCTTTAATTTTAACAATTTGCAAAACTTATAACAATATATTTTGTTGAGCATGAATAATAATTTTATATTTTTGAACACTAAATGATTTAATGTTTTTCAGCCCCAAAACATAAAATGATTCAATTTTCAAAAACATAAAATTATTCACGTGTGCATACGCCCAAGCGCATGGGAGGGTCTCATGACGTGAGATCGAGCTAGTGGCAACTCCCAAGTGGTGGGGTTTTTGGACTCGCAGTGAATTGATGTAAAAGAAAAGGCACTACAGAGCTGAGTTGTTACTAGGTGGTGTATTTATTACTATTAAACATACCAAATATAAGCTTATAACAATTATAAAGGGTACCCCAATTATAGTAACAATAACAAAGACTTAAAACCAATTGATGAAGGCCCCGGGGCCACAATATACCTCCCTCGGATACACCTTCCCCTTTAATTGCACTTACGGGCTTAATTTAACATCAACCAGGTACCTCTGTGCCACCCTCCATAACATATAGTTACTGGTGTACTTATAGGTAATCAACCTATTGCAAACGGTGGGCTGTAACCAACGTATTTTTTATTAGCACAACAGGTGCATATTAGTTGCATTCTGTTCCGCTCAATTATTACTCTCTGCAAGTGAAAACAGCCATTCGTTATAACGGAGCTTCACCATTGCGGGTGCAATTGGCCTGATCGCGTCATGCCATCTTTTTTAATATTCTGCTCTCCTGATTGCTGATTTGCAATTTACTGCACCCAGGATGAGCACCGGGAGGAAGAAAGCTGTAACCTCCCCTTTTAAGTATCCGCAAAAACTAATCGACGTGTCTCTCAATGCCCAATTACACCCACTGCCCTTCTGATCAGCCCGAGACAGCGGCGAACAACGCGCAACTTATACGCCGGCTATTACAAACATTACTCGTTTGGTGCATTTTAATAATTAACAGTTAACATGTCTAATTCCACTTAATTTGTGCGTCGTAAGCTACTCTAATGCAATCAATTGTTTTTTAATTCTTATTTTTAACCAACGCACACAAAAACGGCACGATCATACAGAGCAAAGCTTGTCAAACTGTATCCTTCCACCAAACTCTTTACTTTATGCGTGGGCAGATCGACAACTCACAACAAATGAGCGGCATTCGAAATATTGCAGTCACAACTGTGGAAATTTAATACGACCTGTTCAAATTCCCACATAAATAGTCAAACTAGGTAACAAGTAATAAGGAACATTCTCACAAAGATGTCATCACATTTGGGGAAGTTTTCTGAACTTTGCAGACAAACTTGAATTCAGAACATGGCTCAATGGCAGTGACTCGCTCTCATCAGTGGTAACGCATATCATTACTGCAATTTCAGCTTTATTAATTTTACCAACCGTAACATCACACTATGAAACCGCAATCCATCCTGGATCAGTGTATTATACTGCCAATATCTTAATACAATATTTATTATGGCAGATTACACTTTACGGCAATCGCATCATACAGACTCACTTTTTTCAACTCATTCTATATACATGGTAACCGCTCATTTTAATATCTTCTCAGATTCTTTGAATCTCATGCTTAACAAAGCTCTTACGCACATCAGACACTGTATTGTTGCAGCATCCAACACAATGAATATTTTTTAAAACGACTGCAATAAACTTAGATTAAACGTAATCTTACAAAACTTAAACACTTAACAACATATTACGGCATTAGCCTAACGGACCTAGAGCATGGAGCAATACCCATAGCAACTCCCCTATTTGCATCTATTATATGATTTCCTTAAAAACCATGTCGCAATAATTCCCAAAAAACAACAAAAAAAAAACGAACACCACACATGATTACAGTCACACATGCTCAACAAAATAAATGGACCCTTTTCGGTAAAAAACTTCATTTCGTCCATTCTTTCCATTGCTAGCGTATCTTTCGGTGAAAAATTTATCGCCTACAAGATTTAAAAAGGCTGAAAAAAGATGATATAAAAATTTATAATGAAGTAACTTCGTTGACCTCTTCTTGTAAGTTACGAAAGTCTGAAGCGAGTGCAGAAATAAGTCACCAAAATCAGCAGGTTAACTATATTTGCATGGAGGCTGATCCCAGCAACACTGGCTTACTTTTCGCCAACATCTTGTAAGTATTGATTTGCATACATTTCTGAACACAACATGAATTTGCTACCGGACATAACATTTCGAAAAATTTATGAATATTTTCAGGATGATGGTAATAAATTCAGGTATTTCGATTGAACAGTCAAACACAGGAATGCTGGAGATATTTCTAAGGCAAAAATTGGCATGGTAAGTTCATGTAACTATTTTTATTATCTTTTATTTTGAAAAAATTTTCTAATACGGGGTAAATGACAATAAGTTAGTCACTTTAAGTAATTAGTTTTTTATTAGTGTAACTATATTTGAATTGATAATTTTAGAACAGTATTCGGTAAAAAATAACTAAATTTTGAATTTTATTTCGTTAGAAAAGAGGAAAATGCATCCATATAAAATACAGGGGTTGAACTAAATAATATGAACATCTTTGATTTTAGATGTTTTGTGGAATATCTAGAAAAACAATATCAAGTTGATAATGGTGCCCAGTCCAAAAATAAAAATTTGGAGAAAACCCCTTATAGTTTTGTTTATTTTTGTGAGCAATTGAAATACAACTCATTCTATCGGAGATATTTTTCTGAATTTTCACGATATTTGCTTTGGCTTTTTATAAGAGTAGCTCTATATATTTGGCTAATAAATTAGGCAAAAAACATATTGGTAACGTTTGCACATATCAACATTATTAGGTAAAAAAGGTGATAATTCAACAAATATTTAATATTTTTATATTCTGATTGCAAAGTGTTGTCTCTCCTGTAGTTTGTCAAGTTTCCTAACAAGATTAAACAGAGTATAAAGAAACCGACTTTAATGAAACTTTCACTATCACCTAGCTATATCAGTCCATATCTTGAAAACACTTGGATTTATCCCTAAGTTGAAAGATGCTTAATCCAATAAAAAAAGAATTATTGCAATTCGATATCTTGTTTCTGAGAGAGAGAGAGAGAGAACGGACGGACAGACAGACACTTACGAAATTTGGCATACTTGTTTAGAAGCCCACATAGACTAACATATATGAATATTGTGCAATTCCAACAATATTACATACATACCCATCTAATTGATAACCTCCTTTTTTTTTTGAAGTCTGTTAAAAATGGCATTGCAATGACTTGAAAATCCTGCACATTAAAAACAAAAGACGTGAAAAAATTTCGATTCTTTTTAAAGAAACCTTAATAACTCCAAAAATATTTGTGCAATTCAAATACAAATAAACACAGAAAAATTAAAGAGGCCTCTTAATCATATGCTACACTTACAACGCATTTCAAGCATTATTTTTTACAGGGTGATCCCAAACATTAATTTTTTTTGTTCAATTTGTTGCTGGTCCCCTATTTGCCTTCGGGACAAAACACTCGCTGAAATATTTAAGGGATAACATGCTCTTTACACCCCTGAAGTGTCAGGATAATTCGTCAAAACATCGAAAATCAAAGGTTTTCATATGATTTTGTTCAACCGCTGTATATGGCTGCATTTTCCTCCTTTTCTAAAGAAATCAAATTCAAAATTTAGTTATTTCTTAACTGAATATTCAGTGTTGGGTAAGGTAAAATAAAAACAATATCTAGATTAACCCTTTCACTGCGTAATTAAATTTTATCTTCATTATTGAGAAGATGGAATTATCTACTTTTAGCAGCATAACAAGAAGTTTTTTAAACCCTGTGAGATGAATCAGATTTCCACAGGTAGAGATAATGATATTTTGTGTGGACATATACGCTTTACGCAGCAAAAGGGTTAAGATAAAGATGAGAATTAAATATTTATCTAGATAAAGATAAAAACAAATATCTAACAAATTAAGATAAAATTTAGCCTTTATTTAGCCAACTTTTCAAACTATCGATATATCATGATAAACATCGGAGTTTTTGCGGTAATAGGCTGTTTGCACCACGCTCTTTTCCGGTATATTAGCTGCTCATTACATTTATATTGTGGAAATCTAATGTTAATGTCACACATGAAAAAAGGTCGTTGCGAAGATAGGCTACTCGGTACGTTTATGCTTAGGATTGTGGGTAAAGGAAATGGCGTTGCCTTGCTTTCGAGTTTAGATCTACTCCACCAAAGAACTCAGAAATCACAATGTTTGTTTCGTGCCCGATGAAACGAAATCTTTTCTTTCTCCCCGCTCATGGTTAATTATTTATTATACATATACAATTTCTTAATTTGTTTTAACGCTTCGAGAAGTGACTTGGAGCTGGAGGAGTGAACTTCGAAGCAGCGAAAACACAATGGGTGCTGACGAGAGCAGCAGGATAGCAGAAGATAATCCAATCACTAACAGACTAACTCTGATTGGCTCCGTTATTTCTGTATCGATCGTAAGTTTGATAGACTTACACCTCTCGTTAAGCGTCTATTGATATCGGACAGCCTAACCTAACAGAAAATAGCATGGCGCAAACAGACTATTATCAGCTGTCCAAGTGTTATGATAGCGAATATTTAGAAAATATCACCTATCGCTACTAGGTACCTTCTAGAGGTATTTTCTGAGATACAGTCGACTCCGCTTATAAGAGCCCAGTCGGGGAAGTTGAAAAAAGGCTCTTATAAGCGGAATCGCAGAAGACAAGAGTTATTTTGGGGAAAAGAAAAGTGGCTCTTATAAGCACTTATCTCTTTTATGCAGTACTCAAAGAATTTCTCAACTGATCACACGATTACTTGTGAAATTCAGTGACTTTGTCTAAAAAGAAAAAGCCATGAGATTAACCATGCATGCTGAAGCTGGATGCATGTCTCATCTATTTAAGGTCAACCAGATCCTTACAATTTTAGAAAAGTTTTTTCAGTAAATTTTTTAAAACCTTTATAAAAATTATAGAAATTTATGAAATAGATAAGATAAACTAAGCTTAGATAAAGATAAAAATAAAAGACCACATAATTGAAAGTTTATCTAGATAAGATAAAAGATAAAAACTTTTCATCTAAGATAATTATCTAGATAGGTCCCAACACTGAATATTGTTCTAAAATTATCAATTCAAATATAGTTACACTAATAAATAACTAACTATTTAAACTAACTTATTAACTGCCACTTACCCTATAGGACACTCACAAATACCACCATATATATGTGAGAAGCTAATGCTCAGAAAAAGATAGTAAAAATATCTCCAGCCAATTTTTGCCTCAGAAATATCTCCAGCAGTCATATGTTTGACTGCTCGGTCGAGACACCTGAATTTATTCCTATCATCCTGAAAATATTCATATATTTTTCGAAATGTTACGTCCGGTAGCAAATTCAAGTTGCGTTCGGAAATGTATTGCAAATCAAGACTTACAAGATGTTGGCAATCAGTAAGCCAGTGTTGCTGGGATCAGCCTCCACGTGATTATAGTTAACCTACTGATTTTGGTGACTTATTTCTGCAATCACTTCAGACTTTCGTAATTTACAAGATGAGGTCAACGAAGTCACTTCAATATATATTTTTATATCATCTTCTTTTTCAGCCTTTTTAAATCTTGTAGGCGATACATTTTCCCCGAAACGTACGCTAGCAATGGGAAAATGAACGAACGGAAGTTTTTTGCCCGCTGGAAGCAGCTGCCGCGCAAGCGCGTGCCCTGCCCACCTTCTTACTGAAACGGGTCCATTGTTATAAGATTAGCAAGTTGTTAAAAAAAAATACTTCTAATTTTTTGGCTTCATGGTTCAAAATTATTAAAACTGCCTTCTTAATTATAATAAAATTATCATTATATTTGATTTGTATGACATAATCACATGAAAGAATCACAATATTATTAAAATAGCTTTGCATACAATCTTTTCCTTAAAACGTGGAGTTAAATTGCTAATAAAAAGAACAAAATTTTGTTAATGAATTTTTATCCCGTTAGTTATTAATATGACTCACGACTTTTTTTAAGCATTTTTCTGTTCATTATCTTTCTGTTTAATTTCATCCTCTATATCGTTTATCAGTTGAGTAAAATTGATAACAAAAATTTTAATTAATAGGGTATCAAAATGTCTACCAGCATCTGTGGTTGTTAGCCATACATCCACACACATACTAAGACACCGATTTAATTTTACATGAAACCAACGAGAAACTTTTTTTTTAACAATGCCAGTTATTTGCCCTAACCTTCCAGATAACTTCTGGAAAAAAATGTATATGGAGTAGAGGTTAGGCAGGGTCTGGAGTAATAAAGGAGGTCATGCACAAAAACTTATTTTTAACTTTGCTTGTTGGGTCTTTACGGTAATTTCATTTGTTAGCTGGCAGGTTATGCTAAAGGAACAAAATTTTGTAATGAAGAGCTAAAATATACCTTAAAATTTATTCGTCAGTATCGAAAAATCCTTACGTTATAGGGATAATTACACTCTAAAGATCTCACTATATGCAGGTTGAAAGGGCATTAAATCAATTGTATTTTGGCGGGACCACAGAAAAATTACATTAGAGAGACAATTTTGCTATATCGACATTCGTTATATGGAGGTTCTACTGTATTGGAAATCCTTGATCCATAACAATTTTAAATGTAATTTAATATTCCCCTCCTTTCAACGAAACAGGTGAAGAATAAAATAGTACTTATAAATTTTTATTACAAGCAGTAAATTATTAAGGTTATCACCACTTATATTAATTCAGTTTAATATCCTTACCCAATCTGAATCATATATGATAACTGTATCTGCAGATGTCAAATTTATTCCAAGTCCCCCAGCACGAGTGCTTATCAAAAACAGAAAAGCTTCACCATCTTTATTAAAACGCTGAATCTGTTAATGGATAAACATATAAGCAAGTGTTTACTTTTTTTAAAGAACATTTTATATCATAAATGTCTCTTTTTTACTAACTTCGTCTTGTCTTTCTTCTAAACTCCGTGATCCATCTAAACGACAGAAGTCAAAGTCCCTTAATGTACAGTAATCTTGAAGAATGTTCAACATGGAAGTCATTTGAGAAAATATCAATACCTGGAACAAAGTTATTTAGTTCTCAAAATTTAAAACTTTAATTAAATTCTTTCTATTTATTAAACGAATCCCACAAACCTTATGTCCTCTTTCCTTTAATTTGGGAAGCAATGCATCCAGTAAACGCATTTTCCCACAATTCCAAATAAGATTTTCATCAATGACATACTCTTGTGTAACAGGATTCAATGGATATGATAATAAATATGGATGGTTGCAACTTTTCCTCATCGCCATTAAGACATTTTGGATTTTAATATTAATTTCACAATCAATTGACTCTTTCCTTTGAAAATGAAGAAGAAAAATTAGAATAATAATTAACAAAGAAAATTTTTCTAATAATGAAATAAAAGTAATTATTTTTATTCACTTAGAAATAAAGTAATAAAAAGTAAATGATAATTTGAATTATTATAAGATGGCATTAAAATATAATTCTATTAATTTTGTGAAATAATTTTCAATTGAATTTGAAACATTACAGGTGGTGAGAAGGATATGGGCCAATGATATTCAAAATTTAATAAGTCAATTTTGACTCGCTGGTCAAAGAAATCACGAGTCAATTTTTAGCAAAAATGCCCATTTGACGCATAAATTGCGAGTAAGCGCTTACCCTGCTTTACACATTCTAATGAATTAGAAATCACTCACATAAACACTGAACTGGAAATGAGAAGAATTATTATGGAATTGAAAGAGCAATTATAAATGAAGGCATTTTCTTAAAAACTGTACAAGTATTAGGAAAAGATGAGAAGGGAATATGACTCTACAGCAGGGGCCAGCAACCTGCGGACCACTTCCGGTTTGTTTTGGGCTTGCTACCGGATTCCATGCGGCCCACATGATTTTTTAGAAATATATAATGAGCGGCCAGAAATAAGATAATTTTAAATTATTTTTTGGGAAACGGTGCAATTTATATTAAAAATCTTAGAAAAGGTTAAAAATCTGTAATAAAAATAGTTGCAGACTTTTGCTCTACAGTGTTCTTCCCAGAAATTTTATCAGGTGGATGGAAAGTAAACCAGGCAGACAAGTAAAATATTATAAGCGTTGTGCAGTTTTTTGTGTATTCAGCCAGGCAATCATCAGAATCAGCTGGCCAGTGTGCCCGTTCAAAAGGGCCTGGGGAAACTCTGCTCTAAATAAGCCTTTGTGGATACAACGTCATGGTTTTTTCCTGAAGAACAGATGCTTGCAGCACTTTTCCAAACTCAGTCCAATAAGACTCCGGTAAAGCTACAAATTTCTGACCTAAAGTGGCCTAGAAATTATCCAGATATGAAGAAGTAATTGAAAGAGACAAATTTCAGCGTTTACACGAAACAGCGTAACGGATTTACACAATATAATGTGAGACTTTATAATTCAGAAATCCACCACGAGCTACAAAGTCTTTGGAAAAAATGACAATGAGGTTGAAACTACAAATGCCTATTGAGTCATATTCCCTTCTCTATTCCTGATTGTATTATATGATAAAATTTAGTTCAGTTCCAATAAGTCTCTAAGCACAATTAGACATGCTTACTAGAAGGCCGCATTGTTAAAAGGAGCGTTCATTATTTTAAAAGTGCTAGTACAAAAGGTTCATCACCGATTATTGAAAATGCCCCTCACTCCAAAATACAATCCCTTTGGAACTTTTTGGAACAAAATACCCTACATGGATTGTCTTCAGTACGTGAATTTTATAACTTCAAAGTACTGTAAACTCATTACAACGAACCTCACAATAATGAATTTCTCAAATTAACACACTTATTATGAACACTGCAAAATTTCCTATGTTTACAATGTTAATTTATTTCAAATTTAAATGTGGGTAGTCTCCTTTTAATGGGGAAAATCGTAAAATTAAAATTTAATATAAACAAAAAAATAAAGTCACCAATCTTGAAAAACGATGAAGAAACTTGTGAGATGGAAGAAAACTTAAACGATGTAGTCTATTGAAGATGTTGTTGATAGTAGAAACAAACTTAGTCTATTGAGGATGTAGATGAAGTCTTGTGAAGATAATGTTGATAGTAGAAAACGATAATCTTGAAGGAAGTGTTGGTTTTGAAATACAGATGAAATTTTGAAGAGGGTGATCCAAATATTTGGGATAAAATTTATATAAAACGTTTTCGAGAATATTTAGGATCATCATCATCAGTAGGATAAAACATTTTTGAATGGTGAAAACAGTTGAAATAAGAATTTAACAACTGATAAGAAAAACAATTGATATAAAGATGATGAAGCTAAGTTAGTTGTAACTGTTGGTTATGATTGGTGACTTTATTTTTTGTTTTTATTAAATTTTAATTTTACGATTTTCCCCATTAAAAGGAGACTACCCACATTTAAATTTAAAATTAATCATTAAATCAATTAATTTATTTCAGTTTAACGATTTCAAAATAGTGACAATTCAAAATGACGAACTGTTTAATGATCTTTTCATCATTAATTTACCAACTTGGCAAACCTTTTTGAAGTTACTTTCAGTATTGAAGACCTTAGTTTCGGTTTTTAGTAGCCACCATTTTGAAATAGCAGCAAAGTGTCAATCGTGGTCCTACTGGTTATTCCATTTCATATAAATAACCCAGTCTAAAAATTAATTATTATCTGGACTATGTATAAATAAAAATTCATTCGGATTGGGATCAAGTGCTCAGCTAAAAACTCCATGATCAAATTGACTATTTTCAGTTTGAGCCTGCTCAGTTTCACTTTGTAATAAATTACAATGGCCGACCATGAGTGCATTGCACTTGTTTGTTCCCAATGAGATTTATATTTTTGAAGTGAATCCAAGGATGCACAAGTTTATTTATAAAATAAATAGGCATTACATGCAGTCTAAATTATAATACATATGGATTTGCCATGGGTGTAGCCAGGATTTATGTTGGGGGGAGGGGGCAATTCAAATACATGTGGGAAAATTACATAGAAAAGTACACCAAATACCAGCTCTATTTTTGCTGAAGGAAAACCAATACAAATATTTGAAAGTTTTACAGTGTACATCTAATTTATTTATTTATTTATTTATTTATTTTTTTTAGCTAAAACTAGTATTTGTATAAGAGTTCACTTGATTTGGGAGGGGGGGGGGGGGGGCCAAGTCACGGCCTGAAGTCATTCCTTGGTGGTCAGAGTTCAACAAGGCTGCTGGGGTAAAAGCTGTCACTAGGTGGTTGTTATGACAGGCAGCAACTTTTCATAAAGAAGGATACAAAAACTCCTGCTCTGCTATGATAAGTGCCTTCAAAATAATGGGATCTATGTAGCAAAATATTTTTTTTGTAATAAATTTTTTTCTGAGTGTGTACTTTCTTTTTTTGTACTTCCGAATGGAACTTATTTTCTGGATAGTGACAGGACATTTGTATCCTGGACATTTACATACTGAAATATTTCTTTTCATGACAAAGTGGGAGGCTTGTGCAAATGTACCATTCTGCCTTTTTAATTTATTTTAAAATGGTTTCATTTGAATTTAATTTCAGAGATATTTAAGTAATTTAGACAATTAATTTAAATATGACATTTTGAAGTTTGAAATTTTAATTTTAAAATAAGCAGAACTAAATAAGTTTATAATATTTTAGTCTCAACACCCTTATATCGTCTATAATCATAAAAACATGCAGTTTAAAAGGTAAAACATTGATTCCAATGTGGTTTCATTTGTGAGGATTCCTTTTTTTTAAAAAATCAACTCTAATAAATTATTTTTAAAATAAATGGGTACAGAAAATACTTACATTTAATAAAAAAGTACATATAAACCATTAAAAACTTGCTAATTTTAAATATGCATATAATGGGACGTAATTGCCCTAGAACCTTTCTGGACCTATTTCGTGTTTCAAAATTAAATTTTAAATTTATTTTTGTACAACATAGACAGCATGGCGGCAAATCATTTCTCACCCATTTCTGGATTTTAGGTGATATATTCATAAACAAGGATACTGAAGATCAGCTTCTGTAACAGACAAAGGAGCACACTGAAATCACTATTGCTCAGTGATTTTGCAAATTAGTAGCAAACTCAACTCTGATTCACTATCATCACTAAAGAGTTGAACAACAAATTTTCTTGTGGCTTTAACAATCTTTCCAAGTTAGTGCCAACAGCATCTTTAAAAACAGCACTTTCTGACACTTGGGATTTTTTCTAGCAGCTTCGTTTACTTCAAATCAAACTTCAGTTTACTCTATTGTATTTTGTTTTTGGTGCTCTATTCCAATCATACCATATTGGCCCGATTATAAGCCACATGTTTCCCCCCATCATTGAAGGTTTTTAAACTCAAGGTGCAGCTTACAACCAAGTCCTTCAAATGTTGGCCACTAATTTGACGTAAAATAAAGAGCTATTCGCATTTACCATTGGAATTCCACCACAAGTTGGCCATAAAGGAGGAGGCTTATAATCGGGCCAGTACGGTATTTCTATCACATTCCTCTTATCCAAAATTTGGGAATTTTTTTTATTTTTTTTTCTCCAAGTTTTAGTGGCTTTTAATTGGTTTTTGAAGACCAACCAACATCGATTTTCATCAGATATCTCCTCTAATGGTACCCATACTAAATCTGCCAAATAGAAGTATGCAGAATTTATTTGAGATTCATAAATCTCAGAGAAAACTCAAGTCTTACTTATAAAAATGTAAGACATCCTGAAAATTATAGTCTCGTCTATTTGTTCCCCCCCCCCCCACCCCACCTCTCCAAGCATCCAAATACAAAATTGATTAATTTAATACATCTAACCAACAGGGATAAAATTGCCTAATGATAACAGCCATATCCTCAATTCAAGCATGCTTTTAGAAGGAAAATGGTGCTTTCAAAATTCACCTTCTCTCTTCTTCAAGTGCCTTTTCTCTTCGTAATGACTGAGTTTGTTGTCTTGTCACATGCCTTCTTCCATTATCAACAGTCATTACTTCTGATTCTGTATTAACCTATGATTAATAAAAAAACAACGTGAGATACTACAATTAAAATGATGATTTGATTTAAAACAGGTTATTTTATACTCTGTTGTAAAGTCTTTTATTACACAAAAATTAAAATACAAAACAAAATTAATTCATCTCAATATTAATTAGCAATTTTCTCAATGGATTTCTCTTCCTTCATCCAAATAATGCTTTTCCTCTGATTAAATTAACACTTCATTGCTCACTCAGGGTGTCCGGTGATTTCTGTGAACAAAATTCGCACACATTTCCCGTATATCTTCTATACTGTCCATAAAATTTCCCTAAAAATCCAACACCAAATTTCCTTCAAAACAGTTTTGATTTCTTTTTTTTTAACTTTTATTTTGAGATGAAGTACAGAATGGTAAACTTTCATCAAAAGTGTTGGCAGCCATATCAGCAATATGGTCGCCACAGCCTCTTAAAGGCTTCTCATTATGCTACGAAAAGTGGATTATTTTATCTTATCAGGAATTTATTTAAGCAGTGGAAGAGTTAATAACTGAATTCTAAATGGATTAATAAATTATTTAGTTTTTTTTTGTAAACTCCACTTATAAGACCTTTCATCAATTCTGGACTCATGCATAAGCCGAATGTGGTTTTTAGGGGTCACTTTTTGGAGAAAAAAAATTGGGCTTATAGAAGAGTATACTGTCATATCGATGAATTATGACCAGCACCCCTTCAAGACACATGCATAGTTCGCCCCAACAACAATTACACATTGCAAAATTTGCATAACAGGCTGAGAAAGCTTTAAAGCTGGTGCATCAAATGGCAGGTGCACATTACGGGTGCACTCAAGATGGGTAAACATCCGAATTTAACGGACATCCAAAACTGGATGATAATAGGCTATCACAGCAAGGGTGGCACCATCACCAAAACGGCGCGATTTGTGAACTGTTCGCGGTCCGCTGTAGTGAAAGTGTACAAAGAGTGGACAGCAGGGACAGAAATCTCGTCCCAACGCCATCACTGTAAAGGGTCACGAGCCGTGGACCAAGGGGGTGAGCGGTGCCTACGATGACTTGTAAAAGGTGACAGGAGAGCCACAGTCCAACTAACCACCAGATTCAACAGTGGTGCCAACAAACATGTATCCGACATTACTGTAGAACGCATCCTGATACGGACACATGGTTGAACAGTCGACGCATGGTTGCTACACCCATGTTGACCAGGGGTCATCATCAACAACGTCTAGACTTTGCACGTGAGCACTGCCATCGGACCACAGACGAGTGGGCTAAGGTTGCCTGCTCCGACTAGTCAAGATTGCTCCATAAGATTGACGAGTCAAGGTTTTTGCTCCATAAGATTGACGGGCGATGATGAGTGCGTCGTGAACGCCACGAAAAGAGACTGCAGGAGGCTATAGTGCGTCAGAAACAGGCTGGTGGAGGTAGTGTGCATGTGTGGGGGATCTTCTGTTGGGAGCAGTTAGGTCCACTGATTCGTCTAGAGGGCAATTTGAATGCCTGTGGCTATCTGTCAATCGTAGCGGACCAGGTGCACCCGTACATGCTCACGATGTCCCCTAATGTGATGGTGTGTTCCAGCAGGACAATGCACCCTGCCACAAGGCACGTCTCTTTCTGCATTCGTTCGAGGTACACTCTACTGACTTTCGAGTGCTCCCTTGGCCCGCTAATTCATTGGACATCAATCCAATCGAACATCTGTAGGAGCACCTTGATCGCCATGTACGGCAGCTGGACCCTCCACCTATGACTCTTGAAGCTCTATGGACAGCGCTTCAAGCGGAATGGACTGCCATACCATTGGACACATACCGCGCACTTCTTGCGTCCATGCCACGATGCCTAGCAGCAGTTATAGCGGCGAAGGGTGGCTACTCCCATTACTAAGCAGGTGGTCATAATTCAGTGATATGACAGTGTATATACAGTAAGCTTTATTTCATGTACACTTATGAATCATATGAGTAAGTTGGGTCCATGCTGCATAAACAAACAAGGAGAAAGGTTCTACTTTGCGACAATGTGGATTTAATACAAAGACCTGTTTCGATCTTTGATCATCTTTAGTCAGAAGGATGAAGAGACGAATTCCACTATTTCCACAACGAGTTTATTTGATTTCATAAATGTACATTTCAGCTACAAAGTAGCCATCATCAGTATGAATCATACTCATGATGGCTACTTTGTAGCCGAAATGCACATTTATGAAATGTCAAATAAACTCGTTGTGGAAATAGTGGAATTCGTCTCTTCATCCTTCTCACCAAAGCATCCACAGATCGGCAAGGTCAGTCTTTGTTCTTATTTATATTTTTTATATATTTTAAGTACTCCGTCATCTTCAGTCAATTTAATCTCTGTATTAAACTCACACTGTTGCAAAGTAGAACCTTTCTCCTTGCTTACTTTTATGAATCTTTGTACATATTTTGGTACTTTATGTAAGCTTTATTGCTTTGCGACAATGTCATTCCATATGGAATGCTATACTAAGATTAAAATCATAAAAAAGAAAATCTTGTTAATTTTTTTATGCTTATGATCAGTTTCAATTATCAGATCAGTATTTGGAAGGTTATGCTTCATCAAAGATTTCCATACTCCTTTTGCTGTCCATTTCTGCATGGACAATGCAGCCACAAAGCTTATGTCATTATCCTATAAATCGAGTCAATCAAGACGACTGTCAAGAAGTCCGCATTGTGGGTTTGGCAGAGTTGATGACAGTAGAAAGCTGGCAGACAACCGACAATTTAGCAGTTCTCAACAGTCAGCATTCCAGTTATCTCTACCTTACATTTAACTGTAAATTTTTCAGCATGAGCACTTAGACTGAGACATGCAACCTCGGACTCTTACTCCAGCAGATGCAACATTAAGAACAAACATCAAATTTATTTACAATAGTCAGATTTCAGAAAACAGTATTATGTAACAATTTCAACAGACTCACAATAATCTCAAATTGTTACATCCCTTCTAAATATTATCATTTCATCTTTTCTATTCCTCTTTTACCTTTCCTATGTTGAGAATGTTACCGTATATTCTCGAGTATAAGTCGCAAAATTTTGTACCCAATTTTAAGTGAAAAACTGGGGTGCAATCTGTATTAGAGCCTAGCCAAAAATACCTGTTGATGAGCTGCCTATCGATGTTAATATAGTTTGTTGTGTTACCAGCTTTTGCCAAGTTTGATTGAATAACAAACAAGATGTTATTATATTCCACTTAAATTTTATTAAATTAATATTTATTTATTATTGTTAACAGTAACACCTATAGAAAATTATTTATCTTTGGCTATTTGTAAATATCACTGAATAATGTGGAGAAAACTAACTTCGATGATGATATAAACACTGCTTTGCTTCTCATGCCATTATTTTGAATAAATTAACAAACGCTGCCATTCTCCCCGTCATTTTTCCACTTAAATTTTATTACATTAATATCTATTATTTTTAACAGTTATCACGAATAAAAAATCTTTGGATATTTGTAAATATCACTAAATAATACTGAGGAAACTAACTTCGATGAAGGTGTAAAAATGGCTCACTTCGCAAGTCGCCTTTTTAAATAAATTAATGAACACAGCCATCAGAGACAACACCATCTAAAAGGAAAGTCTGTGCACTGAAAATTCATATATTGTTACACATCATCATAATAAGGCATTGTTAATCGTATTTCTATCAATAATAAGCCCTAAATTATGATTTCCTATGATCATGTAACAATGTATAAATTTTTAGTGCACAGGCTTTCTTTCTAGGTGTTGTCAGAGACCATCAATAAGCTATTCTACCTCTTCCCTGCAATGGAACTTTATCTACTTTTTCCACTTTTCTGTAATGAACTCATGTTTTCCGCTTTTATGATCTGAGAAGCAGTGAAAATTACTTTGACTCTTTACTTGACCCCCCCCCCCCCCCCACTCTTTTTTGTGGTCATAAGTGAACTTTTTGATGACATTGAGGATGAGAGTTTTGCAGAGTTTTGATAGTTTTATATGTAATTAAACTTTTTTCAAGATGGCATTTATTTTATTTGTTGTGATCTTTAAGTGATGTAATTAGCATTCAGTTATGATGATCTGGTTTAAATTTAAGAGGAAAAAAAATTTTGTACCAAAATTTACTCTAAATTTGAGGATGCGACCTATATTCGGGAATATACGATAAATAACCACTGGATCTATCAGAAATTTAGCCTAGCAGGGGATCAACCTACTGAAGCTTTGCTTGGTCTTTCAAGCTTGTTAATAAAGAGACAAACAAACATTCATGCCCTCGGTGAGATTCGAACCCAAAGAAAAACTGAGTGCATTCAATGCAGTTATTAAATATTGGACTTTAATACAATTTGAATGTGTCATTATTTTAAAAATGTTTTAAAATTTAATTTGCTTTGTTGGCGACAGACAAAGCAAAGAGCATTGTTATACCGTTGTACACATTGCTAGTGAAAGATGACAAGCCTTTATTCATAATATAGATTTCCTTATCACAACTTTTATTTTCAATAAATAAAATTACCAAATGTTATCTTTTGCTTCTTACCTTTTTACAGTAGGATAAAATTGTTTTGTCTAGAGTTTTTCTATAATACTGCTCCTGAAGTTTGGCCATTGGAGCATAGACCAACACCTCTTTCTTGGGAGGTATTTGAATCTCGACATCTGCTTTTATTCGTCTCAGTAAAAATGGAGACAAAATCTATAATAATAAAAATGTAATTAATTTTTTTTTTTTTTATTTTATGCAGTGAAAGCATATATCAATAATTTAAAATAAATTAGAGAAGTCGTCTAATAAAAACAAGATAATTTGGTATGGATATCTACAAAAATTAAAGTTTAAATGGAAATTCGAAAAATTAGACTACATTTACTAGCATCATAACATTAATCTAGGGTTCTCAAGATGTACCAATAACAATTTTTCAATCTAACTTAATATTTTATTAAGAAAAATGCCTTGGAATAATGAACATTTGCCTATTGGCCCTCCCCTCCCTACTAGAGGAAATCAGCAGAACAAGAGTTCATATCCCACTGTAAGAAAGTGCAGCAATCTCGCCGTCAAAGGAACCACTTTTGATTCTAGCCTGAGAACAATTCTATATATCGCAAGATTTCGCTATCCTGATTTCTGTGCCTTTAAAATTGTTGTGTTCAGGTGTGTAAATAATAAATCCAATAGAAATTTCACAAACGTAATTCTGGAGTTTAAGAACAACGACTATGGTAGACATGCTACAGGTTGAGGTAGGTCTATCTGTTATCGTAAGGGACGTCATTTCACACATTTCAGCCATATGTTGCTTCACACCTAGTTTTTTTTATATTAACCAGTTGGTCACCATGACAAAACAAAAAGAAAATTATACATGCATTCTCTCTAGAAGAGTGTTGGGATGCAAATTAGGATGGATCAGGGAGATTAGGATCATAACACTGTTAAGATCATGCACTTCTCCTTTAGCGAAAATATAAAATTTACATTTACACTAGTTTTGCAGATGGGCATCAAATTCCAAAATCAAAACAAATTTTGTTTTGCTTAAAAGTAAAGTATTTTATCAATAGTTAATTAAAAAAAACAAAGAAATAAAAATCTTCCCACCACATGCCTTTTGGAGGCATGAACATTAATTTTTTAATAAACTTAAAAACATTTTTGGGAACATCCTCTCTTGAATGAAGCAAAGGAACAGCTCAAAAAAAATTTTTTTGCTAACACCACAAAACAAGCATTTTGTCATAAACAATAGATTGTTATTCTGCATCCTTAATTTCCTTTTAAAAAAAACTAAAATGGTGAAAAACATTTTTGTAACAACCATTACATTCAAAGTCTACACCCAATTAACAAGCACAGTGTTCTCCCCAGAAAATTTTATCAGGTAGGTGGAAGGATAAAATAGCTGGGCGGACAAAAATTAAAAACAAATAAAATATTATGCAGTGGTGTGCAGTTTTTCATATATTCAGCCAGGCGGTCACCAAAATCAGCTGGGCAGCACGTCCGTTCAAAAGGGCCTGGGGAGAACCCTGAAGCATATGTATATAAATTAATAATTCAATTCTTATTCTTAAATTATAATTTTTTTAATTCCTGTGAGTGTTTTCAATATCTGAACTACTGTTTTTATAATAAAGATATGGCATACTTGGAAGAGATTGTTTTTGTTTGTTTAAATTTAGTGTAAAGTAAAAAGACCATTTTCTTTTTTAACATCAACTTTTACTTTTTAAATTTAAATTTCAATATAATCTACTCAATTATATTAAATATAGCAAGATCAAAGTGTTTAGGGAGACTAACCAAATTTTTATATCCAAAATCTTTAATTTTGTGCCAAATGATTTAAATTTCCTCTTAAATGCAAGCCATATTTATGAGATTATTAAAATTAATGGTACAGTGCTCCCTCTATATAATGGCACTCTATATAGGGTGTTCTCGAATAACGTGTACAAGCTGGGGGGGGGGGGGGCCCAGAGGGATTAAATCTATGCAACATTTCGCTCTTTCATTTTTTCTCTCTGGGGCATTGTTTTTGAGATAAAAAATGTCGAAATGCTATCTGCAGGAAATGGTTGTTTGGATAGATACTGTTCGGGTCTCAAGGTAAGACCTCCAAGTTGCACAATTCCACCACTACACGACAACGTTTGGGCGAGTTCATTTCTGAAAAGGTTGGACAGATTCGCAAAGAACCAGGAACTTTTGAACGTGTACGTCAGCCCAAGCGGCGACGTGAAGCATGCATTCATGCCAGAGGGAGTCAATTTGAACACTTATTGTAAAACATTTGCACGTTTCATAAAAAACAAGTCACATTATTGTACTGTATGCAATGTGTTTTTGTTCTTTTTATTACATGATTGACCATGATTTTGACGTGTTCCAGAAGCACGAGGCTCGACAAAATATTTTTATATTATTGTACACAATTTGCTACTAGGTTTCAAATTCTAGTAGCCTAGTAACAAAATTCAGTAACAACATTAATAATGCGTGTACTGTTAACTCAAGTATACACAAATTCCCAAATTTTATCAATACGACATTAAAATTATTTTATTGAATCTACAAAATTAAAATTACAAAAAATCTGATGTTTTATTTCATCAGTAACATTTGTATCGTCAAAAATAAAAAGGCAATGGTTATAATCACCACAGATGCATCATGCTTCTGAAAAAGTGAAGCTTACGTACATGGCGAGTCCCTGGTATGTTTTGATAACAATGATGTATTGCTGGTTTTGGATCAAAATCAGACATACAACAATAATGATTGCACTTTATCTTTACGAGTTGTTGTGGCATTTCTTTCATCAGCCTGGAAATGTCAGCTGCAGTAATGGAGACAAAAGATGAAACTAGAAGATATGATCACTTTCAACACCCTTTTTGCTTTGGTGCAAGTTGCTATTGAACTCTCCAAATGAGTTTTTATAGTTTCAAAGTTATTGAGTAATGACAAAGTCTCATGTTTTGCTCTGACCCACTTTGCAGTGTTGATTAGAAAATCTTCTGAAATCTTCCAAGAACTTCTGCCGTTTGTTCCATTCCACTGAAGTTTTTTGGTGAATCGAGGTTTGGAAGATTAGGCTTTATGTGCGTTAATCCTCCTAGGTAATAGCCAAATGGCTGCCAAGAAACCAATTTTAGTAGCCACCTCTGAAGCTTCAGTAACATTTGGCTACCAGGCCTATCTTATAAGTGGGTTGTCAGTCAACAGCCAAGGCAGTTGACTGCAAACGCACTTATTCCTCTAAGGCAGTGATTCCCAAAGTGGGGGGTTGCGGCCCCCTTGGGGGCCGCAGCAGCCAACCATAGTTGACTTTCCGATGTGTTATTTTTAATAAGGGGCCGTGGAAAATTTTCTGGAGCATCAGGGGGGCCCTGGCTTAAAAAGTTTGGGAACCACTGCTCTAAGGAATATAGTGCCAAACCCAAAAGAAAACTTAGACCACCTAAAGGTAGCCAGATAGACTTAAAAATCGAGTCAAGCTGCCTACGGGGTCCAAGTGGATATCTTCAAGAAAGATTAAACCAACCGTGAAGTGACGAAAATGTGACAGATCGACACAGTCAAAAAGAATGTGGTAGGCAGTTTCTTCCGCCAAGCCGCATTTCTAACATAGTGGCTCTTCCCGAAGGAGTCCCATTCTATGTAGATGTTTACGGAGTAAGTCATGACCAGTAAGAAAACCAATGATGATCCGTAATTTGTTCCTATTAAGTTGTAAAATGCCTGATGTTAGACTAGGAGAATTTTATGTCCAGGAACCAATTTCAAAGTGACACTGTTGTGAAGAGAAAGGTCCTATAGGAGCTACCGACATTCCAGGGTAAGTTTAGAGTTAACCCTAGAAGATTTGATGGCTTAAAGGGCCGCTTGACTGTCACTGAGTATAAAGATACGACGATGTATATAGAGTTTATCTATACACATCTGCAGACAGTAAATAATGGCAAATATCTCTGCCTGGAAAACAGTGGCCCAATGACCCAAACGACGAAAGCGGAGGGTTTTGGGACTGCCACAATAAACGCACATGCCCGATAGGCCATGATGACGAGAGCCATCAGTATACCAAATGATGGCCCCCTTAGGAAAATGCCAACTCATCCCATGCGGCCCTGCCACGGGGTCAATTATGACCTCGCTCGAGGGCTCAGGGAGGGCCTGAGTAACTGTAATATCAGAAGGCATCTGGAGAATATGACTGGTTAAAACCCGGCTAATGAAAGTGTGAGACTTCGCCCCAGGGAAGCCCACCCATAGCTCTGGATTACTCAGTCTATATGAACTTTTCCTGGCTACACCTTTGATATATATATATAAAGTGGAGTCAGAGAAAGTATAACCTCTAAAGCCTTGGTTGGCGTGGTAGAGACAGCATCCGTTATACTCAAACACGCCAATCTTTGAAGAGAGGTCAGCTGCTCAGACTTATGCCACCAGATTAGAGTGCAGTATGTCAAAATAGGTCTAATTGCCATGACATATAACCAGTAAATCATCTTGGGAGTAAGACCCCATGATTTACCAAGGGCTCTACGACAACGGTAAAGTCCAACTTTAACTTGATTAATTTTGTAATCAAGATGTTGGTTCCAAATCAACCTACTATCGAGGATAACCCCTAAGTATTTGACTTCATTTCTCATAATGATCTTCTCACCAAATAGACTTGGTATGAGATCATAAGAAATGGTTTCTCTTCGGCCTGTAAAGGGAACTAGAGTGGTCTTCGAGGGATTAACCCTTAGATTACACTCTAAAACACCATGATTGAACTTTATACAGAGCTATTTGTACAAGATCAAAAATAGTGAGCTTGTCGATCCCAGAAACGTAGATGAGGATATCGTCTGCGTAACCCTGGGCATAAATACCTTGGTCATTAAGAAAGGAAATGAGGTCGTCCACAACCAGGTTCCAGAGCAGGGGGGGAAAGAATAGCACCCTGCGGACAGCCCCTGGAGGGACGAGCAACAATCCCCTCACCCAACAAGTCAGATATAATTATTCTATCCGCTAAGAGGACCCGAATCCAGTTGCGGATTAGTGGAGAAATTGCTTTGGCAGTTAAAGCTTTAGCAATAGAGTCGTAGGAAGTGTTATCGAACGCTCCCTCAATATCGAGAAAAACAGCTAGAGCAAACTCTTTATACTCCAGAATTTTTTCGATCCTTACCACCAAATGGTGGAGAGCTACCTCCGTAGATTTGCCAGACTGATAGGCAAATTGGTTAGTGTGAAAGGGACCAAGAGTCCCAAAATCTTCTCTAATTCGTTCATCAATATCTTCTCAAGGCACTTAAGCACAAAGGAAGACAGACTGATGGGTCGAAAACTCTTGGCTAGGTCATAGCAACCCTTACCAGGTTTTGATATGAAAATCACCTTGATCAGCCTCCAGAGAATAGGAATATAACCTAGAGCTAAACTAGCCCTAAAAATTAAACACAGGATTGGCGAGATTACGTCTGATACTTGCTGGAGAAGTACCGGAATGATCTCGTCCGGCCCAGGTGACTTATAGGGATCAAAGGATTTAATTGCCCAAATGACCCTACGACGAGTAATTACTTCACCAGGAGCAGCCCACCCAGTCTGTGATGTCCTGACCACAGAGTCAAGATACACCGAATCCAACGGACCAATGAGCTCAGCACATGGGAAGTGAGTTGTAATTCGAGTCTCAAGGGCTTCTCTACTGTTACTGGTGAATTCACCATTAGATTTCTTGAGAGTGCCAACCATAATAGGTTTATCGCATCTCAAGAGTTTATAGAGTCTGGCTCCTTCCTCAGTCTTTTGGACTGATTCACAGAACTTCCTCCATGAAGTACGTTTAGCTGATCTAACAGCTTTATTATAATCAGCGAGGGCATTTTTATAAACCTGCCATTCGTTAGTCATTTTAGCTTTCTCAAAAAGCTTCCTTATTCCTTGTATCTGTAGAGAGAGATCATGGCTCCACCAAATTTAGTGGGATCTACATCTCTTCCTCAACAGAGGACAATTGTTATGATATGATTGTACCAGGGCCTGCTTTAACCCATTTGCACGAAGCTCCAGGTCAACAGTATCATTGATTCTAGTTGGAAGACTGGAAATCACGGAACAAACGTCCTCGCGATATTGAACCCAATTAGTCCCCAACGGTCAAATTACCCCAACATATGTTTCCATATAAAAATTAAGGAAAAATAAAAGCGTAATTTATTAATGTACACACTTGAAATGAGATAATTTTTCTACGTCTAGCTAATGCTCCAATAAATGGAGAAAGTTTCTGTACTACATTAAAAATTGCTTAGACCAATTCAAATTAACTTGAAACGATAAACAAACTATTTTAATCTCAGTTTTCCTCATCAAAATTTGATCATTAATTTTAAATGAGAAGTAATCAAACTGATATTTACAGGATTTATTAAAAAAAATCCTGTGGGTCATTCCATGTCAAGTGGTCTGATTTCAGAGAAGTGCCCTGCTCGACCATCACAGATTTTGATGAAATTTTATGTGGACTTTTGGAATTTTGAAAGTCTTACGTTCACTGATGCAATACTTACTGAGATTTTGGCAACATTGAAACACGCTATCTCTGGCAATATTTTGTTGAGAGAAACAAAACTTTGATATCTTGTACAACTTTTTGTGCTCTATTAAACAAAATAAAAAAAATCTTCATCAGCGATTTCCATGAAGAAAATTTGGAGCAAACTTGGCCCAAAAATTTGCGGCTTAGCTTTTTATACCTCTGGAAGTAAAGTTTTGATAAACGTGAAACTTTGCACACAATAACTTAACAATAGAAGGTTTTCGAATGTAAAATTTCAATCTGCTAATGTATTTCATTACTTCAGGAATTGAGTGTAAAGTTGATAATTTTTGTGAAAATCCCAAAAAAAAGGGTATTTTTAGCCCACTTTTACAAAAATATACCTTCTGGAAACTTTTTTTAATCATCTTCATTAGAAAGAGCATGTTTCAAACCCCCTAAAAAGTAGGGTTGGTTTTTCATCGCTGGCATACAAGGCCCTAGAAATGAACTTCCAAATGAACATGTGCACAAAAACCGTATCAAGATGCATATGATCAAAAATTATGCAACAGTTCACAATTTGCAGCGCACGATCTTTATCGATATATTAAGTGACAAATGGATGCACTGTGGTTTGTGAATTTTCCCAGTGAAAGCTTTGAGCAGCATCTTGGACAACTTACAAGTAATTCTTAACAAAATCCATCAGTACAATCAGTTCAGTTTCTTTTAGGCCAGCTTTCAATGACTTCAAATATTTACTTTGATGTTTTGAAATGAAATGGTGACCAGTCAAGTTTCCAAATTTTACTAGCGAGTTTTTCAACAAAGCTGTCAACGGTGAAAACATTTGCTTCAAGTGTTTCGTGATCAGTATGAACCCACTGTTTGAATTCTATTGGTTCATCCCAGTCCTCAAGCATTTCTTCCAAATGTGCTATCAGTGCCTCTTCACCGGGACAGTTTTGGTATCGCTGCAACATACAGTCTTTGACGTCCAGATCGCAAACTGCCTTTCCCATGAGCAACTTGTAGTCTCCTTCGTTAATGTTGGCATCTTGTAGCATAAGTTTAACATACTGAAAAATCTTGCAGACACACATGGAATGCGTCCCCGAGGCACTAACAACAACACACCACTTTGGTCTGAGCTCAAGAGAATTTTGAAAACCCAATTTCAGCACCATATTTGTTTCGATATGCTAAATATACACTGAGTGGCCAAATTATTATGACCACCACCTTAATACAGTGTTGGGCCACCTTTCGCTCTTATTACTGCTTGCATTATTCGGGGCATGGATTCTATGAGATGTTGGTAGGTTGTAGGAGGAATTTGAGACCAACTCTGAAGAACTGCACCTTCCAATTCCTGCAGATTTGATGGTGCTGGATCCCGCTGCCTGATAGCCCGTTCAATCTCATCCCACAAATTCTCAATGGGATTGAAATCTAGCGATTGTGCAGGCCAACGAAGCAAGGTAAACTCTCCGGCATGTTCTTCGAACCATCAGAGGACGAAGCCAGCCGTATGACAAGGAGCATTGTCCTGCTGGAAGTATCCATCCCCGTCAGAGTACACCATTAACATAACGGTATGTACTTGATCTGCGACAATACTTAAATAATCTTGGGCACGCACACGTCCGTGCAGAGGAATCAAAGGACTTAAACAATGCCAAGAAAACACCCCCCCAAACCATAATACTGCCGCCACCAGCTTGAAGTGTTGTGGCGATGCAGGTGGGGTCCATGCTTCCGTGTTGTTTTCTCCATATTCTAACCCTGCCATCTGCATGATACATTTGAAATCGTGACTCATCAGACCACATGACCCTTTTCCAGTCATCTACTGTCCAATCCATGTGCTCCTTGGCAAACTGGAAACGTCTGCTCTTGTTCAAGGCTGACAGAGGCTTTCAAACTGGTCGTCGGCTTCCATAGCCTAAACGGTGTAATGAGCGGGGAACAGTTCGTTCAGAGGCGGTCACAGTTTATCCTTGATTAAGATTTGCCGCTATTTGGCGCACTGTTGCTCTTCTGTTGCCCTGGACAACTCTGGCCAATCTCCTTTCAGCTCGAGCATTGAGGAGCCTGTGACGACAACACGCTTGACGTTGAGAGCCGGTTTTTTGCTTGGCAGTCCACTCTGTAAACATTAATAACTGCTGCTCTTGAACACTTCACAAGTTCAGCTGTTTTGCTGATACTGGTTCCGACACTGCGCGCGTCGACGATCATCCCGCGTTCAAACTCGGTTAAATCACGTTTTTTGCCCATATCGTTGCAAAAAACACAGTGCAACTGATGGTTCACCTCGTCTGCATTCCTTTTTTATAGCTATCTAGCCTTCTTGCGGCAGCGCTGTGACGCAATAGCTCATTTGCCTAAAACTGTCAGGTGGTCATAATAATTTGGCCACTCAGTGTAGTTCTTTCAGATTGCAGAGTAGCAACTGCTTTTGTTTTTGAACATTAATGTCATCAAGTCGAATGGAACAAAATCTTTTTTACCAGGGCACATCCTACTAAATTCGTCATCGTCATAGAAATCTCAAACTTCGTCGGCAGTTGCCTTTGGTTTGCCAACTTTGCATCCGGTAGTTGGGATACAATACCCCTCTTCAATTTTCGAGCTGTTTTAACTATACAACGTTCTGAAACGCTAAACGTTTTTGCTGTCACCTGTATTGACCAACTCTCTTTGGGGCCAAAGTCAATAATTGAATTTTCATGGGTTGATTGATGTATTAATTTTCGTTTTCACGTCTTCGATTAGGTCGGCGTAATCTTGGCATGACAAGCATTCCTTAGCAGCCGACTTGCTAGTTTGTCCAATATCTTTGTCTGATACTGCAGCAGCTAACATTATTTTTTCGGCTACTACTTTCTGCACGCATGCAATTTTTTGTTTCACATAGCCAGTTTTATCCCTACTGGCCAGCCTCCGAAATTTTAATGAGCCAACTTAGATTAAGAGTGTCTGAAATGTCCATATCAATTCTCTGATGACCATGTCTCAGCCTTGCTTTCGGCCGTAGAAACATATTTGGCTTTACACTTGGAACACAGTTTTTGACCCAGTTTCACTCCCCCCCCCCCCCCCCCCAATTTTTTCAAATCATCGGACATGGCTAGATCAACTTTCAAAAGTCCATGTTTAGCTACAAATGGGTTACAGCACGACATTTGCTTCATTTCATACTTTTTCAAATACATTGCTTTATGATCCAAGCAAATTTGGTCATCATCCCTGAACTCCATTTCCGATCGCCGAATAGTTTTTCATCGGCAGACAAGCCGTGCACATAATGCAGTCCAATTTCTTTAGAATAAAATGAAACATGGTGGCAAGTTGACGACAACTTTTCTCCAACAGAGCAATGGGCAAAGTGGGATTGTCAGTTGACCCTTTGCCATTCTTTTTTTTTTTTATTGCATATTCATCAAAATGTTAAGCTTATGGTACAAGGTGCCAACATTAATACAGGAGATACAAGTTGCTCATAGGAAAGGCAGTTCGTGATCTGGACGCCAAAGATTGTATGTTGAAGCGATGACAAATCCGTCCCAGTGAAGAGCACCGATAGCACATTTGGAAGAAATGTTTGAGGACTGGGATGCGGAAGAACCAATAGAATTCAAACAATGGGTTCATACTGATCGCGAAACACTTGAAATAAATGTTCTCACTGTTGACAACTTTGTTGAAAAATTCGCTAGTAAAATTTAGAAACTTGACTGGTCACCATTTCATTTCAAAACATCAAAGCAAATATTTGAAGCCATTGAAAGCTGGCCTCTGAATTTATTGTACCGATGGATTTTGGTGAGAATTCCATTTCGTGTCCAAGATGCTCAAGGCTTTCACTAGGAGAATTCACAAACCACAGTGCATCCATTTGTCACTTAATATATCGATAAAGATCATGTGCTGCAAATTGTCATCTGTTGCATAATTTCTGATCATATGCAACATGATACGGTTTCTGTGCATATGTTCATTCGGAAGTTTATTTCTAGGGCATTATATGCCAGCGACGAAAAACCAACCCTACTTTTTTTAGGGGTTTTGAAAAATGAAGATGATTCAAAAAAAGTTGCCAGAAGGTATATTTTTGTAGAAATGGGCTAATAATAACCCTATTTTGGGCATTTCCCCAAAAATCATCAACTTCACACCCAATTCCTGAACTAATGAAATATATTAGGAGAATGAAATTTTATATTCAAAAACCTTGTATTGATAAATTATTGTGTGCAAAGTTTCACGTTTATCATACCTTTGCTCCAGAGGTATAAAAAGCTAAACTTTAAATTTTTTCGAGCTGCAAATTTTTGGGCCAAGTATGCTCCAAATTTTCTTCATGGAAATCGCTCATGAAGATTTTTTTATATTATTTTGTTTAATAAAGTGCAAAAAGTTGGCCAACTTTTTGCCAGAATACTGCCAGAGATGTGTATCAAAGTTGCCGAAATCTGAGTCAAACAAATTACTAAATCTCAGCAAGTATTGCATCAATGAACGTAAAACTTTAGCAATGTTCATTGGGGACGTGTGAATGTCCACACAAAATTTCATCGACTTCTGTGATGGTCGAGCACGGACCACCAAACCACTAGACATGGAATGACCAATATGCTGATTTTGTAATGTTAAGTGTTATTTTATTTGCTAATAACTAATAGTTATTAATTAAAAAGACAAAATGAATAGAAAAATAAGATATAATAAACAAAAATAATCAAAATAAAAATAAAAAGCTGACGTTTCGGATAGAGACCATCCTTTATCAAAGCAAAAAGGATAATTCTCTAAAAGCAAAAAGAATATTAGAGGATTATCCTGAAGTTATGAAAGGAGTACCGTAATTTCACGCGGATAGTCCACAGACTATCTGTATTTTTTTCATCTGTAAAATGGCTCTGCGGATTATCTGGGAACAACTTTTTCCAAATTGCAATAAATGGTAAACCTATAACGTGACGTCCGCAAGTAACAGAAATAGATGAGAAGTTTACAAAATAATATATTTCACAAATTTGCCCATTTATTTCTGATAGTAATTTATAAAGTACAGTGCTCCATCTATAAAGGGTGAATACAAAAGTCTGAACTCCCCTTTTATTTTTGAACCGAAACAGATATGTCATTTTTGATGAATCCAATGAATAGGAAGTTGTAGGTGGCCTATCCCATGGTGCACTTTTCATCATCCCAAATATGCAAATTAGCACACATTCAAAATTTATCTCAAAAACCGTAAGGGATAGAGAAAAAAACCCAATTGCAAACTTGTTCAGCATAAAAAAACAAACAAAACAAAAAAAAATCATCCAAATCGGACCAACCAATCACCCAAAATCACGTGGTGAACTGTTTGTAGCTTACAAACAGTCACACTGCACAAGTATCACTGAATGTTGATATTTCCACCATGTAAAGCTTGCAAATCAAAAAATTAACATAAATTACCATACTCACATTCACTTTCATGCGGAAAAGCAAATAAAAGGCATGTTTCAGCACACGGAAGACGGAACAATTCCAGGGTGGCAAGCTACACTGTTCCGGAAATGGTCAACATGATCTTCTGATTGTGGGTGATTGGTTGGTCCGATTTGGATGATTTTTTTTTTTGTTTTGTTTGTTTTTTTATGCTGAACAAGTTTGCAATTGGGTTTCTTTCTCTATCCCTTACAGTTTTTGAGATAAATTTTGAATGTGTCCTAATTTGCATATGTGGGATGACGAAAAGTGTACCATGGGATAGGCCACCCACAACTTCCTATTCATTGGATTTATCCATATTGACAAATCTGCTTCGGTTCAAAAAATAAAAGGGGGGTTCAGACTTTTGTATTCACCCTGTATAATGGCAATGTTGGGACAAATCCATTTTTTATAACGAGTTGCTGTTATGTACACAGAGCGTACGAAATTTCACACTCGCGGATGTTTAAAAGACATTTTCCGATTTTCAAATGTTTATTAATAAATTGGCATCATCCTATACAGTCTATTAAATGCTTTAGAATAAGATTTAAATCAAAAATCGATGTTTATTTTGAAAAACAAAAATGAGTAAATAATACTTATTTCGATTTCACTACGCTTGAGTAACATTGAGTTACAAGCAGCGGAAATCGCCGTTTTCACGTTTCACTTTTTCCCCATTCCGCAATCGGAAAATTATACTAACTATTTAGTTTAAATCAATTATATACTCTTCATCAGTAAATAAGAAATTAATAAGTTAGTTTAAACTAATTTATTATAACTATCTAAATATTATAAATAAATTGAATTCGGATGAGTTGTTTCAGAAAATGTTAGGGTTGGAAAGCTTCGGAGACAAAAGGCAATCGCGTGGCTTAGAGATTTTCCCTTCGCTTACACATCGATAAAAAATAGGAAATTTGCAACTGCAGGCAAATAAACACCGAGTAGAGATTGTACTGTAGTTGTGATATAAACAGATGTACGAAAAAGATAAATAGTTAAATCACCGATTGAGCTTTCGTACACATTTTTTCTGAACTACTTCAGTCATGTGATTCCCGATCTTTTTGCTTGGAAATCATTATGAACGTTTGTTAATGATCGATCACTGTCTAATGTGATTTTATTATTAACGATCAATAAAACTTATGCAATAAAAACTTAGCCGTAGCCACCGATGACTGGTCTTCTTATCGAGGCCTTCAAGATTGAAGGCTTCGTCAGGGCCTAGAAACCTTAACATATCCAGCTGTTTACTTTAGCGTAATATCCATGAAGCAAAATCGCTAAACAGACGCTAAAGTAAAATTGTAAAATTGCAGACACATCGGGGCATTATCCCTAATGAAAGCAAGCAAATTTTGTTCTCATCACAGCTTAATAAATTTTATTGATGCTTATTTCTGTAGATAAAAACACGATGGCCTTTGAATTGATGGTTTTAAATTAACGAGTCTTTATTCAAAAAAAAAAAAAAAAAAAAAAAAAAAAGCACCGTATTTCATGTTTCTCCTGATAGACAAATTTCATTTCTCGTTTTCAATCACATGCGGGCTGCGGGAGTTGGCCTTTGCGATGTAGTTGTCTGTTAGGCACAGTTAGCTAAAAGGGAACATTACCCAATCTTTTTCTAACCTTGAAATTAATATTCGAACCCCTTGGAACAATAATTAACCAGTGACATAACACACAACTTTTCATTCATAAATTATTAAAAAAAAAAACATGTTAAAAAGTTAATGTCGGCGATTCGCTCGGCCGGAATATACTGTACTTGGCGATTCACGATTAGTTGAAGATGTTATGTCATAAAATGCTCTCTATCGCTATTGGGCAGCACCCAGCAGTGAGTGCGTTGATAGAACCATGGCCGCTACCGAAGAAATAAGAAGTTGCGCTCGTTAATTAAAATGAGATTACTGTAGTTATTTACACATTTAAATAATAAATTTATAAAAGTTTCATTAAATATATAAAAGTAATGAAGATGGCTATGTAAATAATAAAATTACTACTTTGAGAAAGGTTTGAAATGAGTCACTTTTTACACAGGCTTGAACTCTCAGATATTCCGCGGATTTTCTGAGAAGCGGACTTTGAGAAATATTTTACAGGAAAGGTGTTTTTTTTTTTATCCTGCGGATCATCTGGGAGGCGGACTATCCACGTGAAATTACAGTACTAACGGACGGGTTTATATATAGTTTGCAAAGGGAATAGTAATACGGTATTGGCTGAAAAACAAGCAGAGAACAAATGAGATTAAAGAAGACCTGTTGGGATAGGACAGGATGGAGGACAAATAGGAAATAATAAGAGGGCAGCGAGAAAAATGCAATAGGATAACACATTTGAAATTAAAATTATAAAAAAGGTTAGGAATGATAGGGTGCCTAGCAAAAAGATGTCGTAAAATTCCCTGAATTTCCCTGATCATCAGCAGACAAAAAAAGGCTATCATGAAAGAATATTATTGACATTGTTTTAATTTCAAATGTGTTATCCTATTGCATTTTCTCGCCGCCCTCTTATTATTTCCTATTTGTCCTCCGTCCTGTCCTATCCCAACAGGTCTTCTAATTAATCTCATTTGTTCTCTTCTTGTTTTCCAGCCAATACCATATTACTATTCCCTATGCAAACTATATATAAACCCGTCCGTTAGTACTCCTTTCATAACTTCAGAATAATCCTCTAATATTCTTTTTGCTTTTAGAGAATTATCCTTTTTGCTTTGATAAAGGATAGTCTCTATCCGAAATGTCATCTTTTTATTTTGATTTTGATTAATTATTTTTGTTTATTATATCTTATTTGTTATTCATTTTGTATTTTTAATTAATAACTATTATTGTTCCAGGGTTCTTGTGTCTCGTCCTTCTCTAAATATATATCCGTTCATTTTCTAATAATCAATTATTCACGCATGTGTGTGTCCGATTTCCATTATATTCAAGTTCCTGTAAATTCGACTCTTAAAACTAAACTAGCATCGTCTGTATACATTGCCATAAGAATATTTCCTTTTACTAAATCAAATAAATCATTTAAAAAAGAATTAAGAGGGTAACAGACAAAGCCAATCCTTGTGGAATTCCAACTTTAAAAGTGACTGGATTGGAATAAGATCCATTTACATAAACAACTACAGATCTATCAATAAGAAATGATTTCAGAAAAAGAATACTCCCTAAAACATAAGAGTATAATTGCATTAAGAGTAGCTCATGATTTACAGAGTCTCAATTTTTTTTTTTGTGATGATATTTGAAAAAATGGAAGGAAAAATTCTGCGACCTGGATTCGAACCAGGAACCTCTAATGTCATATGCTCAACGCCTCTACCATTGTTCCATTCTTTCAAACCTGATGTTTGGAGGCTCATCTCCAGTTTATATTTAATATTTATTGTGTGAGTTCATTAAACTTTCCGATTGTTGGATAGGCGAAATTCTCGATCTGTGAGCCAGATGCCCACCTCCCATCGGGCTTCCACCTTGATAACTTGGTTTTCTTTACACACTTAGTGACAGCATGGCTGTATGGGTGTCTGCGATAGCTCAATTGGTAGAGGCGTCGACCATATGACACTCTAGATTCCTGGTTTGAATCCTGGTTGCAGAATTTTTTCCTTCCATTTTTTCAAACAATAACATTATTTATGGTACATTGTATTAAACTTTTTTTTTTTTTTGTTTATTTGGGAAAAAAGTTTATAATCAATAATTTGCGATTTTTTCAACTTCCTTATATCCTTTTTTTTTCCAGCATTTTTTTAACAAACGAACAAGTTCTAACATTCCCTGAGCCAAATGCATTTCTTGCAGGTCTCTCTTCTATAAAGCTTTTTTCAACCTAGCAGTAGCTTCATCAAACATGACATCAGCCAACTCTCTAGTGGTATCAAGTTCTTCCTTCCTCTGGCTCTTTACGGTTGATAAGATTATTAAAATATGAGAGGCATTCAAATTTGACCTGGACTTTATTTTTTGTACATTTCATTGTTGTAAAAAATCTAAACTTTCATTAATATTTACATATGTTGAGATTTTAAATCATTTATCAAAATTACTGATATCTCAACATTAGATCAATATCAATTTATCATTTATTTACATAACATTAATCTACTATATATTATCGAGAATAGGTCGCAAAATTTTGTACCCAATTTTGAGTGAAAAATTGGGGTACGACCTTTACTCAAGCCTAGCCAAAAATACCTGTTGATGGGTTGCCTATCGATGTTGATATAGTTTGTTTCGTTACCAGGTTTGCCATGCTTGATTGAATAAAGATATTATATCCCACTTGGTCTGGTTGGTTTATTTGGTATTAACGTCGTTTTCAACTGCCATGGTCATTTCAGGACGGCGTTATAGGGGCCGAAATTTTGCCTCACAAGGGTTCTTTAACGTGCAGCCGGCTAACGACTACACGGGACCAATGGCTTTACTTCCCTTCCAAAAGAAGTGCGTGATCTCAGGATTTTCCCCCTGAAAAAATCCTTGTCATCTTCGGCCAGGGTCGAACCCGCGTCCTCGAGCATCAGAGGCGATCACGCAACCACTGAGCCACCGAGGCCGATTTAAATCCCACTTAAATTCTATTAAATTAATATTTATTTATTATTGTTAAGAGTAACACCAATAGAAAATTATGTAGCTTTGGATATTTGAAAATATCACTCAATAATATGGAGAAAACTAAATTCGATGGTGATATAAACGGGTCTACGACAATTGGGTGGATGACGATTTGGTGGACGACAATTGGGTGAACGACAATTGGGTGAACGACAATTCGGTGAACGTCATTTCGGTGGACGCGACAATTCGGTGAACGTCATTTCGGTGGACGCGACAATTCGGTGAACGTCATTTTGGTGGACGCGACAATTCGGTGGAAATGCAAATTCGATCGAGATTTTTAAATCACCGAAGAATTTGAGTATTTAACTCGTTGTTTGTTTATAATTGACACATCTATATTGCAATTATAAAGCAATTTGCTTCATTCATTTTAGGTCGAAGTCCCTTTATATGCGGAAATCTTTTATTTATTATTTACTAGCTTACAAATAAATGAGATTATTTCTTTACTAAATAATTTATTAAATCATTTTGTAAAAGTGTAACATTTTCTATATTGTTTTATTGCTAAGAGTTCCATTATTCAATTAAAAATACTGTTATTCTTAAATTACTACTTAAGCTCGTTAAAATAGGCACAATAGGAATTGGGTAGATAGATATGTTATTTGACATTAATATAGCACGGTGACACCCCGTACAGTCTGGTTTAATATAAAAAGGCAGTTGGAGGGGTGGAGAGAGGGTAGAGTTCATTTCATTTTTAGATTGAAAGGGTTGATCTAATTTTTAGATAAAGATAAAAGATAAAAACAAATATCTAACAAATTAAGATAAAATTTAGCCTTTATTTAGCCAACTTTTCAAACTATCGATATATCATGATAAACATCGGAGTTTTTGTGATAATAGGCTGTTTGCGCCACGCACTTTTCCGATATGTTAGCTACTCATTACATTTATATCGTGAAAATCTAATGTTAATGTCGCACATGAAAAAAGGTCGTTGCGAAGATAGGCTACTCGGTACGTTTACGCTTAGGATTGTGGGTAAAGGAAATGGCGTTGCCTTGCTTTCGAGTTTAGATCTACTCCACCAAAGAACTCAGAAACCACAATGTTTGTTTCATGCCTGATGAAATGAAATCTTTTCTTTCTCCCTGCTCATGGTTAATTATTTATTATACATATACAATTTCTTAATTTGTTTTAACGCTTCGAGAAGTGACTTGGAGCTGGAGGAGTGAACTTCGAAGCAGCGAAAACACAATGGGTGCTGACGAGAGCAGCAGGATAGCAGAAGATAATCCAATCACTAACAGACTAACTCTGATTGGCTCCGTTATTTCTGTATCGATCGTAAGTTTGATAGACTTACACCTCTCGTTAAGCGTCTATTGATATCGGACAGCCTAACCTAACAGAAAATAGCATGGCGCAAACAGACTATTATCAGCTGTCCAAGTGTTATGATAGCGAATATTTAGAAAATATCACCTATCGCTACTAGGTACCTTCTAGAGGTATTTTCTGAGATACAGTCGACTCCGCTTATAAGAGCCCAGTCGGGGAAGTTGAAAAAAGGCTCTTATAAGCGGAATCGCAGAAGACAAGAGTTATTTTGGGGAAAAGAAAAGTGGCTCTTATAAGCACTTATCTCTTTTATGCAGAACTCAAAGAATTTCTCAACTGATCACACGATTACTTGTGAAATTCAGTGACTTTGTCTAAAAAGAAAAAGCCATGAGATTAACCATGCATGCTGAAGCTGGATGCATGTCTCATCTATTTAAGGTCAACCAGATCCTTACAATTTTAGAAAAGTTTTTTCAGTAAAATTTTTAAAACCTTTATAAAAATTATAGAAATTTATGAAATAGATAAGATAAACTAAGCTTAGATAAAGATAAGGATAAAAGATCACATAATTGAAAGTTTATCTAGATAAGATTAAAGATAAAAACTTTTCAGCCTATGACAACAACCTGGGAGTTCCTCTCCGACGGGTTCACTCGACTAGTCACGCATTGGCACAGTGCGTGGAAAGGGATGGGGACTATGCCGAAAAGTGAATAGTGCATTACATAGAGGACAAATGTAAGTATCAGATATAAAAAGAATTTTGAAAATCGGTTAATAAATTAAAAAGTTACAGTCATGGAGGCATTACTTTTCAATACGCCCTCGTAATATAGAAAGATGATTGGAGGGGATGACAGGGGGTAGACTTCATTTCGTTTTTTGAATGCGTTAATATAACCATTTGACTTCCGTTAAATTTTAGCTTCTCCCCTATCATCCCCCAAAAGGTTAACAGGATTAAAAACTCAACACACATGAAATTTGAACAGAATTTTGAAAATCATTTCAAAAACTGAGAGGAACAATATATTTGTTTCAGTTATATGAACAAATTTTCTTGATGCAATATTTTTTCTTTTTGTTATTTAAAAAAGTGATGAAGAATAAATTTGAATTTTTTTTGATTTTTATTATATTTTATATACAGGGTGATTTACATCGAATGTAAAATACTTAAAGGGGGTATTATAGAGGTTAAGATAAATACAAAACGTCCTATGAACATGGGTTCAAATATGAACGATAACTGAGATATGAACAGAAATAAAAATGCCGCCACCAAGATCAACAAGTTATAATAACTCAGATTCTGTAAAGCCTAGATTAATGAAATTTGGAGGAATAACAGAGTACATAAGACTGTGTATACCTTTAAAATTTGATCTAATTCTAACAAGAAGTTTCCAAGTTACTCATTCAACATCATAATACGTACGTGTTCACTTGTGAGTACTAACTAGCACTTGTCACAATTTTGACTGTGTAACTCGGAAACTTCTCGTTGGAATTCAATCAAATTTTAACGGTATACACAGTCTTATGTACCTTGTTATTCCCCCAAATTGCATTAATCTAGGCTTTACAGAACCTGAGTTATTAACTTGTTGATCTTGGTGGCGGCATTTTTATTTCTGTTCATATCTCAGTTATCGTTCATATTTGAACCCATGTTCATAGGACGTTTTGTGTTTATCTTAACCTCTATAATACCCCCTTTAAGTATTTTACATTCGATGTAAATCACCCTGTATTTTTGTTGTTACAATTTCATTTTTATTATTTGTATATTTTATCTGTAATTTTGTTTTTGTATATATTTTTTTGTAATTTATTTATATTTTTTGTATAGCTATATTTTACTTGTAATATTTTTGTATTACATGTATAACTTAAGCTTTTAAGACAGTCATTTTAATTCTCTTTGTTTATACAGTAAAACCCCGTTACAACGTACCTCACTTTAACGTACATTTCAGAATAACGTACAAATTTCAAATCCCCGTCCCAAACGTAGGTATTTTAATGCTAAAAAGTTTCAGAATAACGTACCTCACTTTAACGTACATTTCAGAATAATGTACCAATTTTACATCCCCTTGGTTAAATTATCCCTTCAGCACAACGTACATCGTTCACATGTCTTGCACTGAATGGTCAATGCAGCCCATGCGAAAGTTGCAAATGGGCCAATGGGCTAATTAAGTCGAGTTCATTTCATTGATTGGTCAGTATAGCATATATAAACCCGGAAATCTCTGCATGCTACTCAGCTTGTGAACAATGGCTGTATCGCTTACCAGTGCATCCATCGTGTTCCTACCCCTGAGGATGTCATTAGTATTCATGAAATCTCCGATATCATAAAGCGACTTAAAATCAAAAAAGCAGCAGGTGCTCTGAAGAACTTGCCTCCTAACATTGTCTCAACTATTACCAAAGCCATAAATGATTGCTGGAAACTTGGTTACTTCCCCGACCAGTGGAAAGAATCCGTCATTGTTACCATACAAAAGCCAGGTCTTAACCCTGCTCTTGCTGTCAGTTACAGACCCATAAGTTTACTACCTATGTTATCCAAAGTCTTCAAACGCGTCATCCTAAGGAGATTTAATGCTTTCTGTGTGGCCAACAATCTTGTACGTGAGGAGCAATTTGGTTTTCGACCTGGACACTCCTGCCAACTTCAGATCTGGAGGCTTGTTGCAGATCTAAACACTCCTCTAAATTGTGCAAAGTACGGTGGTCTTGTCTTCTTGGATGTCCGGAAAGCTTTTGATCAAGTTTGGCATAACAGACTCATATTCAAGATGATTACTTGTGGTTTCCCTGACGATCTGATTGCTTTGATTAGTTCCTTTCTGACGAACAGGAAATTTCGTGTTAAGGTTGGCTACTCAATGTCAAACCCTTGTGACGTCAATGCTGGTGTTCCCCAAGGCTCTGTCCTGGGCCCTGCATTGTTCAATTTCTTCATCCACGACTTCCCAATCTTTACTAAGTGTGAGCTATATCTGTTTGCTGACGACGCGGCCATCATGACTACCGACCGCAATCCCGCTTACGTCACATCTCGGTTACAAAATGCCTTACATCAGTGCGAGAAATGGTTTGCTAAGTGGAGACTCAAACTAAACGTCGACAAGTGCAAAGCTATGTTTATTACCAAGAAATTTCGGAAACCCCCGAAGCCTCTCCTTCTTTCGGGAAGAGAGCTCGAATGGATGAAGAATTACAAATACCTCGGAGTGGTGATAGATGCCAAGCTAAATTGGGGTGACCACGTCTCCTATGCTATCAATAAGGCTAAGAAGGCAAAGTTCAGCCTGGTGCCCTCCTGGGGTGAAACAGCGCTCTTGGAATAGATAGCAAACATTTGCTATATAAAATGGTAATCCGGACCATTCTGTTATATGGTATGCCTGCCTGGGCCACAATATGCAAGTCCAGATGGAAGAACCTGCAAACTTTCCAAAACATTACCCTGAGGACCATTGCCCAACTGGACAGGAGAGTTGCAACAAATACTTCCATTGCTGAAGATTTTGATATACCTCCTATTGGAAACCACGTACAGGAGTCGTTCAAGAAGCTTCTTCCGAAGATCAAAGACCACCCTAATCCTCTGGTTGCAGATATTCTGGATCACCCGCTCACTTTTCGAAGTTTACTCAGGCATCGCAGGCCTCGTCATCTCCTGGATGTCAACTTCGAAGACATCCAAAAGGCTATTTTTCCAGACTACTGGATCTCCTAGCTCCTTCGTGTCCCTCGTCAATCAACAATCTGCTTCACTGTCCTAATAGGAAAGGACTCCTCTTTATCCTCTGGATGACTTAACAAGGTTCATCTGGCTTCTTTCCTAATTCAGCGTACTTCCCTTGGATACTACTTGCACGAGTATGGTAGTGAAAGCATTGCTTCCGGACCACTCGTTTTGTTTTTTCACTGCGCTGTTTGATTGTCGATTGTCGCATGCTACTCAGTCTAGCATGTTCGATTGTCGATTGTTGCATGCTACTCAGTCGGGATCCAATGATGGGACAAAAGCAAAATGAAATTCATAGCGATCAGGAAGACGAAGATGAAAATGGCCATTTAGAACCAGAGGTAACGCCAGTCTCAACTTTGGTAGCAATGGACGCTATAAAAAGCTTACGAAACTATTTTGCACAGCATAGCGGTGCACCAGAAACATTTAACTTCACAATGTCAGATATGGAGGACTTTTTGGGGAGGCAAGTTGTAGAAAGAAAGCAGAGGGCCATTACAGATTTTTTTTTTTTTTAAATTAATGTAATACTACATATTGTATATGCTATAGTGTATTTGTATTGAATAAAATAAAATGCATTCATGTATTCTTATGTTTTTTTTTATTAATATATGCATTTTTCACAAGCCACCCCCCCTCCCAATGGGGGGGGGGGGGGGGGGGGGTTCACCGTGCTATACGAGGGTTGGGGCATAAGTCATGGCAACTATTTTTTTTGTGAGAATTCGACCGTGAGTGGAAAATGTGAAATATATAGATGAAAGGACAAGGAATGGAGGAAAGGTATGGACATTTGACAACACGGAAATATAGGGTGATTCAGTCAATTTCTGACCATTTCACTCGAATGACGTACATTAGGGATAAACAATTGAAAGAATATAAGCCATATCGAATTTCTAAATAGTTGAAGTTTGTATTGTTGCAACGGCGCTGCATGAAAATCGTATTGTTGAAAAATGGCGCCCGCTTTATCAACAGAGCAGAAATGCATGGTTGTCGAATGGTATTTCGAGACAAAATCACCTGTAACCGTGCAAAGAAAGTTCCGGAAGGAGTATAAGTGTCGAGACGCAGCAGGCAGGCAAGCAATCATGGATTTTGTCAAGCAATTTCGTGCCACTGGATGTGTTAAAGGCAAGAAAAAAGGCGGGAGCGAAGCTCGTGTTCGAACGGCCGAAGTTGTCGAAAATGTTCGCACAAGGTTGTTAGATTCCCCTACCAAAAAATCTGTTCGCCGCCTATCCATTGAAAAAGGGCTGTCGTATACCACCATGTGGCGAATTTTGAGAAAGGATTTACACCTGTTCCCGTATAAGATCCATGTTTATCAGGTGTTAACAGACAATGGAAGACAGAAGCAAAAATAATTTGCGATGGAGTTTGGAGCAGAAATGGAAGCCATCAGAACATTGTGGATAACCTGTGGGTGTCAGATGAGGCCTTCTTCCATCTGTCAGGTGACGTTAATAAACATAACGTTCGTTTTTGGGGTTCCAGCATCCTCATGAGATCCATAAGTCACCTCTTCATCCACGAAAGGTTATGGCTTGGTGCGCGATTTCCAAAAGAGGCATCATTGGTCCGTTCTTTTTTGAGGGCATGGTAACGTCACAGGCTTACCTTAACACAGGGCTGTGGAACGTAACTGAAACGTAACGAAATAACGATATTAAT
>JAHWFO010072569.1:556758-587104 GCA_023313115.1 Rhysida immarginata
TGGAACGTAACTGAAACGTAACGAAATAACGATATTAATAGCGGTATCATGTATAACGTAACGAAATTTCTTAAAGCGGGATAATAATGGAAACATAACAAAATCTAGGCTGCGGGAAACAAGCGTAGGAAATATATATATAATCAGGAGTGTTGGGATTCTGGAGGAATCCATTGATAACAGGGAGGTGACTGTCATTCAAGCATGGACTCCTCCTCATACAAAAAAATAAATTATTATTATTAAAACATTATGATAACGTTATTTTCTAAGATCACGATATCAAGTAACAAAAAGCATAACGTAACGAAACCTAATAAGAAACTGCGTAACGTAACATTATAGCATTGCATAAATCAATTCGTTCCATAGCCCTCTTTAAAACGTTATAATAACGTTATTTTCTAAGATAATGATATTCAGTAACGTAACACCTACCATAACGAAATCAAGTAACAAAAAACATAATGTAACGAAACCTAATAACAAAATGCGTAACGTTATAACATAACGTAAATCAATTCGTTCCACAGCCCTGCCTTAACATGCTGGAAACCTTCTTCATCCCCGAGCTGCGGAGGAGGCATATACCGCTTCGACATCAATGGTTTCAACAGGATGAAGCTAGGCCTCACACCACTAATGAAGTACTAGACTTTCTCAATCAGAAATTCGGAAATCGTGTCATTTCAAACAGGTTTCCAGATCGATTCGGGGGTGGCTTTCTTTGGCCCCCTACGAGTCCTGACCTAAACCCATGTGATTTTTATCTCTGGGGGTTCCTTAAAGACAGTGTGTTCACTACAGCACCAAGAACCCTAGACCAGCTGCGACAAAGCATCGTCGACTGCTGCACCCTTGTGGATACAGAAATCCTGGATAGAGTTATGAACAACTTCACCATTCGGCTGCAAGCAGTTCAAAACGTTCGTAGTGGCCACACTGAGCATATCATCAAGACTTTTCCACGGGAATAAAAACTCCGAACTGCCTAAAATATCATATGGAAATGCTAAGTTTGTAAACATTAATGGGGTCAATAAATTATAGTACTGAAATGGTCAGAAATTGACTGAATCATCCTGTATTTTGCTCTTCATGTTTATTAAGGTAGTTGATATAACGTTACAATTTTCATGTTCCAGAATCATTACAGCACACATATCAATTCTAAACAGCCTCAAAGTAGTCCCCTGAACGTTCACAGTACGCTGCCAACGATATGACATGCATCCATATCATCTGCTTCATCATGTCTCTTACCTTGTTGAAATCTGGTCATCTCCTGTTGCACAATACCCGTATTTGCAATGTCCATTCGTGTCCGAAGCTGTCTACCACGCAATGGTTTCTTACCATCCGTATAAGGTCAAAATCACATGGAGAAAAGTCCGGAGAGTATAGTGGGTGCTCCAATTCTTACCAAAGCAGCGGAGACCGGCTATATTGATATACGAGCGTTGTTCAACTCGGGTTACATCCATCCTGCACGGCAGTTGACTAAGAACTGATTTAACATTGTTCTCAATGCAACAAAAGGAAATCACAGCAGAGCCATCTGGTGTTGTGGAAATATACTATGAATGAACGGTTTCCTCGAGACATATGACATTTTGTGATACCATCCCTTAGCTATGAGAAAAAAAATAGTTGCCATGACTTATGCCCCAACCCTCGTATTAATGTCAAATAACAGATGTTTCTTAGATAAATTATTTACCCAATTCCTACTGTGTTTATTTTAACGAGCTTAAGTAGTAATTTAAGAATTACAGTATTTTTAATTGAATAATGGAACTCTTAGCAATAAAGCTAAATAGAAAATGTTGCCCATATTACACAATGATTTAATAAATTAAGAAATAATAAACTAATAAACAGGGGGCGGATATCTATGCAAATGCATATTTTTTTTGCAAGTATGCAACTTCATGAAATTTATGGACAATGACTTTGGGTATATAACGTGTTTAAAAACATTAGTTTTATAATGCATATAATTGCATATTTTGGCCTTTAGTGCATATTCTCTGAATAAGAGCATATAAATGCATATTTTGTCCATTTCATATCAACAGAGTTTCTTTTTTTTTTAATCGACCCAGTTGTTTGCTTAGTGCTACCAATGCGTAACTTACAAGGAATGTAGATAAAAAAACCCCTCCCATGTAACCACGTGGAGACATCGCCACGTTATGAGTGTTTCCCGCCAGTGACGACAGGTGGCGCTACAGTCCAGAGAGCAATGCCCAATCAGATACGTGCGTTAGTGCATGGGTGATTTCTTGGGTTATATAAGGACGGGTCGGAACAACTATGGCATCTCCAACCTAGTTCAGCTCTAGTACTAACACCAGGGATCTTCTGCCTCATACTGCTTCATCAAGACATCGGACCGTGCCTGCCACCTGCGACAATTTATAGACCGTGCCTATAAAGTATTGGTAGTTAATTGAATCGTGTATATTTTAAGAAATTCTTAGAATACCAAAGGTAAAATCATCGCAATCCTTCACTTCAATCGTTTCGTTCACTTGAATTTGATAGTGTAGAAGTTCAAGAAAAGTTTGTACTACTACTGACAGATGCAGCACCGTATATGGTCAAGGCAGCAAGGACATTAGAAGTATTCCTCCCGAACGTGATCCATGTCACATGTTTAGCTCATGCTGTTCACAGAGTATGTGAAGAGGTTCAGATGGCTTATCCAGATGTAAATATGCTAATATCAAGCATAAAAAGATTATTTTAAAAAAGCACCTGCACGAGTTCATGCTTACAAGGAACTCTGCCCTGAGCTTCCACTGCCACCATCTCCTGTCATTACACGCTGGGGTACTTGGATCGATGCGGCTATTTTTTATGCCAGTAATTTTTGAGCGATCAAGAGTGTAATTGACAATTTGGCGAGAGACGATGAAGCATACTGTGTTACAAATGCAAAGACATGTATGAGCAGCCCAACTTTGCATATATTTCTGCAAATTTCGTCCAGTTAACGGAAGGAATTGAAGAGCTGCAAACACAAGGAATCCCGCTATATCGAATAATTGACAGGATATATAGCAGCATTTCAAAGGCTCCGGGTGCAGTAGCGGCAAAAGTTGCAAACAAACTTAAAAATGTTCTCATTAAGAACACAGATTTCAGAGAATGAAGATTTTTTCCCGCATTTTATGTGGGGAAACGTTTCCCGAAGATACTGAACTGCCTTCTGCTGAAATACCATGCACCTAGTGCGATGTTGAACGAACTTTCTCGGTATTCAAGAATGTATTTTCAACAAATAGACAAAATTTTACTACAGAAAACTTAGAAATGTATTTAATAGCAAATTGTGCAGCCAAAACCCTTAATAAATGATGTTTTGAATAGTCACTTTCTTGTTCAAAATTAATTAAAAAAAAAAAACAAAACACTTCCATTATTCTAAAGAACCATAAGTTTTTAATGCATATTTAAGGCCATATTTCCATTATTTTTAATGCATATTTTGTCGTTTTTAATGCATAAAAATCCGCCCCCTGCTAAAAATAATAAATAAAAGATTCCCGCATAAAACGTAACTTCGACAAAAAATGAATGAATCAAATTGCTTTGTAATTGCAATAAAGATGTGTCAATTATAAACAAACGAGTTAAATTTTAAATATCTAAAATTCTTCGGTGATTTAAAAATCTCGATTGAATTTGCATTTCCACCGAATTGTCGGGCTCCTGATATAAACATCTTCGCTTCTCATGCCGCCATTTTGAATAAATTAACGAACACTGCCATTCTCCCCGTAATTTTCCCATTTAAATGTTATTAAATTATTATCCATTTATTATTGTTAACAGTAATCATCTATAAAAAATCTTTGGATATTTGTAAATATCACTAAATAATATTCAGGAAACTAACTTCGATGGAGATGTAAAAATGGCTCACTTTGCATGCCGCCATTTTGAATAAATTAACGAACACAGCCATTAGAGACAACACCATCTAAAAGGAAAGTCTGTGCACTGAAAATTCATATGTTGTTACACATCATAATAAGGCATTGTTAATCGTATTTCTATCTATGATAAGCCCTAAATTATGATTTCCTATGATCATGTAACAATGTATAAATTTTTAGTGCACAGGCTTGCTTTCTAGGTGTTGTCAGAGACCATCAATAAGCTATTCTACCTCTTCCCTGCAAATGGAACTTTATCTACTTTTTCCACTTTTCTATAATGAACTCGTGATGTTTTCCACTTTTTATGATCTGAGAAGCAGTGAAAATTACTTTGACTCTTTACTTGACCCCCCCCCTCTTTTTTGTGGTCATAAGTGAACTTTTTGTTGACATTGAGGATGAGAGTTTTGATAGTTTCATATGTAATTAAACTTTTTTCAAGATGGCATTTATTTTATTTATTGTAATCTTTCAGTGATGTAATTAGCATTATCAGTTACGATGATCTGGTTTAAAATTAAGAGGAAAAAAAATTTTGTATCAAAATTTACTCTAAATTTGGGGATGCAACCTGTGATCACGCGCAACTTATAGTCGAGAATATATGGTACATATAATTTTTAACATGATCTTCATGCAGGGTGTCCATAAAAGGTCTGATACATTTTATCTGTGTATTCCCAAAAAATTAATGAAGATAAACTGATTTCAGTATATGAAACTGTAACTGAAGAAGTTTTATTAAACAAAGTTAGTAGACCCCAACGTGTGCTCCTCGGGTCACACGGAGGATTTCCAGCCGATAATCAATTTCTTGCCATGTTCTTTTCAGCATATCTACATCCACCTTATTAATAGCAACTGTGATTCAGCATTTCAAATCTGTAATGTCCTTAACTTTTGTCTTGAACACCTGGTAATTCGTAAACCCCCCACAAGAAAAAGTCCAGTGGCGTAATGTTGGGTGATCGAGGGGGCCAAGAGATGTGTTCGATATTCTCTTCCAACGACATGGAAATTTTTCGTCCAAAGCGGCACACAATTGTCCTCCAGTGGGATGGTGCTCCATCCTGTTGGAAGAGAATATCGGGCCATTGTTCATCTAATTGCAGGAATACAAAATTCTGCAAGATGTCCAGATATGTAATGGAAGTAACAGTTGGTTCTGCAAAGAAGACGGGTCCTAGTTTGCAATCGTGCATAAGCCCGCATCAAACATTGACTTTTGGGCTGTCTCTTTCCATTTCACGGACCCAGTGCAGGCTTTCAGATCCCCAGATGCGAACATTGTGGCGGTTTCTCAACGTTGTGGAATGTCGCATCATTGGAAAACACAATACGCTGAAAAAATTTTTCATCATCTTCAATCCTGTTTAACATTTAAGCAGCAAACTTCATATGTTTCGGTTTGACATCTGGTTGGAGAGCTCGTACAAGCTGAATCTCGTATGGATACAATCGTAACGTCTTACGTACAATTTTATGTACCGCGAATTTAGGCAACCCCAATTCTCTGGAAGCTGTCCTCATCGAATTTCTAGGGCTCCGATCAAACACCTCTGTAACTCTTTTCACATCCTCATCTGTTAAACTTGGACGCCCTGGACATTTTGCATAGCATGCTGCCCATTTACAAAAACCTCTTCTCCCAATTCAAAATGCTGTTTCAACATGGTCGATCCTTATTAAATTATCTTCGAAAATTTCTGTGTCTGAGTCACCGATTTCGTTTCGATAAGCCAATACACAGTCCTTGCTCTCTCCTGTGGAATAGCCATCTTTTGTTTTAATAACCCGGATGTACAGTTCCCACACACTAGCGGCGAAATTGTGAAACACAATAAAATCTTTTCAGTTACAGTTTCATATATTGAAATCCGTTTGTTTATCTTTATTATTTTTTTGGTAATACACAGATAAAATGTGTCAGACCTTTTATGTACGCCCTGTATATTTGGCCTCGAAACTAAATAACTAGCCTACATGATTTTTTTGGCTACCTCGGTTGAAAATTTTTTGGGTCCCACATAATAAGGTGAGTCTTATTGATGAATCTTCATTAATGAAGTGTACGTTAAAGTTCTTCGTGAGAAGCGCAGACTCAAAGTTGAACCATCTAATTATCATGACACTTGCATTTTATCACAGTTGTTGGCACAATTTCCACCCGAGACACTCCAATTTTTCATGTAAATCAAATAATAAAATGATAAAGTTCAGTAAAAACTTTCACCTCGTCTTCCAGAGCTAGCTTTCAAGGCCATCTCTGCTCTCATCATCAGAGGGAAGAAAACTACAGATTTCAAATATACAAATCATTGTGAAGTTATGTGTATTTGAAATCAGTAGTTTTCTTTCCTCTGATGATGAGAGCCGAGATGGCCTCGAAAGCTAGCTCAGGAAGACAAGGTGAAAGTTTTCACTGAACTTATCATTTTATTATTTGATTTACAATATGGAAAATTGGAGTGTCTCGATGGAAATTGTGCCAACAACTCTGATAAAATGCAAGTGTCATGATAATTACATGGTTCAACTTTGAGTCTGCACTTCTCTCAAAGAACTCTCATCATACACTTCGTTAATGAAGATTCATCAATAAGACTCACCTTATTATGTGTGACCCGAAAAATTATTTTCAACCAGGTAACCAAAAAAATCATGTAGGCTAGTTACTTAGTTTTATGTTTCGAGGTCAAATATCTTAAGATCATGTTTAAGATTAGATTTAAAAAATAAAGAAACAGGTTCAAGAAAAAGTAATACGGTAAACTATTTTTTAATAGCTAAAATTATATAAACAATATAATTAACTGACCTTGGCAAACTGTGGATACATGTGTACAGATGAAGGGCGGATACCACTTTTCCACAAAAAGAGTTTTTAATCCTCATTGATGTATACATTTGTAAGAGTTTGGTTGTTAGACTCTTAAATTTTTTGGATAATCTCTCTGACTGGTTTATTTCTCTTATAAATACCTTACAAAACCGGTAGAGGAAGCCAGAGGGCAGACCTAATAGAGGACTGTTGACATATCTATAAAATTAATGGCAATCCAGGAGCTAGTAGATGGGTAGATGGTTTGACGATATGTTTATTTGGAAATTACCAAGAAAATCCAAGATGGTGTTCCTTTCGAATGAGACTTGATTATTTAGTAGTTTTTCCTGTTCTGAGTAGTTTCCTGCTTCTTGTAATATAATCTTTTCTGTCTTTCCTTTCCACAAAACAGTCAAGCAATCTTCAACCTGGATCATACAATGCTTATTCTTGATCAGATGCATGCATATGCAGACTTCCCATCTTTACTGACCCAGGCCTGTCTGTGTTCCTTGAACTTTTCAATAAAGGAACATTTTGTGGAACCTATGTAGTATACCCCATTATCTGGGCACCACATGTATACACCACAGCATTTGTATAAGTTATTATCTGTTTTCGGTTTTTTAGGATTCAATATGAAACGACTGCTGTCCTTGGTTTTGTAGGCGATCTAGAGTCCTTGTTCACGGATATATTGGTTAATTTGATAGTTTTACGGTCAATATAGGTAAAAGTGACATATCTTGCATCTTCATTGGTAATGTCGATCGGCTTGTTTATAGAAGATTTCACGTTACTAAAAATAGATTCAGTTATATTGCTAGGAAAGCTGTTCATTCTTGCAGTTACAACGTGGTGGAAATTAAATTCTTCCTTGCTTGTTCAGTAATCCCATAAGACAACGCCCGTCGAAAGCAGTGTCTAATTGCAACAGTTTTATGTTGCATAGGGTGGTTAGATTCGAAAGGAATAATATTGACGATAGTTGATGGTTCCCAGAAGACGACATTACTTCGAGAGGCTTATGGTGATGCAGCAATGTTTGGCCTGATCTGTTTAAAGAAGGTCAATGAGAATTTGAGGATGATCCAAGGTCCGGTAGATCCTCGACAGTCAGAAATACAGAAACTAGTGCCTCCTCATTTCTGACAGTCTCGAACTCTGCGCCTCCTTATTTCTTATAATGCGGATGTCAAGGAAGCTTAAGATGTTGTTACCTTCTTCTAATGTGTATTTAATAGAGCTATGGAAACTATTAAACCCAGCCACAATGTCCGAATAAGTGCATTTTCTTCCGTCATATATGATGAACGTATCATCCACATATCGCTTATATATGAGAATTTTACTATTTTCAATCAGCCTGTCAATGCGTATCCTCTCAACAGATTGCAGAAAAAATTCTGATACCACTGAGCTAATCGGCGATCCCATTGTTACCCCATCGGGGACGATGTAAAAACCATTCTGGAAACTAAAATGGTTCTGTTCACGTAACAGTCGCAGTAAACTTCTTAAGTCTGATCTTTCCATAGAAAAACTAATTTCCCCATGGACGTGACAATTTGGAGACCTTAAAACCGCTGAGTGCATCAAAGATAAACTAAAGGAAACCAATGCTATGATGCAATGTTGGCGCAGATAAAGGAAAGGCCATAGTAATAATGCATGACCAGGACTATATCAATAAGGTGACCAAATTCATCAATGACAACGGGTTTCAACTACTGAAGAATGACCCCACGAAGAAACTCCACAATAATGTGAAGAAAAACAATCCAAAACTTATCATCAGACACCATCAAATCTATGAGGAACAAGATGATTGCGAAGAACGCACAGCCCCCAAGACTAAGAGTCCTTGTTAAGGTGCACAAAGAAGGGAATCCCATTCGACTAGTGGGTAACTACCAAGAATCCACATTTTACTGTGTTGCTAAGCAGGTTTCTTTGTTGCTGAATAATAAGTACCCTCTTCAGAACAAGTAAGTGGTTAAAAACAGCGTATATATGATTAATGCATTACAAGACTAAGATTGAAGACCATATGAAGATCATCTCCCTAGATATTGTAAACTTGTATACGAATATACCGTTCAAAGGAACTATTGGCATCAGTGATTTTAAGGCAATGAGGGTACTAAACCTGGATTCTATGGAAGATCAGACATAAGAAGTTTACTGTGACTGTTGCATGAACAGAACTATTTTCTTTTCGAGAATGGTTTTTACATTGTAACAATGGGCTCGCCGATTAACTCGGTGGTATCAGAATTTTTTCTGCAATCTGTTGAGAAGATACACATTGACAGGCTGATTGAAAATAGTAAAATCCTCATATATTAGTAATACGTGGATGATACATTCATCATATATGACGGAAGAAAATGCACTGATTCGGACATTTGTGGCCGAGTTTTAATAGTTTCCATATATTAAATACACCTTAGAAGAAGATAACATCTTAAACTTCCTTGCATCTGCATTATAAGAAATAAGGAGGCACAGAGGTTCGAGTTAGAAATCTTCTGAAAACCAACTACGTCCAATATTATTTCCTTTCGAATCAAACCACCCTATGCAACATAAAACCACCACAATTACACATGGCTTTCGACGGATGTTGTCTTATGGGATTACCGAACAAGCAAGGAAAAATAAAATTTCCACCACATTCCAACTGGCAAGAATGAATGGCTTTCCTAACAATATAACCGAATCAACTTTTAATAACGTGAAATCTTCTATAAACAAGCCAATCAACATTACCAATGAAGATGCAAGATATGTCACTTTTACCTATATTGGCCCTAAAACTATCAAGCTCACCAATATATTCCGTGAACCAGGACTCCGGATCGCCTACAAAACCAACGACAGAAGCAGTAGTTTCATATTGAATACTAAAAAAACGAAAACAGATAATGACTTATACAAATGCTATAGTGTATACAATCTCACGTCCCCAGATTACAAGAGTTCCACAAAACGTTCCTTTATTGAAAGGTTCAAGGAACACAGACTGGTCTGGGTCAATAAAGACAGGAAGTCTGCATATGCTAAGCACCTGATCAAGAATAAGCATTGTATGATCCAGATTGAAGATTGCATGACTGTTTTGTGGAAAGAAAAGAAGACAGCAAAGATTATATTACAAGAAGAAATTGAAATAAGACTGCACTATCTTAGGAACAGGGAAAAACTACTAAATAACCAAGTCTCATTCGAAAAGGACGCCATCTTGGATTTTCTTGATAATTTCCAAGTAAACATATCGTCAAACCGTCTATCCGTCACCTACTAGCTCCTGGTTTACCATTAATTTTCACATGATGTCAACGCAGTCCTCTATTAGGTGTGCCCTCTGGCTTCCTCTACCGGTCTTTTTAAATCCACCAATCCTGTTAGTTTACAAATTCTCATGTCTTTCTCATCTTACTTTGTAACTGTTTTGCCTTTCTAAGAAATATTTTACCGTATCACTTTTTCTTGGACCGGTTCCTTTATTTTTTAAATATTCACTTGTGACGTTTCACGTGTTTAATGAATGAAATTTGAATATTAATAGATTCATAGTGATGATAGATTCATTTGTTGTCTTTTGAAGAGGAATTCATTATGACGTGTTTAATATAGTGACGATGTTATTGTAAGAATTTGTGTAAGGGAATAGATTATAATTGAGATATTAATTGATTAAAGAATTGAATTTATAATGAGTTTTCATCCAGAGGGGATGTCAGTGGAAATAGAATTTCTGATTATTGCAAATTACAGTGTTTTAGAATTATATTGGTGTATGACATGAATAATAATGTGAAGTATTATAATAAATAATGTATGTTATCTCTCATGTGTTCAAGAGGAGATGAAGTTTTATTAGGCAAATATGCAATTTTGGGAGTTTTTACTCTCAATTTCTTTTTTTTTGTGGATGAAAGTGAGGCCGGATGCTCGGAGATGATAAAAGGCACGAAGTCTTGAAGGGGGGGGGGGTGCGAGACGAAAATCCCCGCGCTCCCATGTCGACACATGGCAGGGCTCAGGTTTTTGTTTGAATTTTGTTTGAGGAGGATAACTTCGAATCTGATTCTTTCGATAATTGTAAACTTCAGTTAGTTGGAGGTCAGAAATCGTCAAGCGACCCTTCTCCTTACATTTTCAGCAAATCAAGAGGGGATGTCCCACTAAAATTAAACACTGGTTATAGCTGTGTGGAGGGCGGTGCCCTGTGAACTTATTATCGGCCTAATCTAAAAATGAGATGAATCCCAATTGAGAGGTGAAATATGCAAATCCCCCGTTACTGTGAATAAAATGGCAAGATGATTAAACCATGGAGATAAAATGTAGATATCCCATGACTTGGAAATTAATGGCGATACTTTATGTGAGACTAATAAGATCAACCAGGGAGGAGATTACTTCAGGGATCCACATCAATTGAGAAGGTAGCTGAAAATCTACAAGGCATGCATTAAGTTTTGGAGACTGTGCAGGTATCTGTTAATCTCACCTTAGACTGTTGAGAAGTAACGGACTCATGAGGTAGTAGATCCAGGTTCCTGTACCAACGCAAAGCGAATAGTCTTCAGGGCAAAGTAATGTGTGCTTCACAAGAAGTGAAATATTGGTGTTGTGATCTATATAGTGTGTGTGTGCCCCTGGATATGTATACTGTTTAAAGTGATGTAGTGTAGTAATACAGATGTGGATATAGTAACTTCTATTTAGTGGACACAAGCTGTAAGTGAACATATTTGTTAGAGCTTGTAATTTTATTTTGAGATAGAGATAAATGAAGTTAGTGATAAGATTGGGTGAGGTATTTTAATAGAGTAATCACATGAGCACAGGTTGAATTTTAAATAAGAGAATAAGTATTATTTGCATTTAGATTTAGAGAGAATAGCCTTTTCGTGTTTAACTTAAGTTTAATCAGCAGCTGCATTTAGATTCATTTGATAATTCATTAGCATATCAATATAGTCTTAGAATTTAAGAGTAGTTGTTAAGTTTATTTGCATTTACACACTCCTTTCAACTTGATTCTGTTTTCTTGAAATAAAGATTATTTTATTTGATTTTATTTGTTTTCTTGTTATTTCAATTGAAGTAATTCACTCTCGAGTTTTCCTCTACAACTTTATTTAATTCAAAGAACCCGACGTTCTGGCCGTTGATTATGTTAAAGAATTTCATGACCCTTTTGGAATACTGAGCTAGTCTGTTTGTGTGGAGGGGGGGGGGGGGTCACTTGCATGATCGATTGGCAGACGTTACACAGTGATACTAGAGTATGAACATCATGAAAAAATTATATGTAGATTAATGTAGTGTAAATAAAATCTTGTAAACATTCCAAGGAGGAGCTTTAGCAGTGAAGCAGAAATACATTTATTAAAAAGAAATTAATAATCAACATAATGGGTCCAGCATTTAATATTATGAATTAAGGGAGAATTATTAATAATATCTGTTTCCCAATAGTTTAAATAAATATCAGCCAGAATAGGGGATAAAGGGTTACCAATAGGCAAACCATTATATTGCTTATAAATCTTGTTATTAAAAGTAAATTGGGTATTGTTCATACATAATGATAAAGTATTTAAAGTACTTATAACAGTCTCAAAACTAAATTTATATTTTAAATTTCGTTTAATAATTTCTAAGACCGATACAATAGGGATATTATTAGACATGTCTAATATCCAATGTCCAGATATTCCAATTTGATTTTAATTTTATATTAATTAGCCAGTTTTTAACTTGTAATTAATTTTTTTATACTTATGGGAAACAAAAATATTTTTTCAAAAAAAAAACACAGTATAGACCAAAATTTTAAGAAATTTTATCTCTCCAAGAAATATCTTCTGTTTTTGTTTTTTTGTTTGTTAATTTATGTGCCCTCTTATTGTAGATAATTTTTTTTTTTAATTCTGCGGGTTTTATACATTCCTGATGTTAAGGGAGGGAAGGAAATTCTCATAATAAATTTTTAAAATTAATTTTTTCATTGTATTTTTTATTATTATTATTTTTTTTTTTTTTAGTTATTCTTATATAAATTGGGTATAATATTTTATATATTGAATTAGAGAGAAAATAATTTTTAAAGTTTAAAACAATAATAATAATAATAATAATAATTGTAGCAGCAAAAGGGGAATACCCCACCAGATACTCCGGAGGGGAGAGCCCCATGTTGCCCCCCATCAGGCAAAATGCCCAAAACGGGGTTGATGAAAAACACATTAAAAAAAAAAAAAAAAAAAAAAAAAAAAAAAAAAACAACAGCTAAAAATTAACTACTGTAAGACACAAAACTAACAGGTGAAAGAAAAGAAAAAAAGAAAAAGAAAGACTAAGAAAATAAAGTTAAATGCAGACCCTCAGCACGGGAAAGTTCTATGTCATTAAAACGTTCCACGTAATTTTTGACTAATTTAAAAATGGGATTAACCCGAGAAAGAGACGATTTCCAAGTAATAGTGGGAATTAAAGTAAACCCCCTACGGGTCCTACGTAACGTGGTAAAGTTAAACTCAGGATATAAAGATGAAACGCAAATTTTATGGAAAAAAAATACTAACCAAAAGATTAAATAAAACAATATAAATGACACGATAAACGCTAAAAACTGACACTTGGTCAGGACCAATTTTATGTTTATATTTTCTTTTAAATAGGTCAAGACGAGCGCATTTGCGTTGAATTTTGTTGAGGATTTGAAAATTACCTCCAAACCAAACCCAAACGCAATAAATGATCTTGGGGACAACAAAGGCCTTAAATAAAATATCGAGTGTTCTTGCGCCCATAAAAAAAACAGATGCTCTTTTAATCAGTCCCAGGTGGCAAGATATATCTAAATACAAGGAGTTCATATGCTCATTAAAAGAGATTATACGACAATATGACTCCAAGGTCCTTAACCGACTTGGCTCTTAAAAGTACCTTGTTCTGAAGATGATAGCCATAATTAAAAGGGGCCGTAGATCTATTAAACGAAACGACAATTGACTTGTCAGGATTCAGTAAAAGGCCATTAGAACAAGCCCACTGATACACAGATGACAGGGCAGATTGAAGCCTAAAGCAATCCCCCCACCCATTAATATCGAGAAACAACTTAACATCGTCGGCATACAGTAGAATTCGAACCTTGTGATCCTTAAGAGCAGAAGGCAGATCCGCGACAAAGATGTTAAACAACAGTGGACCAAGGGGTGAGCCTTGAGGCACACCGCTTTTGATGGAAAAAGACATCAAAATGCTTAGGATGACGAAGATTAAAGCTGCGACCGCTTAACATGGAACGGAACCAATCAAGAGACGTATCCGATAAACCTGCAAATTTTAATTTCTCGAGCAGCAATGAAACGTTGACCTTGTCAAACGCTTTAGAAATTAAAATATAATATTATATTTACATTTAAATTAGTTGTGATTAGACCCGAAGGAATGCTTCTAAGGAGATGACGTTTAAAAGATTGAAGAGAAGTGCATCCTGAATTCTTTAGTTAATTTAGACCAACAGATAACGCCAGAAATCGATATTGATCTCTTTAAGTAAATCACTTTATAAAATGGAATTATTTTCTCTCTCATGTGGTAGTGATGATATGGGCTGGTTATAATAGGGGGATTTCTATTATATGTTATAATTATATAAAAGTAGGAGTTGTATGTGTGTGCACATTGGGTAACTTTTAATTAGATTATTTCAAATTATGTTATTCTATTTTCCATTAAAAGGAGCATATGTTTTTAATCAATTGTAATAATGTATGTTATGTGTGACTTTATATATAAATAAAGTTCATCAGTTAAAGTTTTTAAATTCTGAACTGACAGAAGAGATAGCGGGCCTATTTAACAATATAAGTAAAAAACATTTTTGAATTTTAATTATAAGATTAACAAATTTCTATGAATGAAGATGAAATATAAACTTACAAGGGAATCCCTCGAACATGTATGTCACAGATTTCCATCATATTGAAATATGTTACTCATCTGAAGTTACTATATAGTCTGTTTCACTATATGAAAAAAGCTGCAAGGCACTATGGGAAAGCACATCACTACTTTTTCACCTCCCCCCCGTAAAGAGTGAAGCACTGTTTCAGTTTCATTTTAGTCTCTATGGGTTCGGTTTCTTTTTTATTGGCTGCACGTTGATCTGAATGAGATGACAATTGGTAACGTGGCTTTCCCATACTGCCTTGCAGCTTTTTTCATATAGTGAGACAAATTATAGATGCTTGCAAAATAAGAGTGCAACATTTTGTTTCTTTTAAAATAAACCGCGAAAACGAAAAAATTTGAGCATACATAACAATACAGAGACTCCATTGTTAAAGCGGATAGGCTATGTGGGATTTCCTTGTTAGTAAAATATTACGCGGAAGATGATTGACTCTATAAATAATGTCTAAAGAATGGGATAGTTTACTAGCTAAATGTTTTATATGTAAGCTCCATGATATATCGGGAGTAAAATAGATTCCTAAATATTTATAAGAGATTCTAGATACGATTTTATTATTAACGCAAAGCTTAATTTTATTATAGTCGATCAGTTTATTACGTTGATGAAAGATCATGTAATATGATTTGTTCAGGTTTAGTGGAAGTTGATTTATTAATGACCAGTTATAGATTTTATTCAGTAAAGAATTTACTGTATTTTCAAGTTGTTCTTCAGAATCAGCTGAGGCTATAAATGTGGTGTCATCAGCAAATAATATACATTGTGTATTGTTAGTAATATTAGAAAGATCATTAATAAAGAATGAGAACAATAGCAGTGATAGAATAGAACCTTATGGTACTCTCTGGTTACTAAGAATATTGTCTGTCTAAAAGAAAGGAAGCTATCCAATTCAATGGCAGCCCCCTAATACCATATCACATTTTAATTTATTTAATAAAAAAAGCATGGGGAACCATATCAAATGCTTTTTTAAAATCAAGGAATCAAGTTAAAACCATTTTCTTTTGAGCCATTTGAATATTAATACATTCCAATATTTCATAAAGAGCTGTGGAGATGTTTTTACCTGGGCTAAAACCGTGCTGCGCAAGGGAAATGAAATCATGGGAATATACACACACTGGCCAATGAATTAGAACCCTTCGTTCAATATGGTATTGACCCTCCTTTGGCTTAATTACAGAACATACGCGGTTTGGCATGGATTCTACAAGGTGTTGCAATGCAGGTACGGTAATCGCAGACCATGCATTCGTCAGAGAGACCTTCAGGTCTTGCAGAGTAGACGGAAGCGGATGCCTTCGACGAGTGTCTCTTTCCAACATGTCCCAAACATTCTCGATCGGATTCAAATCCGGACTTTGCGCTGGCCACGTCAGATGTTGCAACTCTGTGTCATGTGCAGAAAACCACTCCTGAACAATTCTTGCTCGATGGACAGTAGCATTGTCGTCCATGAAGAACCCGTCACCATTTGCGTACAAATGCACCATTGCAGGATGGACTTGATCTGCAACAATGTTCAGGTAGTCTTTGGCTTTCACCCGACTGTCAAGGAATATCAGGGGACCCTTGCCATACCAACAAAACATAGCCCATACCATGACACCTCCTCCTACAGCTTGAACTGTGTTCACAACACATGAGGGGTCCATCACTTCATGGGGCTGCTACAAATTCTTTGCCGGCCATCGATGCAAAACAACGTGTAACATGACTCGTCCGACCACATCACCTTTTTCCAGTCGTCTACTGTCCAGTCACACCGTTCTTTACACCACTGCAGGCGAACTTTCCGGTTTGTTGCTGACACCAGGGGCTTCCTCACTGGCATGCGATTTCCCATCCCTATTCGCTTCAACTCTCGGCACAATGTTCTGGAGAAGATGGGTTGTGATGATCCTTCATTGAAGTCTGCCGTCAGTTGCTCCACAGTAGACCTTCGATTTTGCCGCACAATCCGTCTCAGACGATGTCGGTCCCTGTCGGTGAAGACTGTTTTTGATCCACAATTCTGCAGTTTCGACAACTCCTGTGGATTCCATTTCCATGCATTGAACACCTTGGAGACCTGACTTTTTGAGATACCGGTCAGTTGTACTGTCCTGGAAATCGTAGCTCCAGCTAGACGGGCTCCAACAATAACTCCTTTTTGGGACTCAGACAGGTCTCCTGTTTTCCCCATTTTGCTCAACTTGAGCAGCTGCAGCTTGTTCCTACCCTGTACCCGCAGCTTGGAATGAGCATGTACCTCACATGATTGCATTCATTTGCATATCACAATCGTTTCTGACCTGTGACCCCGCTTTACATATCAGTACAGTAATTCATCACGGGTTTCTAATTCATTGGGCAGTGTGTGTATGAAATGACTTAAGCGAATAAAGTTTTTCAAATATCCTGGGGGAAGAAAGGTAGAATAGAAATGGGTTTATAATTGTTGAAATCATTGATATCTCGTTTTCTGAAAATTGGAATTATTTTTGCATATTTAAGAAATTTAGGAATTGTCCTTCACAGAGAGACATATTAAAAAGAGTACAAAGAGGATAAGATATATAGAGAGAAATACTGATAATCATATCTTGTTAAAGACCATAAATATCCATAGTTTTACACTTAGAAAATTTGTTTATAACAACTGAAATTTCGTTGGGAGTTGTTAGGGGAGAGAAAAAGGATTCAGGTAAAGAAATGGAAGGTCCCTAAATTAAATATGAAGGGAAAGAGTGATTGTCAGTATTAATATTATCACTATCAGCAAGGGAGCATGGAAAAAGTGCTTTCAAAAAAGTGAAAAGATTTGGTGGTGAATAATTACTGTCAAAGCAGGAAGGCAGCCTTTGATTGTTTGGGAGCGATAAAGCCTTTTAAATTTGATACAATTTCCCTTTGGGATTGGTTATTGAAGAAAAAACCTTGATGTAATATTTTTGTTTGGCTGCTTTAATGGAACTTTTCACTAGTCTTGTAATAGCTTTAAAGGGTAAATGACGTCAAAATTTTCGATACTGTAAGATTAAGTAATTAATTAAATAAAACTGCATAATTGCATAATACATAATTTAATTTTGAAATTATTATTATTAATTAAATAAAATGAACAAATATTCGCTATTTGCTGAACACGGCGAAAAAATTCTTGAGATAGGGCGAAAGTCAATGACGTCATACGAGCGAAAGGAGTTTCCAGTCCTGTAGTCATTACCGCTAAAGTCTGATTCATTTAACAGAGGACAATCTGAGATCAACTCGAAAAAAGTTCCCGAGAAAAATGTTTTAGCCTTGCAATTTTTACGATCCGTTTCTTGTCAACTAAATAGTTTCCCAAAACGGAGTAACATGGAATTCTGTAGGAGCGCATGCAATAACAATGGGAAGCATAGAGATTTAACCAGACCCATTTTCAAGGCAACTCAGTTGTTGCTCACTCGAATAGAATCAATAGGATATAGAAGGGGGCTCGCTCCAAATTCGTTCGTAAAATCCTGCGCTCCTGAGCTTAGTTAATCTAGGCTCAGTTCACTCGCTACGAAAACACAATGGTGGCTCGAAAGAGCTTTATAACTTCAATGAATTTGCATGTTTTTTTTTACGTTTTCTTTCGTCATCTTTTTGATATTTAATTGCTGCCAGTTTCAAATTCGTTTCCTTTTACAATGTATGTCATTTTAGGAAATCCTGTTCATCGTTCTCTAATGAGCTTGAGTAAATCTGTGATGATCACGTTGGTTCGATGTAAATCGTTAGTAAATTACAAGAGTGCTCCCTCATTCGATAGATTCTGGAAAATTCGATAGATTACCAGTCATTCCTTTATTTCTCGTAAATCATACGTGGCCGAAGAGAAATTAGCGAATATCATGTTGTTTCTTTCTTTAATCTCGTTGATTGTGGCACGGTGATTTAATCGGTTACGGCTTCAAATCCATCAAAAAGAAAACTCAATTCAGTGACATTAGAAACAAAGGTAAAAATTTTGGAAGCGGTTGAAAACGTCAGTATATATATATGTATATAATTTACACCATATATACATACATATATCAAGTGTTTCAAAAATAACTAATATATTTGAAAAATCAATAAAATCTAAACGGGCAGCGATAGAAATACATCGTTTGTAATTTCGAAAGTTTGTCTGCCTGAAAATTTACTGTTGTCCCAAGCATATTGCAACACACTGTGTATTTCTATCGCTGCCCGTTTAGTTTTTATTGATTTTTCAAATATACCGGTTATTTTTGAAACACCCGGTAGATACTACCAGTACTACAGTGTTATTTTTTCTGGGAATTTTTTCAGATTAATTTTGCTGTAAACGTTTTTTTTAAAACCTCTCATAAAAATGTCAATTTACATAGAGCTGTTTATTAGTGAAATCGAAAATAGACCTGCTCTTTATTGATTTTATGTTAAAAGAATACTCAGATAAAAATCTTATACAAATTATGAACAAAAATATGCAAACAGTTTATTCAGGAATTGGAATAAGATAGGCTATATATAATTTTTGTGTTTTATATTTCTTAACTACAGGAAATTCGTTTTGCGTATCTCCCCCCCCCCCCCAACGATATAGGCATGTGTTTCTATAAGTGGTAAGGAAAAAGTATAGTAGTCTCATTGAGATTCGTTACAGGAGGGGGGGGGGGGTCTGGTGGGCACAGCCCCTCAGTCTTTATAAAATAAAATTCAAATAAATTCTTTCCTTGGTTGCATCATCAGTCATCGTGCGATGTGCAGAAGTGAACATTAACCAATATTTATAATTAGATATACATGTATTTATGGGCACCGGTTCATCCCGATCGTAAGAGAAATTGACACGGGTGTGAGAAACCGATACGGGTGGTGAGCGAAATCATTACAACCAAGTTAATACATAAGAGAATGTTATAAACACATTATTAATACATAAACAGACGAGTCTAATTGTTAATCAATCAATAATAAGGCATGTTAACAAACCAATCGACAATTGATTAAATATGTAAACATGAACTGATTTAACAATATATATGTGGGCCTTATATATAATTGTCACACATTGGGTAAAATGTAAACAAAAGTAAAAAATGAGAAACAAGATGAGAGACCAAGGCCACAGTTCATGTATAAATATTCTTAAATCTTGTAACTTTTACTTGAACATTTGAAACAGACACATGTTAATCAAATAATGAAAAATAAACTAAAATTCAAGTTTTTTGCAAATTTGAACCCGAATAACGCCAGTGCAACAAGGAACATTTCAATGTAAGCGGATCTCATTTTTTAATTTGGATTTTCCAAAATTAAATGATCGAAAAAGAAAAATGATGAGTTATTCTGTGTTAGATAGCCAAGGTGATTCTCCACTGTAATGTCACGCCTAGTGGTGAATTGAGATGAAGCTCAAAACGAAATGAGTTTAGAGAACTGATGTTTGAAAAATTATATTTAAAAACCTACTTAAGTTATAAAAATTTTGCAAGTCGAATTAGAGGTAGTTGATGGTCCTTTATGTTATAAAATAATAAAATTGATAGGCGATTTTTGGAGTCGGTTGCCCTTTAAGGTGATTTCTTTTTATGGTTGTAGGATTTTTAACAGATTATCTATAAATCTTGTGCTTCTTATTAATTAGTCTTAGTAATGTTTCTGTAATCCATGGGTTTTTTTTTTAGATAGGATGAGGATCGAGAAAATGTTTTTAAAGGAAAATATTTATTGTAACCATTCGCAAAATGATTAAAAATTATTTCAAAATTTAAATCAAAATTGTGTTTATTTAATAATAATGTATCCCAGCTAGTTAGTTGTAGATAAGAAGCAAAGGTTTGTGTTCTCTACAAAGTATATAATCTAGATGTGAAATTCTGGGTAGTACATCAACTCTTACTAATTGAGTAAATCAGGAATAAAGGGAGGTGGTCAGAAATTAATAAATCAATTGTTCCACTTTGGATGAAGTCCATGATATTTGTGAAAATTTGATCAATTAGACTAAAGGAATAATTGTTAATGGAGTAATGTGTAGGAGAGGTGATTGTGGGTGAAAGACCAAAGCTATTTATCATTTGTGATAAAAGATATACCGTATAAACTCGTGCATAAGGCGACTCCGTTTTTGTTCCCAAAAAGTGGAAAAACACCATGACCCAAGTATAAGCCGAGGCAAAAAAAAAAAAAAAAGGGGGTGGGGGAAAGCAACGCTTGAGGGGGAAAAAAAATTTTATTACAAAAAAAAATAAATTTATAATAAGAAAATCATTGTGTGGGAAAACCATCAAAAGTATTATCTTCTTCACCCAACTCTCCGAAAAGTTGATAAAAATTTTCGTACATAATGCACTAATTAATGTATTCTATATTGTATATATTTGTATAATGTGGTGTAAGATATGGGTCATTCCACATCAGTTCAGGCAGGCATTGGCACTGACCTCTCGGATTTTAATGAAATTTGTATATACAATTGCCCTAGGCAGTTGGCAATGAATGCCAAATATTATTAAATTTTTTTTTCATTTTTATGGAAGTTACGGACATTTAAAATTTAAGTGGGGGCCTTACCTATGAATAAGTATAACTTCGGTTATATTTTACTTAGAAAGATGTGATTGGTGACATATGAAAGCTCTTTAACTGTAAAAAGCAAAACACAGTTTTTCATTTTTTGTATTGTTTTTATGAAAGTATGTGGAAGATATTATTAATTTTTTAACGAAAAAAAAAAATTACCCACCTTTTGAGAAATTTGCATAAATAAAATATTTTTATTAAATTCAAATATTTGCGCATGCGTATATAATTTTAAAAATTTCATATAGAATCTATAGTTAAAGAACTTTCATATGTCACCAATCACATCTTTCTAAGTAAAATACAACTGAAATTACAGTACTTCATAGATAAGGCCCCCCACTCAAATTTCGAAAATTTTAAATGTCCGTAACTTCCATAAAAATGAAAAAAAAATTAATATTTGGCATTCATTACCATCTCCATAGGGCAATTGTATATACCAAATTTCATTAAAATCCGAAAGGTCAGTGCCAAAACTATAAAATTTCTGCTTGAATTGACGTGGAATGACCCATATATTAAATTTTATGCGCTAGTGCTTAGGCATGCGGCAGTTTGGGGCATATTTCCGCGGGGCAAATGACCGGACACCAGACAACATATTTACTATTTTTGACACTTCAAAATCCAACGTAGAAGACTTTGTTGGCACTTTAAATAATCCATTTCCTAGCATTAAGTTTACAAGCATAATTAGATGGTTCCTGGCTTTCTTGGACATACTAGTCAGCAGAACAGAAGGGGGTAGTTTAGATTTTGATATACATCTAATCTTTAAAATTACAAATGCGTAGCAGATACAAAAATTAAAACAAAAGCACTGCAAGTTACATTTTATTTAAATTTAAGTGTTAAAAATATTAAATAATTTAAAATAGTAACTCCTTTTGATTAAAAAATAGAAAAAATAAAATAAATCTTAAAAATAATTGATAATGAAAGTCACCCAATGTGGACAAATGCAATAATGAAGTGGAGGTATACAAAAGTGACAGCAGAACAGAGCTCGGGCAAGCTCGACTGACGCGGCGACTGGTGGCCGTTTTGAGTAACTACATGAGGAGAGAAAAGCGATCCCCCCCCCCATCATTAGTAGCCTTCGCTCTACAGTGTGAATGTTGTGTTTGCAAATTTCTACCTGTATAGCCAAGTACAAAAATGAAATCCAATGTGAACTGCTGTGACAATGGGTGTTTTAATACAAAATCTAAGTGTCCAGAGAAAAAAATTTTCCCTTTTCCAAAGGAAAAATACTTCAAGAAACAGCGATTATTGTGGATTGCTGCTGTTAAACGGAGAAAGCAAGTTCGTATTATTCATTTCTGTATCGAATAACGTGATTATTCATGGTAATTGTTTAAATAACAAGAAATTTACAAATCTACGTAAACCTACCTAACAAATTTCAAATGTTATTTTATTTTTAGATCAGAGAGATTGCAACAACTATCGAGGCATCTCTTTGCTCAGCATTCCTGGGAAAGTGTACGCTAAGTGTCTGGAAAAGAGAAGTCGGGAAATAGTCTACTCCAAACTGTTGGGGAAGCAGTGTGGTTTCCGACCTGGCTGAAGCACGACTGATCACATCTTTGCTCTAAGGCAAATCTTTGAGAAATCCTGGGAGTATGCAAAAGAGGTCTACGCTTGCTTTGTGGACCTCGAAAAAGCATATGAAAGAGTTCCTCGGGAGAGGCTCTGGCGGGTGTTGCAAGAGTATGGATTGGATGGGCAATTACTGGTTGCTATCATGTGTCTGTACGAAAGCTCTGAGATGTGTGTCCGGATAAATGGCATTAAGTCAAGACTGTTCACCGTGGGTGATGGACTCCGCCAAGGGTGCGTACTGTCGCCCCTCTTGTTCATTATCTTTATGGACTGGATAGACAGAGGCAGCCGAGGCGATGAGCATTTTTGTGTGGGCGACTGCCAGGTGGAGAGGTTGCTCTTTTCTGACGACCTTGTCCTCTTTGGGTCTTCACGCACGAACCTTCAGCATGCACTAGACTGGTTTGCAGCCAAATGTGAAGAAGCTGGGATGAGGATCAGTGTGACTAAAACCGAGATTCTGGTCCTTTCAAGACAGCCTGCTCAGTGCGCTCTCCATGTTAGGGAGCCTCATTGAGACAGGTGGAGAAATTCAAGTATCTCGGGATTGCATTCACGACTGATGGACGGCAGGAGAAAGAATTGGATGCTCGGATCGGTGCTGCAAGCTGTGTCAGACGTGAACTGTGGCGATCCGTGGTAACGAAACGCGAGCTGGGTAACAAAGCCAAGCTCTCCGTCTTCAAATCTATCTTTGTCCCCATTCTCACCTATGGTCATGAGGCTTGGGTAATGACCGAAAGAGTGCGATCGCGGGTACAAGCGGCCGAAATGAGATTTCTGAGAGGTGTGGCAGGTGTTACCCTACTAGATAGAGTGTACAGCAGCACAGTAAGGGAATCTTTAGGTGTTGAGCCTCTACTTCTCTGCATTGAGAGATCTCAGTTGCGCTGGTATGGCCACGTGATACGGATGCCGCAAACTAGTCTTCCTAGGCAGTTATTTTCCAAGCCGGTAGGTAAGAGACCAAGGGGTCGGCCTAGAACATGGAAAATCTGGGTTCGAGTCGCTTGGATATTACCAGGGAGGACATGTACCTGATGGCGGAAGATCGCGATCGCTGGAGATCCTCCATAGGGCTGCTGCCCCCACGACCCTAACGGATAAGCGGGCTTGAAAAGTAAGTAAGTATTTATAAGTATTTTATTTTTATCATAATGGTGGCCGAAAATTCATTACAGAATATGCAGTGGTCATTTTATTGCAGGGACAATTTCAAGGGAAGCAACAAATCCTTTCTATGTACCTGTAATTTACCTGTAATTTTTTTTTTTTTTTTTAAGACGTCTGCCGGCAGACGTAAATTGAAACAGACGTAAAACGGGAGCCTACTGTATTGCTTCAAGATACAATATTAATTTCAGAGCATGATTGCAACCAGAGTGCTCAGAAACAAAGGAATGCCTGGATGCAATTTCACAATCTTTATTTTAATTACAAAGAAACCAATTGTACATTTTAAATATGTTTTATAATATCAGTTTACTGTGCTGTACTATATAAATAAAAATATATTTTTGATTGCATAAGTTTTCTTCACAGAGTAAGATTAACAGGTGATCAAGCTCTGCCAAATTCTTGGGATTGGTTCCCAGAGTGTCTGCATGATGGCAGTGAGAACTGTGGACTGGCTTAAGCACTTTTAAGTTAATTCTTAATGACTTGAAACGTTTATTTCCGTGAAGGATAATTTATTTTCTTTACAATAAATGTCATTTTCACAAGACGAATTAAGAAATTCTTTATAATTTCACCTAACAGACAAAGTTACATGAATAACAACTAATTTGATTACTTCTATCTTCTCTATTCCTCTTTTATCTTTTCGGCATTGATGATGTTAAATAACCATTGGATTTATTGAAAATTTAACCTAACAGGGGATCAGACTACTGAGGCTTTGTTTGACCTTCCAAGCTTGTCAGTAAAGGGATAAAAACAAACTTCCATGTCCTCAGCGGGAATCAAACCCGCAACTTGCTGGTTGTTAGAGATACAAGACCTGGGCCTAAGAGCTCTTGGCCACTGAACTATTAATTTTCTCAGTGCCTTCTTTAAATTTAAGCTAAAAAGTGATATTTATAAACATTTGGTCATATTTAAAATTTACAGTTTACAGGATTATTTCAAACTATAATATATTTTGAATTTTTTCAAACTATCAAATGGAGCACATTTATAAGAAACTATATCCTTTTATACTAATTCACAGCATTTAATTGTCATTTATGTTTATTTTAGATCTTTTGCAACTTCAGCTTTTTTTTATTGCGCAGGATTTACTAATAAATGGTTTGGCTGTTTGCTAAATTGCCTTCAATGCTCACTCTAAGCCCACAAACCAAAGTGCCAGCAGACGACCAAAAGTTAAAACCGAGCTTTATCTTCACAGGATTCGTAGCACGGTAAGACAAAGAGCTTGATCACCTGTTAATCTTAAACCTTGTTTTATTGTTTGTTAAAACAAAATCACATTCGACAATGATCGAATTCATCGTTAAAAACGGTCACACGGAAACCAAACAGAGATCTGAAATCACTTGATTGAATTCCTTGAACAACTGAAAGACTTCAAAAGTGTATGAAAGCTCAATCTGTGATTTAACTCGTTTCATACACTTGTTTAGATCGCAAATACAGTCTCTACCGATTTTTTGCTTGCTAGCAATCTCATATTTCCAATTAGCTATCAGAGTGTAAGCAAAAATGCCCAAACCACCTAATTGTCTTTTGTCTCCTAAGCATTGGATTTGTCTTGAAACCATAACATTTCTGAAGTAATTCAGCCATATTCAATTTATTAATAAATAATTTGATAAAGTTAGAAAAATTGATTTAAAGTAACTAAATAATTTGTTATTTGTTGATGCAGAGTATATTATAATCAGCATAATTTTACATCAATCTGCAGCAACGCCTCAATGTTATTTTTCATTGCGGAATTGGGAAAACGTGAAATGAAAAATTTTGAAAACTGAGATTTTGGCTGCTTGTATGCCAATGTTATTCAAGCGTCAGAAAATTGAAATAACTTATTTACTCAATTTTAAAAATAACCATCAATTTTTGACTTAAATCTTCTTCTAAAGCAAACAATAGACTACATACAGTAGATCCCGTTATACGCGATTTCGGATATACGCGGTTTTCATTTAGTAGCACCATCGATCGTCAACATGCGAAAGCTCTTCTAATTTTGTTAGGAGTTAAATTCGTTTTTGAGTTTTGTTTTGTTCCTATCCCTGTGTTTGTGCACACTTAGCACATCACTGGCTATCTATGAATGATAAGGTTGCTATACGTCAGTTTGGACAAGATCTTCTGAGTTTCTAATCTGTTTGCGAAAAGATGTATTGTTGTAGGACTTAAAATGCTGCCGAAACGTAAAGAAAGTATTATTACTGAAGGAAGAAAGCGGGCCCGAAAATCCTACTCTTTAGAAACCGAGTTGAAGATAAAGTAAACGTTACAGCCGACCATCAAGCAATTTTTAACGAAACATCCTACCTGTTCGAACGATCCCTTAACATCCAGTCCGAGCACCTCTTCCAAACTCTCTTCGGGATTCCACCAGCACTATTACAGGAAGGAGACTGTTGGAAACAGCATCAGAATCTTCTGGTACAGATGAAGCCAAAGCAATATAAAGTTTAGATTGTGGACACTTCTTTTTGTTGTACATGTATTTTGAGTATTTTAGTGTATCTTGAGTTTTATAAAATAAAATAAGGTGCTATATTAAGACTAAAAAATAGAAAACTGTTGTATTACTAATCCTATACTTCGATAACGGAATTATTTACGTTATATCAGGAAAATAATTAATGCTTATGAGAACCAAACTCTATTCTGTACATGTTAAATGGAACCAGTTTTACGCGAATTCGATATACACGGTAGTTTCGAGGAACGTATGTATCGTGTATAACGGGATCTACCTGTATAACAAAATCATAGATGCCAGTCTATTAATAAACCTTTGAAAATTGGAAAGTGTCTTTAAAACATCTGAGTTTGAATTTTCGATTTTAAATTTTCCATTATATAGAGGGAGCACTGTATGTTAAAGGACAACTCTACGCAAAAAATCAATTACAATTTTTTTACAGAATATTATTCTTTGATATAAATATAATATATTCCCGTTGAAATTTTTAAATTTGATCCATAATTTCAATATAAAAACTGCTTTGAAAAGTGAAAAACTGAGCTTTGCCCCTCCCCTTCCGCTGGCCATTTTTTTTTCCGGAAGTGACGTAGTTTGAGTCAAAGGAGGACAACGAAAAAGACAGGCCCAGACGCGGAAAAGTCTCCTGTCCATAGTAAGAATGGCCCTGATGCAAAAAAGTCACCTGACCAACAATCCAGCCTTCATTGTTTTCAACAAATGAAAAAATACTGATTGTTAAAATCCAAGATGGAAACAATGAAAATTACATTGTTTTTCGGTCTACATTGTTATTCTATGTTTGACTCCAACTACGTCACGGCCTCACCCAAATCCCGCTCATTATTTTCATTTATTCACACATTTAGAGTTCGAATTAAATTTTTTTAAATATGCCATGATGTTGTTAATAGGTTAGACTTTCGATTTAAATAAAGTTGTATATGACCGTAGAGTTGTCCTTTAATAGCCAGATAAAACAATAAATTTCATTCAAAGAAACTCATTATTCTGACAGAAAAAAATACAAGGAAATAAACAGTTCAGTATTACAAACTTTTACCTCATGAAGAGTTGAAATAACTTGTTTCTCTTTTTCTTGAGCTACAATCATTTCATCACTTCCAGCATTGCTGAGAGTCTTAACATCAAACCACGATTCAAACCTAATTATTTAGATAAAATTACAACAATAAAAAGTTATTGCTTTTAGAGGCATTCAACCCCTCCCCAATTAATTTATTCTATTAAGACCTATAAAATAATTAGTACTTTTGTAAATATAAATTATATGGAACATGAATCAATTTTATCATAATCAATGAAATTAATTGATAAATGGAAACTTACTATTCTCGACTATAGGTCATGCGCAACTATAAGTCGCATCCCCAAATTTAGAGTAAATTTAGAAAAGAAAATTTTCAGCATTGGGGACCTGCATGACTTTAGATAAGCAGCGAAGTCAAGTTTCAAAAAAGTTTGTTCTTAATGTTAAGAAGCATTCAAATTAATATAAAAGACTAAATTTTTAGATATAAATACTAAAATAAAAATAAAAAATATACAGGGCGAGTCAAAGGTCCTTGGACACCTTCATAATGCGAAACCTGAAGGGAAAAAGTGAAAAGTTATGATGGCAACTGATGATGGACCATGATCGACATACACCCTACAGGATGCAGCCCATAACCCATCATCAGTTGCCATTATAACTTTTCACTTTTTCCCTTCAGGTTTCACGTTATGAAGGTATCCAAGGACTTTTAACTCACCCTGTATTATATTCACAATTTTTAACAATTTATACATCAACATTATGCAAATATAAGCAACACCTCCATGCAACGTAATATCTACCGTAATTTTCAGTATATAATGCGCATCTAGTCTTTTGGGGGTTTTTGGAAAAAATTCTTGCATATAATGTGATCCATGTATTGTGTGCGCTCAGGTAATTGTAAACAAATAAGTGCCCATTGGATTGGAGCTTTGCATACCATACAAGTATTGCACTTGGTATGATGACTCACAATAATATTTATTCAATTTTGAATTAAGAATTACCTATTTTTTTTTTAAGAATAAAGAATTTTCTCATGTAAACCTAGAAATTTGCACATCAAAATCATAATATTATGTACACTCTTTTATAATGAGCAGTGACGATTTTTTTAATAATTTTTTTCTTGTATAATATGTGCATTATATACCAAAAATTACGGTATAATCCAAGTATGTAAATATGAAACCGAAATATTTGTATAGAAAATAAAAGTGTTTTGTATGAAAATGATAAAAAATATTTTATTTGAAGTATTGCCCATTGCTGGCTATACGTTTTTCCCACTTGTCTGACAATTTGTGGATGCCACACCAAAAAAAAACAAAAAAAAACCTGTTGCACTTTTGAGACAAACCAGTCATCAAGCCATTTTTAGGGTTTTAGCATCATATGTAATATGAAAACACTATTAACGAAGATACAGAAGTATGTGTATGTCACATGCCATAACTTTTGAAAGGCTTGACCTAGAGGCATGAAATTTTGTACACGTAGGCCCTACAGAGGACTGTGCGAACAATGTAGCGAATTCTCTAGGGTGGGCCAAACATGTGTTTTTGTGGTTTCCCCAACTGACTTTCTTTCATGTCTATGGAGTTTTGATTGGCGTGGAGCAATTTGTGACGTCAGAGTTTGACTGTTTGACGTCGGAATTTATAGTGAATCCTCCCGCTACTGCTCGTAAATTTTGATGCTAAAACGCTTATAACTTTGGATAACGATGCCTTAACTAATTTTTGTACATTTTTGTAAGAAGTGAAACGCTGCTCAGCAAGTGCATGTCCCATCAATGCAAATAAGTAGTATCGGATGGAGCCAAGTCTGGTGAGTAAGCTGCATGAAAGTATTTCCCAACTAAATGCCTCAATCGTTTCCTTGACCAGTTTTGCTGTGTGCGATGGTGCACTATCATGAAGCAAAATCACTTTGTGTTGCCTTTTGATATTCTGATCGACTTTCACACAAAGCTTGATTCAAATCGATCATTTGTTGTCGGTAGCATTCAGCATTAACGATTTTGCTAGGTTTCAATAGCTCATAATAGATTGCACCCTTCTGATCCCACCAAACACGAGCATTGTTTCTCACGTCAAAAGCGCCACTTTTGAATTTTTAAACCACTCAAAGCACTGCTATTTACCAAGGGCATGCTCACTATAAGCTTCGACAAGCATTCGATGTGATTCTACAGCAGTTTTCTTCAAATGGTAACAGAAAATCAATCCTGTCTGCAAATCGTAGTTTTCAGGCACAAAATTCGACATGTTCAACACTATTACAAACTATGCTCTTGTATGAAACTTTTATTGTTATGAGTTGAAAATCTTTGTCAGATGTCAGAGTAAGAAAATGGCACCAATGACACGGTTTGACGCTAACTACGTTGACAGCTAGGGCCATATATGGTCAAATTCTGGTTTCATATTTACAGACCTGGTAGCTAAATGATTTTGCTGATCCCTTACATTTCACTACATGGAGGCTCTATTGTAATTAAGACATTTTTCTAAGCGATAGATCAGATGAAAGAGGCCATATTTGTATATTGTTTGGCTGTATGACAGCTACTCACAGTAGAAATGACCTGTTTCTTGGAAACCCTCCCATGTAGTAGATTTTTCAGTTGAGAAAAAAAAGGAACAAATCTGGTGCCTGATCA